>CAJFCP010000691.1:244713-256837 GCA_904066005.1 Synergus itoensis | reverse complement strand
CTCTTATTAGCTAAAAATATTTATTATTATGAATGTATAATTGGGTAAACTAAATTGCTCTCATGGTAAAGTATCACATGCCCTTAAATGGTTTTGCAATTTATAAACTGGTCTCTTTAATAACAAAAGACAATCTTTCTCGAATCAACTGAGTAAATTACTATAGTAACACTGAACTGTGTAAATGTGTTCAATTGTTTCTATCTATATGTATATTTTTTAACATGACCCCTAAGTTTCTATTTATCTAGTGATTGAACGCCTTAGTTTCAACAGATTCAATTTGATTCGCACATTTACCGCCGCCTCTTCGTTCGTGGCGGCAAGTATCGGCGTCTGCGAATGCAAAACATTTCATTCACGGGCAAGCCTTAGCTGGCATAGCGAGTTATTTGCATCGAGTGCATGTTATTGAGCCGGTAAAGTCATGAAGAGAAGGGATCAAAGAATAACCAGTAGCGTAAGCAAGCCAAGATTCTGTTTTGCAACAAATAATACAGCAGACTAAACAGCTAAAATTTCAAGATCTTGAGTTCTGCTATTTTTCAAAATAGCCTTTTTCAAGCTACGATGACGAAACTGACGAAAAAAACAAAACCCCCGCAAAGGAAAGAGAGCCTATGAGTAGAACGAGTGAGAGGGAAGAGATGCGCAAGACTAAAATTAGAATGCTCGTTGGAATGTCGCTGTGTAATATAACGGGTGATTCTACTATACCGAGAAGGGCATTTGTTGTTCATGTCTGGAACTGGCAGAAATCCGATGTAAATTTTTAGACTGGGCCTTTGGTTCTTGCATTCAAGCTTTAATCTCAAAATTCAAAGAAATGCACTTATGCAATATTTCTTTTTGTAAATTTAGGGCTTCAGCCCTTGAGACTTGTTAAGGGTGTTGGAGCCAAGTTCTAATCTAATAATTCGATTTCTTCATTTTATTCAACGAATATTAAATTGGGAATTTTTTCCCTCTGTAGAATTAATTAATTTTTAACTAGAATTATGCGTATAGAGCGAGAAAATCTCTAATTCAAATATTTTTTAAGTAAAATGAAAATTTTGAATTTAGATTTTGAATTCTTCGTTTTATGCAAAAAGTATCGAAATTAAATATTTTTTCGCTCTGTATGTAGTCTTATATTTGAAAAAAATATTAGTGCTATAGAGTGAAAAAAAATATTTATTTATAATTATCGTTGAGTAAAATGGAGAATGGAATTTTGAGCTTAACATTTTGGTTCAACACCCTTAAAGGTGTTGAGTCAATTTCTAATCTAAAAATTCGATTTCTTCATTTTACTCAACACATATTAAATTGGGAATTTTTTTCCTCTGTAGAATTAATCAATTTTTAACTAGAATTGTGCGTATAGAGCGAGAAAATCTCTAATTCAAATATTTTTTAAGTAAAATGAAAATTTTGAAGTTAGATTTTGAATTCTTCATTTTATGCAAAAAATATCGAAGTTAAATATTTTTTCGCTCTGTATGCAGTCTTATATTTGAAAAAAATATTAGTGCTATAGAGCGAAAAAAATATTTATTTATAATTATCGTTGAGTAAAATGGAGAATGGAATTTTGAGCTTAATACTTTGGTCCAACGCCCTTAAGGGTGTTGAGTCAATTTCTAATCTAAAAATTCGATTTCTTCATTTTACTCAACACATATTAAATTGGGAATTTTTTCCCTCTGTAGAATTAATTAATTTTTAACTAGAATTATATAGAGCGAGATAATCTCTAATTCAAATATTTTAAAAGTAAAATGAAAATATTGAATTTTGAAGTTAGATTTTGAATTCTTCGTTTTATGCAAAAAGTATCGAAAGTAAATATTTTTTCGCTCTGTATGCAGTCTTATATTTGAAAAAAGATTAGCGCTACAGAGCGAAAAAATATTTATCTATAATTTTCGATGATTAAAATGGAGAATTGAATCTTGATTAACTCTTGAGTTCAACGCCCTTAAAGCAAAAACAAATCCCAATTTGATATCATTTTTAAAAAGATAAAGCAAAATTCAAATGAAGAGTTGCACAAGAATATCAAAGGTGATCCTGTGATGTAGAATAAATATCAAACGTTCCATTATTTTTTTCTGCCATGCATAGTATTAATTTGATTTTGTTAAAAAGTGACCGAAAAATGTCTAAAGACACAAAAATTGGTTATTCAGGTGTTGCAATTCTCGTTTTTCTATGCCATGCATAGTATTAATTTGATTTTGTTAAAAAGTGACCGAAAAATGTCTAAAGACACAAAAATTGGTTATTCAGGTGTTGCAATTCTCGTTTTTGGGTGTCGATATCCACTTACATCTCTGAGATAGAAGCAAAGCGAGGTGGGACAGAATAGATAAGCGACTAAAACTAAATATAAACGAGCGACCAAGACGAGTCAAGGCGAGGTATCGGCAGGGCTGGTGCCTTCTCGGTTCTTGGTTCTCGAGCAAATGCTCGAAGAGGTCGTCGGCCTAACACGCATCGTTGACGCCGTGGGGTCCGCTCGCCTCGTAACCGGCCTGGGAAGAGGCCCGTGTCTTGGTCGTACATTCCTGTCGTCTTGCTCTTTTTGCATTTTTCATCCCTCTTTCGGAAGACACGCGAACACACTCTGGGACTTGAATTTCCTACTCACAGGAACTTGATCCTTTCGCTTGAAATTTCACGGTTCTACAAAACGTTGAAATAATTTAATGCAACCTTATTGGCTGGATTTAAACAGTCAACTCTTTTTTCAGTATGAAGACTTCATTCGCGTGGGAACTCTTTGCTCTCGCTCTTGTCCCTGTTTCTTCCTACTACATCTTCCATCTTCCCTTCTCTCACAAACACACACACAAGCCCACTCGTCTTCTTTCAGAGTCTTTTGGTGGCCTACGAAAGTAATATAACACCATCGCACACATTTATTATCTTGGGCCAGAGGGTTTATGTCTTTACGACATCATTAAGAATAGTTTCTACCCACAAGAGCAAAGAAGTACTTAAAGTAATTAAAATGAAAGGAATTTCTTGTCTGCACTGAAAAAAAAATAGAGGCCGTTGCTACTTTATTGGTTGGGACAACCTTTTTTCTTGGTGGTGCTATTTGTTATGTTGAGGCAACAATATAAGTAGTAGCGCCAACAAGACTAATGGTTGCCCCAACCAATAATCTAGAAACGGCATTTACCTACTTCTTTCCGTGTTTGCCAACAAAGTTGAGTAGAAAAAACATCAATGACGTGATATGTACTATTTCTTGTCATGAAAGTTGAAGATCAAGATAACTCCTCACTACGAAGAGATTGCTAGGTAGATAGATTATGTATCGTAAATATGTACATTAAAATTAAAAGTGTGAATGTACGCGCATTCCAAGTTCCCCTTGGCCTGCCACACAGCTGTTGCTAGGCCAATAACGCGTAAACAAGTCACGAGGCCGTTGCCTGATACCTCCTGGCTTATCCTCTTTTCTGTCTCTGTCGTCCGACACGATTACGAAGCCGGAAGTAAGTAAACGACGTCTCTTATCTGCCTTCGTGTTTGCGAGGTCCTATGTTCCATTAATAAAACTTGTTTCCTATTCATTAAGGAAACTTTAGAGTCCACTACTATAAGTAATGAAAATATTTTTGGGGGGTGTGTAAAATGACTTCGCATCAGATCAGGTTGGCAAGTTGGACCCGTGTCCATCTCCTACAATTTGAATAACTAGAATGACCCCTGTTAGACATGGAATCGTAGTTGGACATTATTGCGTTACATATGTTACATATGTCAACACTTTTCATTAAACAAATTGTTAAAGTATGTCCCCATTGAATGAATGCTTGCGTAGTTTCTATCTCGATCGTTGCCGTTGAGACCGTCTGTTCCTGCACGTCACGTCAGGGCCACGTGCCTGATACTATGACATCATTTCCGTCGCGATTTCCCGGTACGATGAGAGAACGGTCGTTAGCGGATGAAGGAATCAAGTACCGGCCAGACCGGACACGTTTAGGACTGTAGAAAGAAGTCAAACATAAAAGCGTCATTTGAAAGATGTCTTTTAAACAAATGAGGCTGTGTCATCTCCATTCAATATATATATATGTAACTTCAACTCCCACGCCTAACAGTAATCATAAGTTAGAGATTATAATTTGTAAAATTGTTTTTATTTATTATAACACCTAACTAATTATGTATTATTTATGTTTTTGTTTCAGCGTGTGGCGAATCAGACGCTTACCGCTTCGCCACAGCCGGCAGTAACGGTGGAGGGGCCGGTGTCTAAAATGTCTCCACCAACTAACGACGTTACCAGCGGGGTAATGGCGCCTCCCAGCAATCTTGCGCCCCGGGTTCCATCCACCACGAATCCGGCCCTTACAACCATCAACCCACCCACCCACAAGCGCTCCGCGACTGATTTTATCTTCGGCAAAGTGATCGGCGAAGGCAGCTTCTCTACCGTAAGTTTATTTTCTCTATTCATGAGTCGAGTATACCAGTTGAAAAGGGCGTAGTTCAATTGCGTCAAACAATTCTTGTCACGTTAACAAATGGCCCTTTTATAACACGATTGTGATTTTTGGAATTCCAGGTTTACATTGCCAAGGATATCCACACCAACAAAGAGTACGCAATCAAGGTTTGTGAGAAACGACACATCATCAAGGAGAAGAAGACAGAGTACGTGAAGCGGGAAAAGGAAGTGCTGAACATGTTGGCAGGCGCGAAACATTCGTTTGTTCGTCTTTTCTGCACCTTCCAGGACCCGGAACGATTGTACTTTGCCTTGTCGTATGCAAAGAACGGCGAACTTCTACCCTACATCACCAAGGTTGGCTCCTTTGACATTGAGTGTAGCAAATTTTACTCAGCTGAGATCTTGAGAGGCTTGGAGTACCTTCACGGTTTGGGAATCATCCATCGAGACTTGAAACCCGAGAACATCCTCCTTGACGAGAAAATGCACGTACTCATTACGGACTTTGGTAGCGCGAAAATCCTCAAAGAAGACCCTGAGACGACGGTATTGCATCCTGCGGACGGAGATGACGAGGAAAAGCCGTACAGAAGACCTAGAAGAAATTCCTTCGTTGGCACCGCCCAGTATGTGTCGCCTGAACTCTTAACTGACAAGCCTGCGAGCAGATCCTCCGACCTTTGGGCCCTTGGTTGCATTGTTTACCAAATGGTCGCGGGTTTACCACCTTTCCGCTCGAGGAGCGAGTACTTGATTTTCCAACAGATACTAAAACTCCAGTATGAGATTCCCGATGGTTTCTCGGAACTCGCCAAGTCTCTAGTTGGACAGCTTTTGGTACTCGACCCTTCTCAGAGGCTCGGTGCTCAAGACGAACATGGAGCGGGATATCCAAGCATCAGAGCTCACCCCTTGTTTGACGGAATCGACTTTGAAACTCTTCACGAACAAATTCCACCACCAATTTATCCATATTTGCCTGGAACTTCGGAAAACGAGGAGTTAAGATCACAGTATCGAGTTCCAGATCATTTGGAACCAGGACTTGATGACAAACAAATCACCAGATTGTTGGGTTTGGATATTGGAGAGGAACGAAAACCGCAGGGAAAATCTGAACGAATTGCTTTAGTAGAGGAACCTAGAAAGAAAAAGATTAGCGTTGCTAATTTGACGGAAGAGGACAAGAGGAAGCTTCTGGAAAAACAGCGGACATCGAATCCATGGCATAAATTTGTTGAGGGCAATTTGATTTTGAAGCAGGGATTCGTCAACAAGAGGAAGGGTTTGTTTGCGAGGCGAAGAATGCTTCTTTTGACCACCGGACCTCGACTCTACTATGTCGATCCCGTTAACATGGTGCTGAAGGGAGAAATTCCATGGAGTCCTGAATTGAGAGTTGAACCCAAGAACTTTAAGATCTTCTTTGTCCACACGCCTTGCCGAACATACTACCTTGAAGACCCTGAAGGTTTTGCGCTGCAGTGGTGCGAAGCTATCGAAGATATGAGAGTCTACTCTCAAATCTTGGAGGCATGAGCTACTCTCGAGAGAACTTGGCGGCTTAAATCGAGCAGCCACACAACACAGTGAGTGTATCGATTACTCGACGATCAGAAAGCGAAGGATGGTCGTGCGTAATGTCTTGGAAGAGCCAGCGTATTCAAGGAATTTCGGTATATAAAATTCAATAGTTCAAGTTTTTTGCGTGACGTAGTGTCATAGTAAATTTTTCTAACGTGTAGGCATTTACACCCAAATTAAGGGTAAATTAGGATCATTATGAATTATCATAGTCAAAGTAAAGATGGACGCTTACGTAATTTGTGATGTTTTTCAGTAAAAACTTTATTTTTATGCAAAGAATTTTGCAAATTCGATTAGCGTTTTTCTTTGGAATCTGTGTTAAAAAAATGTTTTGTGCGTACATTAAGCGTCCATCTTACATTAGCGAATTTTGAACTAGCAAATTTTTGTCATTTTATCTGAAGAATATGTTGTAGGCTAAAAGGAATTTAGACAAAAAAACTGACCAAGTAGGATTTTCCGTAAATCCTTGGATAGCAATTGAAAAAGGAAAATTTGTTAAAAA
This sequence comes from Synergus itoensis, assembly GCA_904066005.1. NCBI lineage: Eukaryota > Metazoa > Arthropoda > Insecta > Hymenoptera > Cynipidae > Synergus > Synergus itoensis. The sequence continues at coordinate 250,289 of CAJFCP010000691.1, read as the reverse complement.
GTCTTTAAAGACTGCTGTTATTTCAGTTTAAACAAATTCAGAAAAGAAGTGAAGAATATTGAAATAGAGCAAATTTGTGAAACTGAATGAATTTCGTAATGGGACTGAAAATGCGGTGACGATTGTTCTTTATAGCTTTAATTTGATTTTAATTTCGTAGTCTTAAATCGTCACAGCATTTTTTAAATTATATTGCGACTACATTGGGATTCCCTTGTTCTTGTATCATCCAGATACTGTTCACAACGAAATTACTATATGCATCAGTCAAGAATTTTCCGCGTGCATTGTTTGACACTTTCAACGACGAAGCCGTTATATTACAGAAGTCGTTATTCAACAGCGTTTCTCACGTTCATCGTACAAATTAAGAAAGGTTACGCGAATTTACCTCCCGAAAAAGACTTGGATATCGATCACTATTGTTACATATAATAATAATCCTGCTCTTATCGTGTTCAATGTTGCTATTTTTTTTGTCAGTGTCGACTAAGTATTTAAATATCGAACTATATTTAAATTCGCTTGCTGCGCATTTCCTTCGTTCATTAATTTATGAAAAGCAATTGTCCGTCGATATTTATTACCCTTTCGTTATGATTAAATAGTGATAATTGTTATTCACTGATACTGTTGCTACCACCACTGCGACCATTGTGTAACTAGGATTACCGCTCCATCCAGTTTCATAATTATGTTTTCGTCGTTAGCTGTAATGCTAGAAAATATTACCGCGTTTTGTCTATTGTCTTCAATGTCGAGTGTCCGCCATGTTTCAAAGAATTGTAACTGAGTCACTACCAAGTCTGTACTATATTTGTTGTACATTGTTTATACATATGTTACATTAATTACACACATATATATATGTTGTAAAAAACTATAAATATTTATAAATTGTAAATAGTAGTTAGTCAAAAGTGTATTAATGTAGGCTGTTACTTAGCTCGATTAACTCGTTGCAATTTTATGGTGTGACTCAGTCGCGAAAGTCAACATTACTTTTCTTTCTCTCCATATAATTCTCTTTTGCGCACGCGAATAAAGACTTAAAAGAAATGAGTGTAATTCAGCGTTTTGCGAGTTAAACTTAGATAGTGTCTGTAAAAATGACGAATATTTAAAAAAGTATTCGACATTGTCCTCGATCCCAGCGACTTTGCTAAAATGACCGCTTTTGGTGGGTTGCGCAAGGATCGGGCAGGCCAAATTCTGAGCTATAAATCGAAAAACTCTGATTCCTTATTTCTTTATTAGCTTAGGTAGATAGTAAGTGTGTTGCGCGAAAGGGAATTTATAGAATAACGAAAGAAGGTCTAAACGACACTCGAAAGCACGAACCATTCTTTTTATACTCCACAAAACTATATAAGACTGGCTCCTTCGCTTTCGCGATTAATAGGAATACAAAATAGTGCTCTTGTTGTTTGTACTACTTGTTGCCTTGACTCGCGAAATCTCTTCTTGTAATATATTTCATAGAAACTTATTTGGAGTAAAAAAGAATGGTACAGTCTCTAAGCTCCATGCAATAAAATTTGTTGAGATCCTCATTTTGCACAGATCTCAAGAAATTATAAATTAAAAAGATTTACTTTGGACGCCAAGAATGGGAATTGTTGCGTTTCTGATAAACGTACATTTTCTCAACTCATTTCTCTTTCTACTAAGTCTAATAGTTTTTAATTTCTATCACATCAGTTATTCACAGAGGACAAGCTAAAATGTTAAATTGTCAAAGGCGAGATAGGGAACTTAATTGAACCACACTTTAGAAAATGGAAAATGCAAAATTTTAAAAACAAAATCAAAGCTAACGTGAAAAACGCTTCGACTATTAATCGCAGTATTACTAAATTTATGTAGGTACACATAGATATGTGTATACTTTAGTTCCCATTTGCATGCATGAAGACACATGTACCAAATGAGAACATAACACTGGATAAGAAGACTTTAGGTTACTACGTAGAAACTAAGTCTTGTTTACACTAACATCAAATTTATTTATATTAAATTTTTCGAAATGTCAAACTTGTATTTTTCATTCAACTCTGACCCTGTTTAGAATTAAGAATTATTTCATAAAAAAGAGCTTGCGAAAATAGATTCTCCTAAACTCGAAATTTTAAGCTAAAGAGATTTTAAGATTTAAGGAATTCAATGCAATTTTAAGTGAGCATAAATTATTGACAAAGGCGCGCACTTTAGCACGCATATGATATTCTAGTAAAAAATATTATATTAAGAATACATACTTAAAAAAGTTTTATAATTTTTATTTAACTGAAAACCAAAATACAGTTATGTTTTAAACAGAGTATATTAGCACTACTTTTCAAGACTCTGAATATGTTGAAGTAAATGTCTTTTTAATTCGGGCATATTTTTTAGTCGTTTAGAGCATTTATGACACTTCAGATTTTCTTTTAAATATTTACTATGCTCTTCCGAATTTATCTTAATCTTTCCATCCTCATTCAGTTGACTTCGTATACCTGAAATGAAATTATAAAATTAGATTATTGCTTTTCATCAAAGAAAAGTGAAAAAAATAAGAATTTTTACGCTTTATAAGTTCGAGTTAGGCGATATCTACTTACTGTGGGAAGGTAAAAAAAATGGAGTTGTGAAAGAATTCCAATGCTTTTTTGTTTTCAAACAAGGACTATTAAAATCTGTACTTATGACATGTAAATGGAGCCTGTGCATACTCGGCATTGCATGATAACCGATACTGCAAAAATAAAATTATTACTAGTCTAATTACATACGTAATTTGCGTTTCTAACAGGGTGTTGAATCCAAGTTCTAATCTCAAATATCGATTTCCTCGTTTTTCTCGATGAATATTATTATAACTAAATATTTTTTCGCTTTATAGCGGTGCTCAAATTTTAAACAGAATTATGTGTATAGAGCGAAAAAAAATGTATAATTTAAATATTATATATTATTATAATTTCAATATTTATAGTTCAAAAGAGCGACAAAATATTTTATAATATTTGCTTAGTAAAAAAGGGAATTGAACTTTGAGACGTTAGAATTTGGATCTAATGCTCTTATGGATGTTGGATCCAATTTCTAATCTAAAAATGCGATTTCTTCATTTTACTCAACAAATATTAAATTGGGAATTTTTTCCCTTTGTAGAATTAATCAATTTTTAACTAAAATTATGCGTATAGAGCAAGAAAATGTCTAATTCAAATATTTTTTAATTAAAATGAAAATATTCACTTTTGAAGTTAGATTTTGAATTCTTCGTTTTATACAAAAAGTATCGAAAATAAATATTTTTTCGCTCTGTACGCAGTCTTATATTTGAAAAAAGATTAGCGCTACAGAGCGAAAAAATATTCATCTATAATTTTCGCTGAGTAAAATGGAGAATGGAACTTTGAGCTTAAGGGCGTCGGACCCATGTGTTAAGCTCAAAATTCCTTTCTCCATTTTACTCAACGAAAATTATAGATAAATACTTTTGCGCTCTGTAGCGCTAATCTTTTTTCAAATATAAGACTGCGTACAGAGCGAAAAAAGATTTAGTTTCGATAATTTTTGCATAAAACGAAGAATTCAAAATCTGACTTCAAAATTCAATATTTTCATTTTACTTAAAAAATATTTGAATTTGATATTTTAACGCTCTGTATACGTAATTCTAGTTAAATATTAATTAATTCTAAAGAGGGAAAAAATTTCAAGTTTAATATGTGTTAAGTAAAATGAAGAAATCGAGTTTTTAGATTGGAATTTGGCTCCAACACCCTTAACACTTGGGTCCAACGCCCTTAAAGTGCAATTGAAATTTAAAATCGTGGACTTTTATTGCCGTCAATTAGAAATGATTTATTTATAAAAAAAGTATTTTTTCCTACATAAACTCATGACCATTGTGCTTTTTGGTCATATTTTCTGCTACTTTTTCCATGTGTTCTAAAAGATCCGCATTCTCCCTTTTCAGATGTGTTATGGATGCTATATCGTCTTTCGGCACAACTAGATAATGAAACATTGCTTTTGGATATTTGTCCTTTATAACAACAACTTCATCATCTTGATGGACTTTAAGCTCAGGATCATGCATAGATTGGAACAATCCGGGTACCCACGGCCGATTCTTTTTTACAGGAGGTCCCTCTCTCGAATTGGATGGAGCGAATTTTTTCATTGTTACTGATCCTGATGATAAACGTCTCATTCAAATGCACGATTTTGTATACAGTTCACACCTTTTAAACGTTTTAAACATTTCAGTTTCAAAAAATAAACTTTTATTGAAATTTCAGGTTATATTATGTTTTTTGTTGTGTTGTGTTGGTGGTGTTGGTCAGTCCGTCCAGGGTTCGACTATTCAAGGCAGCAGTGAGTACCTTTTTCATGAATGCGCATGCGTTGCGCAACTCATCTTATTGGTCATATTACGCGGGAATTTTTGAAATGCTAGAAATGTAATTTCAATTTTTATGATTAAATAATTGTATTTTAATAAATAAAAATATCAATTAGATCACTAATTAAAAAATTTATATAATAGTTCTAATGATTTTATGAGCATCTTGAGAATGAGTTGTAACTACGTCAGTCTCTTCTGAATCAACTTTTCTTTCAGCCTCTTCAAATACCGAGGTTTTTTTAATTCTTTTAACCCTTGGAAGTAAAGAAGAATCTCTCTTCTTCGGAGACTTTCGGCGTTTCCTTGTTTGCGACAAATATTTTGGGCAACCTGGGAATTGCGAGGGCAAGGCATCATATTTTAGTCTTGGTATTTTATACTCATGCTGAAAAAAAAAATAAATAAAACACTTTCCATTAATTACCTTACATATCAGATTCCATTCTTTAACGACTTCAATATAAACGGTATAAGCTATATTGCAAAAAATTTATCCACAGTCTTCGAGAACCATATCTATTATATTTTTCACACTTTTTGACAGCAGTAAGAGACTTCAGAAACCTAATATTTTTAAACAGTGGGTAGTATGTATAACATTCTAAGGACGAAATTTCTTTATTTTGATGGGACAAATCAATTGACGTGCTTCAAAAACTTCTACGAGGTTTATGAGAAATATATATGTATGAACATTTTTAAATGTGTTTTAATGTACTTACGATTATAACTCTGCCGTTGACATCTTTAGACTCCCATCCCCACACTATCTCTTCCGAAAGAAAATGTTTTTGACAAACCACTTGCCCGGCTTTTAAAACTATATCGTCCCGTTTGATAGCTCTTTGCCATTTCTTCCTTTTCTCAGGACATTTGGGAACGCTAAATTTGTGAATTTTTTGTTTATTCGTGTCATAACCAGAATTGCAATTTGGAGCTATACACCTCGATCCACCCATTTCTAAAACAAGAATATAATTTTAATTATATTTATTTACTGTACACGTCACTTTTTCACCTTTTTTGCACAGTTAGCACTCTTTATTATTTATAAAATAATTAAAAATCGTCACCTGTCCCATATACACAACAGAAAAACAGTGAAAAACAAGGAGTGATGCAGAGTGATTAGGGTTGTAAAATTTCATGAAACTTTGGTCCAATGAAAAGTTTC
>CAJFCP010000691.1:189334-233284 GCA_904066005.1 Synergus itoensis | reverse complement strand
GTTTTCACCAACTCCCTGTTGCTGTTGCTGCCCTCCAGCATCCTCATCAAATTCATCAATCAAAGGAACCTTGCTAGAAGCCATAGAAACCGGAGTGGCTGAAACAGGTGGATAATGATCAATTGGTTCTCCCTTATCTTCCGCAGGACGAGGTTCAGGTTCTGTCAGTTTGAAAGCCTCAAAAACCCTCGCGAATTGTCGATACATTGGTTCCAAATCCTGGACCCCAGGAATTTCTTGAACGTATTCAATCTCTGGCTCATCGTTTTTCGACTTGGCATCGCCAGACGATTCTTTCCTCGTTTCTTCTACTTCCGAGATGTGCTTCTTCTTTTTCTTCTTCTTCTTCTTTTTGATCTTGTTAGACTTAGTGTCCATTTTCTTGGACGTATATTCAGGTTCCGGAAGCAAATCATCCAAATTAGCCATATCGTCTTGAATTATTGATTCGCGAGGAATCTCTTTGCTTATTTGAGCATTTGGATCAAACTCAGATTCACCAAGTTCCTTTGCTCTTTCGTTTTTGAAGGCTAAGGCCTGTTCAAGAGCTGCAGGTAATTTTATGTTGTTAGGATCCTTGTCTCCTGTATCGGATTGATTTGGATTATTAGTCAAATCAGTTGGAGGTTTTATTTTAAGGGTTAAGAGACTTGGGAGAGGCTGTTTTTGGGGTTCCATTTGAGGTGGAAAGTTGGGTTGTGGAGGAATTCCCATCATTTGAGGAGGTGGCATGATCGGCGATGGCACACTTGCCAGTTGCTTTTGAATTTCCTGTTGCTCCATTTGTCGAAGCTGTTGGGAGTCCAACATCATAGGCGGAGGTGGGCCACTCTAAAATTATATTAATAACAGAATTATCTTCATTCATAATTAAATAATTCTATATATTTTAACTAAAAAAAAATTCTTGGTGTTTCCAATTTTTTCCAGATATAACAAAAAATTATGTATTTTATAATTAATCCCAGATTAAAAAAGGTTCAACATTTCCGTAAATTATTAATACTTTACGAGCATATAAACATATATACAATAACACAAAAAATCAAAGTAAATGTTAGATTTCTGCGATTTCTTGCTTTTCTGAACTGTCACTCTGTCTCTTTTTTGTTGCAAAGATATACTAATAAAAGAACTTTCAAATTCTTAAAAGGATAAGAAAAAAGTAAAAAGGGCACGCAATTGGAGGAATTAATGAAAAAATGCAGGTGGAAAATATGCTATATAATATTACATTGTGATCGAGGAAGGTTTATACGGTTTATACTTTCTTCTTAGGTTTAAAAAATAATCATCATAATAAGCATGGTTACTAACCTCACTTCCTGTAATTCCGTCCATAATTTTATAAACATTTATAACTGAGCTCTTCCAAAGACATTTATAGTACCCATGTGCGGCACAGCTAACAGCACGTCACATATACTTCCAAGTAAACTTAACTTAGGAGAAAGAGCGGAAATGTTTATGTTGCCTGATACCAAGATACTTATCACGCGATCAGATCTTTACAGTTGAAGGTACAGGGGGTTCAGGGTACAGCGGCCGTCAGTGACACTAGTATATATATGTAAATGCATGGGAAGCACATGCTGTATACCTATATATACTACCAACGCTTCCAACGTGTTTTATAAATTATATTATTCAAGCAGTTGTAAATAAATAATCAGAATGGCAGAGTTTGTTGAGAAACGATGTGAGGATATGATTCAGGAGCTAGAGCAGATGGAAAGAATAAAGTTATTCACAAATAAAGAAATCAGGTTTGTAAATATAGGTTATGTTATGAAGTTTGTGTTGTATTTTTCATATTTTCTATCAAAAACTTTTAATATTGGGCTCTTCTATTCACAGATGTATATTGAAAAAACGAAGAGAACACGAATATAGACTCGAGAGACGCACAAAGTCTAAGGAGGATTTCTTGGAATATATACGTTATGAAAATAGCCTATTAAAACTTGTCAAACTACGAAGAAATGTAAATCAATCATCTTTTTCATTATTCGGAACATAAATTCATCCTTAGAGACATTCAGCTTTATATATTATTATCTTTTTTGTTTTAGAAATTACATATCACTCAAAAGAAATCAGCCATAGATTATACTATTGCGAACAGAGTAAGAAGATTATACAAAAAGGCATTATACAGATTTCAAGATGATGTTAAATTTTGGCTTGATTATATCAAGTTTTGTAAGAGTATTGTAAGTATATTATAAAAATGTTATTATTCATTAAAAATGTAAGGGACGATCGAGAAATTCTTAACTTTTTGACAAATAATCTTGTCAAGAGTTCAGAGAAACTTATTATTCAGAGTTTAAAATGTATTTTCTGATTTTATAGCGTTGTCAGAACACCGTAAGTGGCATTCTTGGCAGGATGTTACAAGTTCATCAAGACAAACCGAAATGCTGGCATATTGCTGCACAATGGGAAATAGAAGAAGCTAAGAATTTTCAAAGTGCAAGAAAATTTATACTACGTGGTTTGCACGTCCATCCAAATTCCTCATTACTTTACTTAGATTTGTATAAGTAAGTCCCCTAAAATATTTTACTTGCCGATTAGAATTATTCGCTCTTAAAATCAATCACAATTTTTCTAATAAAAATTTGTTTATTGAAGATTGGAGTTAAAAGAAGTTTCAAAGATTAAAGCTGTTCGCAATAAGAAGGAAGAATTGCCAGCTGCAATACAGGAAAGCGAAGACACATCTGGTAAATTTAAAAGAGCTGAAATTGTATACGAGCAAGCTTTGGAAAATGTCAAGGATATTCAGTTTATCATTGATGTACTAAATGTGACTCAAGCTTATGAAAACACTGAAACACTGCAGAAAAGAATCATCAAGTGAATATTTATTTTTATGTAATCTTGCGTAAAATCTGTGCAATTAATTTAATTTACTGATTCAAATCTGTGCAATTTCAGTGACCTGGAAAAGAATTACCAGAACGAACCTCTGATGTGGGATACACTGGCTCGTCGTAAACTGCAGGGTTTATCAAATTTCTCGGATAGTGATAACGCAATGGAAGTTGAAGACACAGAACAGAATTCTCCGAGGGATCGTATAACTTCTTGCAATGAAATATACCTGACAGCTGTTGAAAAGCTAAAAAGCGAGGAAATGTGGTCTCTTTACATTAATTGCATGTTGGAAATCAATCAAGAAGGGGGATCGTTACCAAATCTCAAAAGAAAATTGTTGAGTACTGCTTTGTCTCAAGGCCATGAAGCCAGAATGTTGAAAGAAGAGTATTACTTGTACTGGGTACGGAATCAAATGATGGTTTACACAAGTATTCAATTCTATTTGTTTAGAATTACATATGTATTCATTTACCTTATTTACTTTCTTTATTTTAGATTGGGATGTTGGTCAAAAAAGACAAAATAACACAAAAAAAGCTGACTGAAATTTTACAATCAGCCACAGAAGCTTTTCCAACTAGCGAGAAGCTGTGGTATTCTAGGCTAAAATATCTTTTAACAACCGACACTCAAAATTCCATAACTGAAATATTTGCACAGGTAATAAAGTACTATTTTCTTTTTGATAGAAAATAGACATAGTAAAACCAAAAATATTGTTTTGGATTTATATTTATATTTTAACGTTGCTTTGATTTCAGGCTACTAAACTACTAGGAGAGAACTCATTATCTTTATGGAGAATGAAATTGCAACACTTACAGGCAACAGATCCCGAAAAACTTCAAGAATTTTTCCAAGCAGCATTACTTGGTCCTCAAAATGTGGCAAAGGTCATGAAAAGTACTTACTTGGAATGGGCAGTACAGACAAAAGGTCAGCGTTCTTTTCTACGATTTAATAATTAAAATTAATTTATATGCTAAATGCAATCTTTTTTTATAGATATTCACGAGGTACGAAACATCTACAAGAGCATTTATTTGCAACCACCTTTTTGTGAAAAATTACACAAGAAAATGGTGGAAACTGAGATCATGCAGCCCGAAATATCTGTAAAAGATGTACGAGAATGTTTTGAAATAGCTATTTTGCAATATGGCAGAAAAAATGTGGATGTTTGGATGGATTTTATCAAATTCGAGATGCATCACGGTGATCCTTTCCAAGTACCTATGATTCATTCAAGAGCAGTTAAAACGTTAAATGCAGAGTTATCAGATAAATTTATCTACACATACAGTCTGTCCCTGGCTAATCCAATCGCGAGAAATGTGACCCATAACTCTTAAGGTTTTGTAATGTTACATCTGATGAATTATATTAATAAATTTTACATTAGATATGTTAAAAAAGTCTTTAATTTTTGTTGTTTTTTAAAATTGAATTAATTTAATTCTGAATTGCGCGCCAAATTTCGACCAATGGCAGGATTTCAGTTTTGGGAACACTGGCGCCACGTAAGCCCACAAAATGAAATTAATTTCTATACATATATATGAATAATTATGTTATGTAATTTGTATGTGTGTATTTTGTATTTCATTGAGAAAACAATAAAAACAATGTAAATCTTTTACAAAGTTATCGTTATAAATTATATATTAAAACAGTTGCAAGTAAATATTAATAATGGCCGAATTTGTGGAGAAACAATCTGAGGATGCGGTTCTTGAGTTGGAGGAGATGGAGAGATTAAAATTATTCACCAATAAAGAAATCGGGTTTGTAATATGCATAGGTTATACTTAAGGTTTTTTTCATATTTTCTATATTCAAAGCTCTTGTTTGTTTTCAACCCTTAGAGATATATTGAATAAACGAGAAGAGTATGAATATAAACTCCAAAAAGAAACAAAGTGTAAAGAGGATTACTTGCAATATATACGGTACGAAATGAGCCTTTTAAGTCTTGTCCAACTACGCAGAAATGTAAGTCAACAATGATTTTTTACATTATTACAACGTTCTGATTTGAAGAAATGTGTAAAATAACGTTGTTTGTTTTAGAAACTTCACATTACCGACGGTAAAGCAGCTATAGATTATGCTATTGTAAACAGAATAAGACGATTGTACAGAAAGGCAATATTTAAATTTAGTGATGAGTTTCGATTTTGGACTTCTTATATAACTTTTTGTAAGAATGTTGTAAGTATACTTCTTTTTAGAATCATTTTATGGGAAAGCTGAAAAGTAGGGAATATTGAACCATTATATTTCCAATGGAAATCTCTTTTTAAGGGTGTTGGAACCAAAGTTCTAAATACGAAATCGGATTTCTTAATTTTAATTGATAAATATCATTCTGATATTATAATTAAATATTTTTGCGTTCTGTATAGCTAATCATTTTATAAATATAATTATGGATACAGAGTGAAAAAGTGTGTAATTTTAATAATTGTTGAGTAACATGGGGAATTCAATTTTGAGATTAAAATTTCTATCTCACGCCCTTAAATCGAGTTTAGTATTTTTTTCCGACAAATCTAATCCAGAACATCTTTTGAACAAGTTTTTTACTCAACAAAATCGTATAAAATGATCGAGACTAAAGATGCTAAACTTTTTATCCATTATCCTAATTGGGAGTTCCGAGAGTTTCATGATATTATTGAGATTTGTCTCCTGTTTTTATAGAAATCTCATAGCTGCGTCAGTCGAATGCTTGGCAGGATGTTGAAAATTCATCAAGATAAACCGAAATGCTGGCACATTGCTGCCCAATGGGAAATAGAAGAAGTCAAGAATTTGCAAAGTGCGAGAATACTTTTACTACGTGGTTTGCACATTCATCCAACCTCCGCATTACTCTATTTAGATTTGTATAAGTAAGTTGCCTGTTAAATTTTAATTTTCCATCGAATTAATCACACTTGCAAATTTCTATTTAAAATCTGAATAGGGCTATAGAATGAAAAAATATCTAATTTTAATATTTAATATTTTTATATTTTCTTGCAGATTAGAGTTGGAAGAAGAATCAAAAATTGAAACTGTCGAAAGGAAGAAGGAAGAATTGCCAGCTTCAGGTGCGGAAAGCGGAGAAATAACAAATAAATTTAAACGGACTGAGGTTATATACGAGCAAGCTTTTGAGAGAGTTAGAGATATTAAGTTTATCCTTGACTTATTGAATGTGACTAAGGACTATAAAAACACAGATAAATTACAACTCAAAATCGTCAAGTGTGTATTAATTCAATTTGATCCGTTTATCCATAACAATCTTATGCTAAAATACCTTAATCTCGAATAATTTTAGTTTAGTCTCAAATTCAAATGTTATAAAAAACTGTTTCTATATTTCAGAGACATGGTTAAAAATTATGGAAACGAATCTCTAATGTGGGATACAATGGCTCGACGTGAGCTACAAGGTTTGCCGAATTCCTCTAGTAGCGATGCCATAATGGAATTTGACGAAATAGAACAGGATTCCCCGAGAGAACGTATAACTTCTTGCGACGGAGTATATATGATAGCTGTTAAAAAGCTAAAAAGCGAGGAAATGTGGTCTCTTTACATTGATTGCATGTTGGAAATCAATCGGGAACCAGGATTACCTAATCTTAAAAAAAAATTGTTGAAGTCCGCTTTGTCTCAAGGTCATCAAGCTAAAATGTTGAGAGAACAGTATTACTTGATTTGGGTACGCAATCAAATAATTCTTTAAGGGCGTTGGGTCCAAATTCTCATCTTAAAATTTTAATCTTAATTTAACACAACAAATATTATAATTAAATAGTTTTCGCTCTGTAGCGCTATTCACTTTTTAAATAGAAATATGCATACAGAGAGAAAAAATGTTTAGTTTCAGTACTTTTTACACAAAACGAAGAATTCGAAATGTAGCCTCAAGATTCCATCTTTTTATCATTTTATAAAAAAGGTATTAAATCTAGGATTTTTTTTGCTTTGTACCAATCATTCTATTTAAAAAGTGAGTACTCGTACAGAGCGAAAAAAGTTGAATTATAATATTTGTTGAAGTGAAATGAGGAAATCGAATTTGTAGGTCAGAACTTGCACGCAACTTTAACTTAACTTTTAACTTAAGAATGCAATTTTAACGACTAATGGCTTAGAAATATGAATCTATTTATTTTTTTTCCTTTCATTAGATTGGGATATTGCAAAGTGAGGAAAAAGATGAGACTTCACAGAAAAAGCTGGCTGAAATTTTACAGTCGGCCACTGAAGCTTTACCTTATAGCGAGAAACTGTGGCATGCTAGGTTAAGACATCTTTTAAAAACCGGCACTGAAGATTCTACAGAGGAAGTATTTGCACAGGTACTAAAAAATCGATTATATTGAAAAAAAAAATAAGGATAGAAAAAGTTTCTTAAGGGCTTTGAATTAAAATTCAAACCTCAAAATTAAATTCCTTATTTTACGTAACAATTATTATTGTAAAATATTTTTTCGCTCTGAACCCATAACTCTATTTAAAAAATGAGTAGCTATACAGAACGAAAGAATATTTAATTATAGTATCTATTAAGTAAAATAAATAAATCGAATTTTGATGTTAGAAGATCGATCCAACAACCTTAAAAGTTGATCCAATTTGCTATATATAAATATATATTAATTTAATTCAGTTTTTCTTTCAGGCTACGAAACTACTAGAAGAGAATTCATTATCTTTATGGAGAATGAAATTGCTACACATTCAAGCAAAACATTCAGACAAAATTGAAGAATTTTTCCAATCAGCATTGCTTGGTCCTCAAAATGTGGCAAAGGAGATGAAGACTACATATTTAGAATGGGCAATTCTGACTAAAAGTAGGTACACTCGACTCCCTAAATATTAACCATCGCAATATTAACAACCTCGCAATATTAACCGCATTCCTCCCTCAATATTAATCAGCCTGAAATTATCAGCTTTCTCAAATCGCACTTGATAACCACTGCGCTCTCACTGCGCATGCGTAGCGTGACATTTGAGAGAGGGGAATTTGGTTAATATTGCGGGGGCCTCTGTCCTGGATTTCGTTAATATTGAGGGAGTCGAGTGTATTCTTTTAAGGGTTTAAGGGTGTTGGACCATTATCTAAAATCAAAATTCAATTTCTTCTTTTTACTCAATTTGTTGAATTTTGTTGAATTTGAATTTTGAGATTAGAACTTGGATCCAACGCCCTTAATATTAAAAAAAAAAATTATTTGCTAAGTACAAACTTTTGATTTTTAGATATTCATGAAGCACGAGAAATCTACAAGACTATTTCTTTACAACCGCCTTTTTCCGCAGAATTACACAAGAAAATGGTGGATATTGAGATTATGCAGCCTGAAATATCTGTAAAAAATGTGCGGGAATATTTTGAACTCTCTATTTCACAATTTGGAAGATCTAACGTGGATGTTTGGATGGATTTTATAACATTTGAAATGAAATATGGTGATTCTATTGAAGCAGCTAAGATACACTCTAGAGCAATTACAGAGTTGATTGCACCGTTGACAGATAAATTTCTTTCCGAATATACTTTATTAACAGGGGATAAAGACTCGGCAAACATTCCCCATGAGTCTTATGGTTTGTAATGCTTTTTAGAATGAAATATTAATAAAAATTAAATTATATTCAAGAAGTATTTGATTCTTCTTCTTTTTATTTAAATTTCTCGAGGAATTTCGTTTTCCATTCGAGTTAATACAATATTTCGATCTGTTTCATTGGTGAGTCTTGCTCTATCACCAGTTTTTAAAGTTGATCGCATATCAAGACACATAATGTCAGTCATTAAAGAATGTTGCTTATCGTCCAAATTTTTATCTATTTGAATTAATAAAGACTCCAATCCATTATACGTGGCTCTACAAAAATAAAACAGATTTTTGCTTTAATGTTCAGAAATAATTTTTAAAGTCATAATTACTGAGATACTCACTTAGCGCAATTTATCTTTTCAGTTATGTATTCTTTGGTTTGTCGCAATTGAAGCACTTCGTCTTTTAGCGAGATTTCACTTTCATCCCGACATAATTCAAAACCTGGACGGAATGTTCGATTTTCTAATCTCGTTTCAGCACATTTAATAGCATCTGTCTTGGCCAAAAGTGCGACATCTAATCGAGTTAATTCTTTTTGAAGAATGTCCATTTCTCTTTGCATCTAACGAAATTTATTTAGTTTTGATTAGTAAATTTAAACAATTAAATATAAGTAATTGGAGTACATACTTTAAGTTTCTGCCAGTCTAATTCATTTCTAGCTTTCTGAGTTTGATAAATTCTTTTTCTCAGATTAAAATCCGTGAAGTCTTGCTGAGCTCTAATATCGTTTCTTGTTCTTTCTCTCATAGCCCTAATAGCTTCTCTGAAGTTGTAAGTATCGCTTAATTCATTTTCTGCTAACAGTTTCATATGTCGACAATGTTCTAGCCAAGCTTCATACGAAATCAAGCTGCGAAAGTAATTAGTCATCATATTTAAATATTTTTAAATAACACTTATTCTTTATGAAATTTTATGTAATTTAATGTCTCAATTATAATAATAAAAGAAAACTATATATAAATACTTTTTTGGTGTTCTTAGAGCGTTTGGTTTGTAACTAATACTAGCGCAGGTGCGATCCAAATTTAAGTTTTCCCGGTCGATCTCAAGAGTCTCACGTTTATCCTGCAAATCCAAATTAATTTTGAATCTAACTTCTTCTAAGCGATTCAATTTTTCCCAAGCAGCTTGCACCCTGAAAGTTATAAGAAAATTTGAATGATATTTAATGACTAGCAGAAATTTACGCGGCATTGTCCGGGATTCTAAGCGATTTCAAGTCACTTTAAGCTCAAAATTCTATTCTCCGTTTTACTCAAAGAAAATTATAGATAAATATTTTTTCGTTCTATAGCACTAATCTTTTTTCAAATATAAGACTGCGTACAGAGCGAAAAAATATTTTGTTTCGATACTTTTTGCATAAAACGAAGAATTAAAAATATGACTTCAGAATGAAATATTTTCATTTTACTTCAAAAATATTTGAATTCGATATTTGCTCGCTCTGTACGCATAATTTTAGTTAAAAATTGATTAATTCTACAAAGGGAAAAAATTCCAATTTTAATATTTCTTAAGTAAAATGAATAAATCGAGTTTTTAGATTGGAACTTGGTTCCAACACCCTTAAGAAACTTCAAGGGATTTGCAAACACTTTCAAAATATGTTAAAAAAAGTACCTATTTGTTAATGACGTTTTTGATCCTTCGAAAACGCAAAGTTCCTTTTTCAACTCTGTATCGGCATCGTCATAAGTTAATTCAGTTCCTCTTCGACAATCACGCATAGAAATGCACTGAGCTGTTACTTGCAAAGGTATATTCAGATTTTCGAGTTCCTTTTCGGCATCGGCTTTATCATCTTTCAGGAGACGTATTTCTAATTCCAAGCGTTCCAGTAAGTATTTTAACAAATTTTCCCATCGTGACAACTCTGTCACTCTAAAAATGTTAATAACAACCAATGGTAACATTAAAGAATATTATTATCTACGATATTAGTATTTAAATGACATTTTAAAAATATTTTAAAAGATATGTTGTCGTTTACTGAAAAAATAATCAATATAAAGTATCTACGTTAAGGGCATTGCACCCAAGTGTTAAGCTCAAAATTCCATTCTCCATTTTACTCAACGAAAATTATAAATAAATATTTTTTCGCTCTGTAGCGCTAATCTTTTTTCAAATATAAGACTGCGTACAGAGTGAAAAAACATTTAGTTTCGATACTTTTTGCATAAAACGAAGAATTCAAAATCTAACTTCAAAATTCAATATTTTCATTTTACTAAAAAAATATTTGAATTAGATATTTTATCGCTCTGCACGCATAATTCTAGTTAAAAATTGATTAATTCTACAGAGGGAAAAAATTTCAAATTTAATATTTGTTGAGTAAAATGAAGAAATCCAATTTTTAGATTAGAACTTGGCTCCAACACCCTTAATTCTACTTAAAAAAATTTTGAAAATAATGTAACCTGTCTCCCAATCTCGTATTGTTCATAAGAGTATCCCATTCCGTTCTGATTTGAGTTTCTGATCGAATAATTCTCGCTGAATTACGTAAATTAAACGCATCTGATCGTCTTGTTTCAGCACTTTGTTCAAGCTCCCATTGCTTTGCATACCAATCGGCCAAACCTAGTAAGATAATTTTTTGAAGCTGATATAAGTTTCTGTTTTAGAATTATTTCCTCATTTTGCTTACCAATATGTGGAGTCGGTTTTTCGTAAGTAGTGACGGATTTTGCCATGATAAGAATTTTCTAAAAATAAAGAGTGAATATATGGTAGATAACAACCAAACGAACCGTAAACGCCGTAAACTAAATTTGACTAAATTGGTTGCTAAGGTAACAGCACGAAGCAGCAGAATTTTCTTTCTATCTGTGAAAATAAACAAGGTTAATAATTAATAATTATGAAATAAAAATAAGATAATAATTTCAAGCTTCATTAAAATAATAAAATTCTAATAATGAAAAATGTACTTATCTGTGATAATATACTTATTAAACACAATAAAACCATCAAAAATAAACACTAAAAATTAAAAGTGTACAAAAAGGTACACTAAAAACATATATTCAACCCGGATAAATAATTCCAAAACGGAGCAGTAATCCCAAATCTAAATTTTTATTTACAAAAAAATTTCTATTAAATATATTTAATTAATAATACTTATTGTTATTATTAATATTAATAATTGTCAGAAATTTACCGCGGCGATAAGAGATATCAAGTGATTTCAATTGATTTTAAAAAGTATTCAAAAGATTTAAATAAATTTCAAGTAATTTTAAGGAACTTCAAAGAATTTCTAATTTCTGATTCTATCAGATTTTTTGAACTGAGACTAGCATTATTTAGTAAAATTAAATAATGCAGTAAGAGGTACATCTCAAGTAAGACGCAAAGACACAAATACACATTCACACATATTTTGCGTCTTACTTAATTGGAAAATAAAACGGAGTACGCCAACATTTTCCTGTTCAATTCTGTTTCAACTTGTATAGTTTAAAAACTTTAAAACTTCTTTAAACGTTAAGTAAACTGAAAACTGAATTAAAAATTCATTTATAACCAAATATGCTTTTATCTTCAAAAACTATTAAGGGTGTTGGAGCTAAGCTCTAATCTAAAAATTCGATTTCTTCATTTTGTTCAACAAATATTAAATTCGGAATTTTTTCCCTGTGTAGAATTAATCAATTTTTAACTAGAATTCTGCGTACAGAGCGAGAAAATATCTAGTTCAAATCTTTTTTAAGTAAAATGAAAATATTCAGTTTTGAAGTTACATTTTGAATTCTTCGTTTTATGTAAAAAGTATATTGAAATTAAATATTTTTTCACTCTTTATGCAGTCTTCTATTGGAAAAAAAATTAGCATTACAGAGCGAAAAAATATTTATCTATAATTTTCGTTGAGTAAAATGGAGAATGGAATTTTGAGCTTAACACTTGGGTCCAACGCCCTTAAAGCTGACTTTTTAAAAAAATTCTATTTAAAAAAATCAAAAATGAATTTAAAAGATAGTATCTTCGAAGTTTCATTCTATTAAAGGAAAGAAAGAAGACTATTACAATCATAAATTGAATTAAACTTCCTCTGATACAAGAATTTTCCCGGCTTTTCTTGGTCTCCCCTCCCCTATTATAGGGTTGGGGAGGGGTTGGCGAGGTTGGGCGAGGTATTGTCCTCCTTTTTCCACTTGACCATTTGGTCACCCTAAAAATTTTTTGACTGACGGGTCCCACCCTGTTTCCCTGTATAATAATTATGGCGCATCGGCTCTCCAACCCCATATTCTGCTAAAGTATTTTACTTAATGTTTGATTAATAAAATAATAAAATTAGAAAAATGATAAAATAGCATAGACAGCAACTGGAGCATGTAACTGTAGAAAACGTAGAAAGCAAAGTGAGTCAATTCAAGAGCTTCCGATATATCTTACTCTCTCTAAATCTACGCAAAATCCTGTAAGAATGAAAGAGATAAACTGTGGAAAAACTATTCTACATAACTTTCACTCTTACTGGAAGGTTGAAGGGGCAGTTTTAATGTCGAAGGACATTCGTTTATATTTATAATGACCATATGAAATAGAAAATGAAGTTTTTTTTTTTATCTAAAACGTCTAAAACTAATATAATCCGAAAAATAATATTTGGACGCTAAAGGACCCTTTTCTCAGATGGCGTCACAAGTTACAATTGTCTCTAGTCCAAGCTTACGGTTCCTGTTGCTTCGATTGGTTGACAAAATTCCTCTTCTTTCAGATCTGCCAATCGGCGACATGCGTTGGAACCATATTTGCTTTATACGTACAGGGTTGGGCAAAACTCCCGCCTATATGCACTTTGCTTTTGCGCCTGTGCGTGTCATCAGTTTGGCGTGTGCAACTCCAAAAGCAACATCACAAGGCATTCACGAGGTATGTATGTGTACAACTTTGAACTTTCGTGTAGACGCGGCAAAGTGCGTAAAGGAAATTGTTTTGAGATAAATAATTCCTAAATATAAACATATTTTCTCCACAGATTTGTCCAGTTTTAAGAAATAAGATTTTATGCTAACCTTCTGTTGTTGTTTCCGACTTCACCGGTAATAGAGTCTACTGTAGATAATCTGATTTATGAACTTAAAACTCCGAAGGGCAGAGTTAGTCAATTGTTGAAAAAATAGAGGAAGGAAAATTGTAGTGATCAACTGACCAGTGAGAGGAGGCTCGACATAGTAAAAGGCCCGGCTTAGTAAAAGGCTCATGCGAAAATTAAGCATGAAAGGAAAAAGGAAAAATTCGCCAGAGAGCGATGGCGAGCCGAGTGACGAAAATGGCGTCGCGTCCATCGCGCGGGCTTCCGACGAAAACGCGGGTTCTGATGACTCTGCTAGTGAAAAATCGGATAAAAATACAAAGTCACGTCGATCTACCAAAAAAAAGCGTTCATCACGCTCTCGTGGAAAGCAGGAAGATCAGGTCGATGAAACTCTCGAGGATGAGGATGAGGAAAAGCCGGCCGGAAACGAACAAGAAAATGGGCAAAAAAGCGGTTCTAAACGTCGTAAGAAGGAAGAGAAACCTGCTGCCCCTTCACAGAATGAGGAAGACCAAGAAGATGTGGAATATGAGGTAAACTTTATTTTAATTCACCTCTTTATTTGTTTATTTTCCAATTTTATTTCAAACTTTCAATTTACTCTGTGTTTATATGCGGAAAACACTGCAGCGATCAGGGCCACCTATACACAGTTGCTCTCTTCCGGTCAAAACAAAATGTTTTTCTCACAAGAACGTTCAACCACAGCAAGCCCATTTTTTAATGTGTTTTTTTTTTAAGTCTTACTTTTTCGCAAGGAAGAACTTTTTATAGTGAGTGGCGTAACAAGCTTTATTGCTTTATACACTTAACTTTAAAGTGGCTTAATTTTTAATTCATGAGATTCAACATTTTTAATTTTTTACATTAAGGGTTTTGGATACAAGTTCTTACCAAAAATTAAGTTTCATTTTATTCAAAAAACATAACTACACGGAAATAAATCATCAATTCTGAGCACTTGGGAAAATTCATGCTTTGAACACTCGTAGCTTCACGTGCTGAGCGAAAACAAATCTAAATAGAATATTTGTTAAGTAAAATGAGAAAATCGAATTTTGTTAACAATTTCTATTTGAAAACGTTAAATTTTCTGTCCATTTTGCTTATTTGAAATCATACACTTACACTTTATATATTTTTAATGCTAATGATTTTTGTGTATGTTTAGGTAGAAAAAGTGGTTGCACAACGCACTATAAAAGGTCGCAGACAATTTTTAGTCAGGTGGAAGGGCTACGAAGAAGATGCTGACACTTGGGAGCAAGAAAAAGACTTGAACTGCCCGCAACTAATTGAAGAATTCTTGTCTGAACAAGCAGAAGAAGAATCTAACGAAAAAACTCCAAAAGCTGCAAAAAGTAAAGGAGCAAAGAAGTCTTCCAAAAAAGCAAAAAAAGATGAAGGTAAAAATTAAATCGCAAAATATTTCAACCATAAATGTGGAATATATTTCATACAATATGAAATACAAAATTATATTGTATTTAATTGGTGTAATTTTAGGAGACAAAGATACAAATGTAAGTGAAGAGGACCAGGAAAAAGAATTCGAAGTCGAAAGGATTATTGAAGTTCATTTTAAGAAAGATAAGACACGAGAGTTCCTTATTCGATGGAAAGGATTTTCTCAGAGTGATGACACTTGGGAGCCAGAAAAGAATTTGAATTGTCCGGATTTAATTGCAAAATTCATGGAAAAAGTGGACAATGCAAAGAAAACTGATAGAAGAGAACTCAGAGCGAATCCATCTCTTACAAAACATTACACTCTTTCGGCACATGGTAGAAGACATTCTCGACGTAACGTTGATAAGCAGAGGTATGCTTAGTCCTTCTAGGAATATGGTACATTTAATTATAAAAATGTTTTATAAGTGTTGTATATTTTATACTTATATATTTATTTTATACGTTTGCATCAGATTTAATTTCAATACACTTTTTTATTCTGTTTTTTTTATTTTTTTTAGAGTGACTTACCAAGGATGTGATGAATGAAAAGCAAGAGACAAACAGAAACATCCACAGATTTAATGATAAATCACTATTGATTGCAATTTATGCATTGTGAAAAAAATGCATCTGACCTTCCATTTTTTGTAAAATGTCAACACTTCATTTCGTGAAGTTCAAAAAGTCCTTTACGGTAGTAAAAGTCCATTTTTGTTTGTAATCTATATAATTTTAAAAAATTTGTTTGCACAACTTAGATTTATCGATTATCTCTCATATCTTTTCATCAAAAAATGACTGTAATCGTAATTCAAAGTTTTGAAATTGATACTCTAATTAAAAATGCCTGTAAGATTTATTTACATTTAAAACAATGCAGTTTTGTAGTTAGTTAAACTAACTACAAAAAATCACATACAATCAAGTAATCTACCTAATTATATTAATATTTGTTTTTTAAACATTAAGTATTTCAACAAATAAGTGTATAATTTGATGAACTTGAAAAATGTAACATGAATTACTGACTTTTTTTTTTAGATAATAAATAAGAGATAAACAATTTTGAAATTGGTATTAAAATGTAAAAAGGAAGAAAGCTAAAAAAATTATTATTTTGGAAACTCCCACATTGCAATATTCATATTAACAAAATCTAAAAAATTAGTATTAAGTAGAAATATTCAGAAATAAATGAATAATTTAATGATAAGAACATCATGAATGCTCTTGATTCAAAATTTTTTTGGAATACATGCTTTATAACTTTGTATTAAGTAGTTTAAGTAATGTATGCTATATTTGTGAGAATTATATATTTTTTAAGTTTGATCATGAAAATATTAAAAGATGCTTTCTTTAATTAAAAATTCACTCTGTACAAAATGAATACATAGAAGGAACTTTCTAAATTTTTTATTCTATATTGTTGCTTTTCAAGAAATGACATCATTACGGGTTAGAATATTAATGCTGCAACAATTATGTTACCAAATTGAATTTTATAAGTGAATAAATTTGTACACTTGTATATTAGAAGAAACGAAATTAGATTTTAATCTCAATTCTTAGCTGAACATATTTATGTTTGCTAGGTGCTTGTAAGAATAAAACGTATTCGTCCTAGCTGTATTTAGCGTCTTATACAAGAATGTAATTTCATTCCCATTTAATATTCAAATATATGATTGTCACCTAAAATATGTGAATTTTTTCAATTCATGAACGAAAAATTTTCATAGGCTCTCTTAAATTTAATTTAAATTTTCCCTATTCGCATGCGTGACGCGGGAATTTTTGAAATGCTAAAAATACAATTTCAATTTTTATGAATAAATAAATGTATTTTAATAAATGAAAATATCAATTAGGTCATTAATTAAAATATTTATATATATCATATATATTCCCGTAAAATATGTCCAATAAGGTGAATTGCACACCGCATGCGCATTAGAAAGAAAAGTGGATTACATATTTATTGGCAAAGATGGTATGCCGTATGTAGTTGGTATTGGTGACCGTGGTTAACCCTTTGTGCTAATATACACTCGAACCCCTCGAATTTCACGAAATCCAAACCGGTGACCCCCTCGAATTTCACCAAATTCCTTTTTCTCTATAGTCACATTAATTGCGCATGCGTCATATCAATTGCTAATAGCAACCAATCAGATGCGCAGCGCCATGGCATGCGCAGTGGTATCACGTGCATACTGAGAAACTTGTCGGTGAAAATCGAGGGAGGAATGCGGTGAAATTCGAGGGATTGTGAAATTTGCGATGGTGAAATTCGAGGGGTTCGAGTGTATCTTTGATAGCACATGTGAACACATGGTTTAGCCGTTTAGAACGTTTAGAACGTTTAGAAGGTCAGTGATACATCTAAATTATTGACATTTATTCAGTTAAATGGCTTCCGCACCAAACCAAGTTAATGTTGAATCGAAATCCACCACTAGTAAAAGAAAGGGGAGTTGGTATTCTAATAAAGTAAAGAAGCGCAAGTATAATGTTTTGGAAGCCGGGATGAAAGGCTTCATATGCACATGCAATTTTCAAGAAAAAAACTGCTTACGAGACGCTTATAAAATACTATCTGATTTTTCGGATAAAGCTGAGAAAGAATTACAAAATGAATCCATAAACCTTGAATATTCCCATACCGAAATGGAAGATCCCGATGTAGAAGTTCGGCATCCCCAGCTCGAATTTGAAGAATCAGACGATGAAGATGATAAGGATAATGACGATGTTGCAACTACTTTATCTAATGAACTTAACCAAGTGAAAGGAAAAAGCTCACGAGGGCCTCAGAGAAAATTCAAAGTAGGGTAAAAATAATAAAATATAATCTATTTGAGTTCAGCCTGTTGGATCCAAGTTCTAACTTCAAAATTCGATTTCCTCATTTTACTCAATAAGTATTAAAGTTAAATATCAAAAAATAAAAGCACTCTGTAGAGCGCAAAATTTTCTAATTATAATATTAGAACTTTGTTCCAATGCCTTTATTAATGATCACTTCTGATTTTCGCTATGTATATTTTGTATTTTACAGGCGATGGAAACTGCTGTAAAGAATACGCTTTTCATACAAAGCACTGTTCCTGATCCATTAAAGTTAGCAATTTCAATTATAAAGAACGTGTATGAAACTAAAAAGCAATATTCAAAGTACCTGCTAAGATTACTTCCTATTGAAATTGTGACTAAGGCAAATTTGGAGGATTTAAAAATGAAGGCAAATATTGTGTTCGAGAAATACTTTTCTCAGGAACCAAAGACTTTCAGTATCATTTTCAAGTAAGTAGAAACATGTTTCTTACATTTCTATTTTGATTCTTTTTGTATGTTTACTTATATCTATGTTATTATTTTTGTTACAGTCGACACAGTAACAGCAACTTGCAAAGGAAGGACGTTATCGATGAGCTAGCTAGTATAATTGCGAATAAGAATCCAGGAAATAAGGCAAATTTAAAGAATCCAGAAATAGCTGTTGTGGTTGAAGCGATTCGTGGCTTTTGCCTCCTTTCAATTGCTCCAAACTATTTGATGTACAAAAAGTACAATTTATTGGAAATGTGCAAATCAAGCGCAATGCAACAGAAGGTAAATTTTCGAAAAATTATTCTGAAAATTTATCAGTTCTTTTGTGCTGCATTCAACTAAGTAATTATTTTTTAGGATTCAACGGATTCTACGGATCCAATGAATATATAAGCGATCTTGCTGTCGCGGAGAATTCTGATGTTGCACAGATGAAAGACAATGAAAAATCTGTATCTAAAAACGATTGCTAGAACTTAATAGGATCTCTGCTGGTGCATAGACGTTTCCCGTTGATTCTCCCAATATATTTCTCGATATTTGCATCATTGTAAGAAATGTATTTTGAGCTCCTTTGAAAATTGATCAGTACAAAGTTTTGTTTTTTTTTTTTAGTTTAAACGTTTGAGATGCGCTTTATAAATGAGTACAAAGTTTTGTTTTAAGGGCATGCGTGGTAATTACCATTATATAAAAGCAAACTTACTTTTACCAACTTTATACTTGCAATAATAAATATTGTAAACCTCCGTTTCATAAAGACAGAGATAAATGGTCTAATTTTAGTAAAAAAATATTTATTATTGCAAGCGTGAAGTTGGCGAAACTAAATTTGCTCTTACAGTAAGTAACATATGTGCTTAAGTTTCAACATTTGAGATGTTTTATTTAATTTTTCTTTTTCATTTCTATTACGGAGCGAAATGTAATTCAAAAACTGTAATTACATGTTTATATTATATTTCTCAAAAAGTGTTTATTATTTTTTAACACAGTGCAACATTTTTAATTTCCCGCCTTATTGTAACCAATGACAGACAGATCTGTACCTTGCTCCGAACCCTCCGAACGAACGAAACGAACCCCCCGAACCCAATACGAAATGCTCCGAAACAATCCGAGCAGTATTGCTATCAAGTAGTAAGCTAGCAAATTATTTCAAGATTTATAAATGAATTAGATGTTGGATACAAAGTACACTGCAAACATTGAGTTTTTATAGTGTTTTGGAATATTGTTCTTCATTAAAATCATCATTTACAATATCAGGAAAGGTAATTTAAACATAAAGACAAACAGCACTTCAAGCAACATAACCTCTTGTGCTTCTTACCCGCTCTTTACTAATTTCAACACGTCTGTATTATTCATTATTGATTAATTGATTAATAAACCGAGCAATAATAAAAGTAAACACTAATCCAGTTCTTCTCACCATAAAGAATGTATATACATAATAAATTTCACAGACAACATAAAAGAATTAACGGGAAGCTTCTTTTTTTTTAAAGATTTAGAATATTTGACATTTGTAGTCTATTACTGCTAAATATGAAAAATCAATTATAGTTTCTACTATATTGAACATAATGCACTCATTTCTAATACTTTAATTTTCCATTTATTATGACGCATATCTGAAGCGTGCTTTAACTCATGTAGCGTTGTTATTGTCCTAAACTTGCCTAAACCCGATAAACATGCTGGAGGTAAAAGTTTGCTTGTAGAAAATTATTGGTATAATAGGCATATTATGTTTATGTTTACTTTCAATACTCTTTGCGTAAACGAGGAATTCAAAATTAAACTAAAAGTTCACACTTCATTTTATTCAGAAAATATTTAAATTACAGATTTTTTCGGTCAGTATCTGTAATTTAATTTAGATTAATTTAGAAAGTGGGTAGTTATATCCAAGTACTAATTATTCAAAAACATTTCCGTTTTTAGGAAAAACCTGATATTTTGCACAAAATGGCCCTGCGACTCTTGAGAGACCCGACTACGGCTAGTAGTCGAATATTCGTTGGGCACTTGCAGACAGATGATATGAACAAAGTGGAGTTAGAGGAACATTTTTCAAAGTACGGAACAATTGTAGGGTCTGTATTAAACCGCGGATTTGCATTTGTACAGTTTGAAGATGAGCCAGCAGCGCGAGCTGCGATACAGAGTGAGAATGGTGCTTTATTTAAAGGAAGACGAATGGGTATGAATTTTATGACTTGACATCAGATTTTTTAAGTAGGACCGAAAAAACTTGAAACCATGCAGGCAGGCGAAAATTAGATTTTACAGAACGTTTTTTATCTCTCCTGAAAAATTTGAGAAATGTGGGTTGATCCCTTATGACATGCCACCCTTCATTTGTAAAAAAATGTTAAAATATCGTTATGTTATTTAAAAAAAAAACATCACACGCCAGCCTGCATGATTTGAGATGGATTTGGTCACAGTCATAAAATATTTTACATAAAAAAATGATTACTTTCTCGTTTTAGATGTAAGACCAGCGAAAGCGGAAAATTCAGGAGGTGGTATGGGGGGTGGTATGGGAGGAACGGGAGGTGGTATAGGGGGAGGAATGGGAGGTGGTGGGATGGGAGGAGGTATGGGAGGTGGTATGGGAGGTGGTATAGGAGAGGGAATGGGAAGACCAGGGGGACCATTACAGCCATTTGGTTTTGGCAACGATTCTTTCAAGGGTGGAAATTCAAGTTTTAGAGCAAGCAACCAAAGTTTTGGTAGTGGGAATTCCAATCCAGGTAACGATAATTCATTCCAAAGTAGTGGTCCAATGCGAGGCAGTAACGAAGCCTTGAATCGTGGAGATCAATTTGGTGATGGGAATATCAGCAGAGACAATAATGATCAGTTTGATCAGTCGTTCAATAACGACGTACCGAACAGACCAGGAAATCAATTTAGTCCAGGGATTCAAAATAGAGGTGGTAACGACTCGTTTGGCGGAGGACCAGGGAATCCAAATAGAGGAGGAAATCAGTTTGGTGGAGATGGGTCGAATCGTCCTGGAGGTATGTTAAACCAAGGTGGAGGACAGGGTGGCGGAAGACCTGGAGGTAAACAACGTGGACCTAGAGGTGGAAGGAAGAGAAAGAATGATGGTCCTGGTGGTCCTAATTTTAGAGAACGTAGTCCTCTTAATCGAGGTAACCGTTTAGATGATATGGGAGGACGAGATTGGGATATGGGTAAGCCAGGCATGGGAGGAAGAGGCCAAGGATTTGGTCGAGAATCTTTTAATGATGGTGGAAACCGTTACGACGATTACAAATCTCCTTTCGGGTAAATATAAATTGTTTAGAATTAAAAAATTGAGATAAGATGACCAGAGAAGATGGATTTTGGATTTACCTGTAAAGAGATTTATTTTTTTATTTTTTATTTTTCAGACCACCTGCGCCAGCTATGGATTATCCAGCTCCTGTACAAGCTGAAAAGAATGACTGTGAAATCATTGTTGTTAGCAAAGCCCTGACGTAAGTACTATACGGTTCAAATTTATAGAAATAATGATATTATTTCAAAAAATTACTCTATTTCATAATTGTGATTTACACTTTTTTGAAAGAAATTTTACATTACAGAGAATATGCTGAGATTATTGAATCGCGTCTAAAGAAATTGGGACTGACGGTCGATTTATTATTTCCAAATGAGGAAGTGCCCCTCAGTCGAGTGCTTGGAAATATTGCGAGCAGGGGTTGTTTATATGCTGTGGTTGTCACACCTATTAATAAGGAACACCGTTCACTCACATTGAATATATTGCATGGCTTGCCACAGGGTTCGTATTATTTATATTAATGATAATTTTCATAAAAGTATATACATAAATCAACATTAAAAACGTACTAAAACAATTTTTTATTACGAATATAGAACACAGAAATATGCCAGTAGAAGATGCGATAAATCTAATCGCACGCGATTTTGGAAACTACAAAGCTGGAGGTCGCTCTGTTCCACTAAACACTCCTATTACAAGTGAGCGTCACCCTGACGCCATTCAAGTTCTCCTGAATATGTTAGCCGACAATCTACAAATAACAGTTCTTCAGTACGATAGAATAATAAAGTACTTGGAAGTGAAAAGAGAAGAGCAAGTGCAAGTTGAATTAGGGGACGCTAAAGATTTGCCTAACCCATTAGCGGTTAGCGATCCTAAGCAGGCAGAATTACAGTCAAGAATATTGAATATTCTTAACAGTAACAAGAATAATGCGGCTGCTCCTGCTCCTAGTCCTGTACCAGCACCGGCACCGGCACCAGCTCCTGTTCCTGCTGCCACCTGGGGATCAGGTAAAAGATCCCATTTTACTCCTTTAGTATCTCTTATTATTAATTTCAATATTTTGATATCTAAGCTGTATGGTGCCAATAAATTAAAAGAGCCTAAATTTAAGATTTGCAAAGATCACATATTTCTGCCGCGATTTTTAATTATCTTTTCAAACTGAAAGTCGCGATTTTTTG
The DNA here is from genome assembly GCA_904066005.1 of Synergus itoensis. Lineage (NCBI taxonomy): Eukaryota > Metazoa > Arthropoda > Insecta > Hymenoptera > Cynipidae > Synergus > Synergus itoensis. Next base: position 210,415 of record CAJFCP010000691.1, on the reverse strand, counting down.
TGAATTTTGTTGGTGATTCAACAATATGCATCAACATAATTCCATTTTCGAATTTTTTAAACGTGTAAACGGTACTACTGTTCGTTATCCGCATATTCTGCATATTGCGGAAGCATTGCGTCGGCAATAATTTATGCATTTTCGTTAGTGACATTCATTTTTGTCATTTCGAATAGTTTGCCTGTGAAAGGCATTCACCATAGTTTTTTTTCAAATTTACTGACTTTCGAAACCATATCGTGTACTTTTTTACGGAGCTCTGAACGCGCAAAAGAGCTTCTTCGTCATATAACAAAACGAGAAATTTCGCGCGCGAGTTTCAATTTCACTGTTTTCTCCTGCGATACTTAAAAAGTATCAGTAATCGTGTAGTGAAGACAGAGAATGATGTCTAGGAATTGAGCTGGTATTAAGGTAACAGCACAACTTTTATTGATTCATCTTTAAAATACATTTAACTCTGACATTGTGATTTTTTTGTAATTAATGAGATGGTCGTTATTTTTATTTCCTGCGGCTTTACATTTTTAAGGGTGTTGGATTCAAATTTTCTCACTTTACTTAAAAAATATTATAACTAGATATTTTTTCACTTTGTAACACTTTTCTCTTGGAAACTAACAGTTTTTAGAGGAAAAAAATATTGTATTTTAATGCTTTTTGCAAAAAACGAGGAAATTTAAATCTAACCTTGAATGATTACCTGGAAAAGAGTTTTAAAGTGTTGGGTCCAAGTTCTAACTTCAAAATTCAATTTTTTCATTTTACTTAACAAATATTATAATTAGATATTTTTTCCTTTGTATATCTACTTTTTTGAGAACTAGAAATGTGTCTACAGAGTGAAAAAATGTTGATTTAAATACTTATTCTACAAAACGAGGAATTCGATCTCTTCATTTTACGCAAAAAGTATTCAAATTATTCATATTTCTATTTAAAAAGTGAACAGTGATACAGAGCGAAAAAATATAAGGTGGACCATCTTTTAGTGCGTTTTTAAATTGAAAAAAAGTACACTTTTCCCGTTGTAAAATAGACAACTCTTTAGTGAAAATGAAAGATCCTTACATGCCATTTATAAAGAGTTGTCTATTTCACATCGGGAAAAGTGTATTTTTTTTTTCAATTTAGAAACGCACTAAAAGATGGTCCACCCTATATTTAGTTATAATATTTGTTAAGTAAAGTGAAGAAATTGAATTTTGAGGGTAGAACTTGGATCCAAAGCCCTTAATTAATGAAAAAATGAAAATAGACACAATTTGAAGTAATGGCCTCTCTACTTGAATTAATATATTTAATTCAAGAGTCATGTTAAGCACGGTGCTGGAAAGTGATATAAGTGTGGAAACTGCTGTTTCCTTTTTCGTGCTTACAATCGAAAACTTGATGCAAAAATATTATGCCGGCAGCTTCAACAACCGCCGTTTCCTCGACAACGACTACTGCAACTACAGGAGTTACTCCTTCGCCACTACTGAATGATCCAACTGTTCAAAAGGCTCTTGACAGTCTTTTGCAAGGCAACTTATTGAAGAGCATCGGAGATCAACAACCACCCACTACAACATCTGCTCCGTTGTTTGCTGCTTTTCCGAACATGGGACGATTTTAATTATACCTTCGCATGGGTTTTCCTTATAATTACCAATCTTCGATTATTCACGTTTTTATTTTTACAATGTAGCATGAAAAATGTAAGTTTTAAAAAACCATTCTCTAATTTCAGATTGAAGGTTGCTGAATCTAAGTTCTAATCTCGAAATTCCATTTCTATATTTTACTCAACAGATATTAGAAATATATGTATATTTTTTTTCTTTGTAGCACTATTCACTTTTTAAATAGAAGTTTGTGTACAGAGCGAAAAAATATATAGTTTTAATACTCTTTGTGTAAAACGAACTTGAAATCTAGTCTCAAAATTCCATATTTTTGTTGAAACAAAAAAAAAACTTTTAATATTATACTTTTTTTCGCTCTGTACATAAATTTATATTTTAAAAGTGAATAGGGCTACAGATCGAAAAAATATCTATTTATAATATTTATTGAGTAAAACGAAGAAATACAACTTAGAGATTAGAACTTGGATCCTACGCTTTTAAGAATCAATTAAAAAAAATAATAAGAGATAATTATTAATCAATTCTACTCTCGTATTATGCAATAAAGAAAAATTACATTCGTAACAGAAAACCGATATTAGATTTTTATTTTTCAGTAGTGAAAAACCGAATATCACTCTGCGTATTTTTTAATTTAAGCTTCAATAATTACTGATTTTAGTAAATAAAATCGGATTCATTAAATCTGATTTATTTTCGATAGCTCGAAAATGTGCTGAATGGAATTTTAAAATGCTACCTATTCTCCTCTATGACATATGTGTTAAAATAGATAATGTTAGACCATTAGATATTTTAAAAACTCAGGTTCGTTTTCCACAAAATAATGCAACAGAAATTATAAGTTTAATGTGGAGGTTTTATTATAAAAATTACAGTCTGATGAAATTAGAGAGTGTAGTCTCTAAATTTTAGATTCTAGATAGCTGTAATATTTAAGGATCTATTAAGATTGATACCCATCACAAAACATAATTATTATGTATTTCTTAAATAAATGTTTTCAGTAGATACTTACTACATGTCGCTATTAAAACGCTTTTAGGGGGTATCTCAAGGATCTAAAAAAAATATGTATATTTTTAATTCAGTTCCATCCGAAACAAAAATTTTAGTTTGCAATATGCAATGAAGAATAAAGTGTTGGTATATTGTAATGCCGAGTAGAAAAAGTAATGCAGCACTTACTAAAATTCACATAGTTATATACACAATAACGACCTCTTTCGTGCAGCTTTAAGCTTTGAAACATTATAGGCAGAAAAGAGAATTGCATGCTAAAATGAGAAAGATTAAAGACCACATATATATATTCGTTTCTGGCCTCAATTCAAAATTGCAATTCAGGTCAGATTTGCATTTCATTCAACCTAGCGAGATTTGTGAGACGAGTCGTATAATTTGAGATAACCTAGCAGAATTTACAAATTTATAGAGATATAAGAACTTAAAAATTAAGGCGTTCTGAAAGCGTAGCACATATATATTAACACAACATTCTAAAGCTAGTAAATAAGAATGTCTTTAAAGGTGTTGAAACCAATTTCTACCCTTAAAATTTAATTTTCTCATTTTGTTCAACAAATATTATAATTAGATATTTTTTTTCTCTATAGTTCATACAGAGCGAAAAGTGTATAATTTTAATACTTTTTGCATAAAATGAAAAGATGGAATTTTGAGGGTAGATTTCGAATTCTTCGTTTTGTACAAAAAAGATTAAAATTCTATACTTTTTCGCTTTGTACGCAAATTTCTATTTAAAAAGTGAATAGCACTACAGAGCGAAAAATGATCTAATTGTAATATTTATTAAGCAAAATGAAGAATTCGAATTTTGTGGTTGAAATTAAGTCCAACATACTTAATAGAAGCTGAAAGAAATTATAGCCAATTTTTCAGTAAGTCGAAAATAAAGCTTTACAAGGAAATTAAGAGTAAGCGAAGCTGAAAAACGTTTATGCGAAATTACCTAAATAGTAACTTTTCAGATATTGCACTCCGTGGACTATTTCTTCACATGGCATTTTCGCTTCTTTGTACAAAATCTTAAGAATACTTTTTGCTGCCTCAATGTCATATTTATCTTCAAGCAATCGTTTTTTAAATGGTTTTAATTTTTCAACGAGTTCCTTATTTTTGGAAATAGAGCCCACATGATTTTTAAGAATTTCTGGGTACGTTGGCCAATCCAAAGTGCAAGCTGTGCAATCACAGTCAAAGAAATAATCTTCCATCATTTTCTTTTTTCTCTCAGGTCGAGGCATGTGCTGATATCCTCCACCATAACTCGTGAAAATTTGATCTCCAGGTGAAATTGATTCCAATGCTCGTGTTATCATTTTTAATCCATCAAAATGGCGTAAGGTATTGGGAGCACAAGAGTGATTGAACAAACTATGGAAGACGTAAAGACCGGAACCATATCTAATACCCGGTGATGGCTGCATCTGAATTTAAAAAGTTCGTATAAATATAATATTAAGGGCGTTGGATTCAAGTTCTGACATTAAAATTAAATTTCTTCATTTTATGCAAAACATATTAAAACATATTAAACATATTAACTTTTTTTCGCTCTGTATACACATTTCTATTTAAAAAGTGAACAGTACTACAGCGCGAGAAAACATCTAGTTATAATATTTATTAAGTAAAATGAAGAAATAGAATTTTGAGGGTCAAACATGGATCCGAAGTCTTTATTTAATGAAAAAACATAACAGTAAATGAGATTTCTACCGAAAAACAATTAGACGATGTAATGACACAGGCTCTGAACATCAAACTGCCACAGAACTTTATATTTGAAAGTTCACTGATATTTTTTAATTGATCTGCTTCAAATTTGGTGCCAAAAAATTTGGTTTGCGTAGCTAACAAAGTAACTGCGAGTGCTGAAAGACAGGCAAATGCACTAAGTGTAACAGGAGGTCTTATTGACAAATTAGTCGCGAGACTAAAAGCCGATCGAGCACTTTTGCTATCAATAATTCCGTCTTCTGTGAATCCTGCCGTTCTGGGGTCTAAAAATAATTTCTTATCAATTTATAATATTGTATTATAACTGACTGGGATTTGAAGGGTGTCGACCATACAAAAAAAGTCAGGAATATACAGTTCTTAAATTAATACATATTTCAAATTTGAAGCCTTAAGGGCGTCAAATCCAAATTCTAATCTTAAAATTAAATTCCACATTTTACTCAACAATTATTAGAATTAAATATTTTTTCGCTCTGTAGATGTAGTATGTTTTAAGATAGAAATGTACGTATAGAGCGAAAAAATGTTTACTTTTAATACTATTTTCATAAAACGAGGAATTCAAAATTAATCTAAAAATTCAATTATTTATTTTACTCAAAAAATATTTAAATTAAATATTTTTTCGCTCTGTACACATAATTCCATTTAAAAAATGACTAGCTTTACAGAGTGAAAAAATATTTAATTATAATATTCATCAAGTAGAATGAAGAAATCGAGTTTTGAAGTTAGAACTTGCACCCAAGTGTTAAGCTCAAAATTCCATTCTCCATTTTACTCAACGAAAATTATAGATAAATATTTTTTCGCTCTGTAGCGCTAATCTTTTTTCAAATATAAGACTGCATACAGAGCGAAAAAACATTTAATTTCGATACTTTTTGCATAAAACGAAGAATTCAAAATCTAACTTCAAAATTCAATATTTTCATTTAACTAAAAAAATATTTGAATTAGATATTTTATCGTTCTGTACGCATAATTCTAGTTAAAAATTGATTAATTCTACAGAGGGAAAAAATTTCAAATTTAATATTTGTTGAGTAAAATGAAGAAATCCAATTTTTAGATTAGAACTTGGCTCCAACACCCTTAATTAATGAAAAAACTGAAGTAAAGCTGTGAATTTATAATTGAATGTAAGAGTCGATACCCTGATTTGATATTATTCCATAAAGTTGGTATAAACCTGGATTTAATTCTGCATTTTTTAGATCTTGCCGCAGTTCTTCAATAGCTGTGCCATTTTTGGTTGCAACTATCAAAAGTCTTACTATTTTGATAAGCATACGAGTTTTATCTAAATCAAAATGCAGCAAGTTTGATAATAACGATAAAATCGGACATTCGGTGCAATGTGCAAGTTTCCAGTCTAAACTTTTACATTGTTCTGAACAGTATTGAGCGATTGGACATTGCGGGCATGGAATCAAATTATAACTTCTTACTAAACAGTGATGACAGTGTGTATAGTACCTGTAATGAAAATTGATTAGATGTGAAAACAGTTATTTATTGTGCAAACTTACTTATCTTGATAAATAATGTAAGAATATGGATCTTCCAATGAAAGGATGTCTCCTGGTTCGAAGCTTCGTGTTGCAATAATATGACGACCATATTTTTCTGAGAAGCAGATGCTGAGTCCATCACTGGCTGCAGATGCTTCTTCACTTGGACCATAGGTAAGTGACAAATTTTCTCCATTTTTTAAATATCGACGCTTGTTAGATGTACCCGAAAAAGAAGAGCCGTTTAAACCCGTTAAACCAGTTGAATTTTTTTTTGGAATATTTTCTAAAACTGCAGTTTCCTTTGGATCTTCTAAATCTATGGTTTGGATCAGTGGAAATTTTGAGTTTACTTTGTCATTTGAATTATTCTCGAAAGGATCGAATTTTGCAGTTTTCTTCAAAATCTCAGCTTCGGCATTTTCAATAGAATTGTTTATCTTTTCAAGTGCTTTTCGTCCCCTTTCTTTCAATTTCTCTTTTTTTTCTTCCGGATATCCCAAAGATAAGGCTGCATCTATGTCTATAATACATTGTTTGTATAACTCTTTTCTGTAGAGAGCAGCAGATCGATTAGCATGAGCATTTGCCATAAGTTCTTTGCTATCGGCAAAAGCAAGACTTTTGGTATAACACTCTATAGCTTCTAAATCATCACCAGCTACGAAATGTTGATTTCCTGTTTGAAATTGAAAAAAAAGTTGCTTTAATGTAATTAATTTTTCTTTAATTCTGATCTTTATCGTTATTAATTTATAACGTAATCAAATTTTTTTTTTCAGCTAGGTCAAGCTAATTTTTTCACAAACAGGAAAATACAAGACACTATCACGAATTGAAATTAGAAATACAATGGAGATAGAAATAATTATTATAGTTATATCATGAGAACCGCTTTAAGTACATCTGATAGAACTCAAATTCTTGAATCTGTAACAAGACTATATGGTTAAATATAGATTTTGAAAGTTACCTTCCTCTCTGTAACGTAATGAATCTTCCTCATTTTTAATTTCTGGTTCCAAGTCTGGGAAAGGCGATTTAAGAAAATTTTCCAAAACAAGACTAACTAAAGCCTCACTTTCTTTTTGATGTCCATAGCCCGCATGTGATTTATTATTTTTTGTTAAATTTAAAATTAGTCCTCTTACTGATTCCATACTTTCTTGAAAAATTGATTTTTATTACACCACACTTTTCATTAAAAAATCACGAATCAACACTCGTACTTTCAAGAATCTATAAAAACAAAAAATATAATGTACTGCAGATTTATTTTTTTTTTAAATATCAAAATGTTTTCAATTTATATTCTAATTAATAAGTTTCCATTGCTGAATAAAAATAGACTTTATTAAATTTATTTCGTCACCAGACGGATCGCAGATAAAAAGTCTCTTACTTCGAAAGTGAAACCGAGCTAAATTGGCAAGGGTGGTCAACGTACTAATTGTAAGACTAATGCCACGAGGTGAAACTAAAATTATCCTGAGGAAGGTAGTAGGCAACGGGGAAAGTTTACTTGTATATTACGTCAGTGAATAGTATTTACAGAATTTTCAAATTCATTTAGAGCTAAATATGGCCCAATTCAGAATTTAAACCACAACAAACACATAATACTATTTAATACTCGTGATGTTTTAAATAACATTGAAATATTAAAACTATATTTTAAAAATCATAGATATACGAAATCATTTATATTAGTGATTTTCATAATCATTATATTAGTAATACCAATTAGATTCATTTTTTCAAAACTCTTATTAAGAATAATTTACTCTATTGTTTAATAAATGAAATCCGATTGGGAAAGAATTAATAATACGTTTTCGGCTAAGTGTTATTTATTAACGTACATTATAGATACGAAAAGATAATGGATAAAAAATATGATACATTCATGATCATTATTACTATTTAGTGAAAATTGTAAATGTACTTGTGAATATTTCATATAAAAGCGTATTTGTGATCTGGTTGTTTTATTGTTAATCCTTGCAAGTCAATCTTTAAATTTAATCTTCTTCTGCCTCTAGATTTATATGATTGCCAAATTTAGCATACAATTGTGCTTTTAAATCATTCATTGTTTCTTTTAGGGTAGCACATTTACTTTCCAAACTCGATATTTCTCCTTGTTTCTTCTTTTTAGCTTCCGCCAAGGATTTCTAAAAAATAAATGCGAAAATGTAAACATAAAATATTTTATATAAAATAACTTGAGAGCTTTCAAAGTTGTACGAAATATAAGCCAAAAAAGAGGCGAAAGTTTAAGATTTCAACGTTCTTCGCAAGCATCAATCAATTCAAAATCTAGACTGTATTTTACCAATTTTTCTATCACAAAATTAAAGAATTGTCACTATGCAGTAATGCAAATATAATAATATAATTTAGTATATATTTCATTAAATTACCTCAGCTTCTTCAATATCTTGAGTGATAAAAACTTCTCCAAATTGGCATGGAATTTTAACATCATCATCTAACAGATCTAATTCGTCGCAGGCATCCTGCAAATTTTGAAGATCACTCTGAAAATTAAAACAGAAAATTAATCACCAGAAATTCACAACGTTGAACATATTATTTTTACCCTTTTTGCGTAAACACAACACATGAATCACTAATAATTTTGTGCCCCCTGAGGATGTAAGGATAAATAAAATACATTTTTCAGTTTGAAACCAAGGGCGTCAAACTATTTTAATTCGAGTCTGCTGAATTAAATCTATATTAATTCTAGACATTGGTTTCTTATATCCTCGATTCCCAGTGTAAATTTACACAAAATTTTATACAGTGCAACTAGAGACCCCTATTTTATGCAAAGCGCATAATCGCATAATGTCTCAAAATTGAATATTACTCGAAATCTTTGCGATTTATGAAGTTTCTAAGTTAAATAAAGAAGATTCATAATCGCATAAAAACGCATAATTTTTTTTATCGCATAATTTTGGAATCTTTGCATAATCTTTTAATTTTCGCATCATTTTGGCAAATTTCGATGTTTGCATGGAAATTTGGTTTTTAATTGACAAAAATTCAAAAATCCTAATACATTTTATAACAATTTATCGATTTATTACACTACCAAACAGAAGTTTGGGTTCGCCTTTTTTTCGATGATCGTTTAAGTTCTCCTAAATTTAATTACACCAAAGATTACATTTTTTCTTTTAAGTGAATTAAAATCTATCAACAGCAGGACGAAATTACTTTGTCAATTTTTTTAAAATTGCAAAGAACGTTAAATCTCAATGTTTTGTAAAAATATCAATAACTTCCAAATAATTAACATTTTTTAAATTTCTTTTACTTGTTTCAAAAGTAGATTTCTATAAAATCTGTTAGACTTATTCAAAAAATTGTACAATTATTTCTCTGCATTATACAAGGGCTCAAATTTGAATTTGAAGTACGTAAAAAGTTCAATATTACCTAATCAGTAGGAAAATAATAATAAAAATCAAATGAATGTAAATTTTAATAAAATTTTGCAGAAACATCATGATTAATGATTTTTTATATTTTATAAAAATATTTTTCTCAGTAGGAAAAATATTAAAATATTTCCAACTTTTTCACGCCAACTTTAAGGGTGTTGGAACTAAGTTCTAATCTAAAAATTCGATTTCTTCATTTTACTCAACAAATATTAAATTTGGAATTTTTTCCCTTTGTTGAATTAATCAATTTTTAACTAGAATTATGCGTACAGAGCGAAAAAATATCTAATTCAAATATTTTTGAAATAAAATGAAAATATTTAATTTCGAAATTAGATTTCGAATTCTTCGTTTTGTGCAAAAAGAATCGAAATTAAATATTTTTTTTCTTTGTACGCAGTCTTATATTTGAAAAAAGATTAGCGCTACAGAGCGAAAAAATATTTATCTATAATCTTCGTTGAGTAAAATGAAGAATGGAATTTTGAGATTAACACTTGGGTCCAACACTCTTCAGTCACATCATACAATAGAAAGTAAAAAATGTCAGATTCTATAGAAAGTTATCTTTAAAATAATCTCCAGAAATTAAAAAAAATGTTCATTATTTCGAAAAGTTATTGATATTTTCATAAAATGCGTTATTATTATTAATAATAAATGCTATATTATTATAAATAACAATTTTATTAATTGTTATCGCATTTTGTTATCTATATTTATGCCAGTATTGAATATTTAAATTAAATATAGTTCTGATTTCTTTATCGCACAATTTCGCATAATTCAGATTTTTGAAGCAGAAATTTGCATAATAATCCATTTTTCTTCGCATAATTTAAAGATTTTCAAGAACAGAAAAAATTGTCTCTAAGTGCAACGTAGTAAAGGCGCATTATGCATTTTTAGGTTATGTTACAGAAATGTTTATGTATTTGATTTTTAATACATACCTGTTTAAGTTTTAACTCTTCTTTATAATCTTCCATTTTGGCATTTTGCCTTGCAAATTTATTGATCTTTTGTTGATCTTCAAACGTGATATGAACGTCGGAATCCTAAATTCCAAATATATAAAATTATAAGCATGAATTACAAACATTAAAATAAAGATTTATAGAAATAAATTTACCGGTTGAAATCCTGCTTGAGCATTTTTACCACCAGCCATTGTAAAGTTTGTTTATTTATTTTAAATAAACATATAATAGATTACGTTTCACTCTATTTTTGGATGAGCGCGTGGATCATGACAGAAAGTCACTGATTTCTCTCCATTTTTGTCTACGTCAGTTGTACCAACCTTTTGAAATACATTGATAATTTAAACACTCTTTTTTCTCGTTTATTTGACGATTCTGTAAATGTTCAGTATTTTCAAACGATTATGCATGTGAATTGATAACAGAATTAGGCTTTTATAGTAAATTCATATATTTTTTTTTATTTTCAATGTGCGGTTTTTTTTCTTTATCTAACAGTGATAGTTGGTAACAGAATGTAACTGAGAAGACGGCACCGGCACCCCAGAAAATTTAAACCGCTTCTGGTCTTTTTTTCCAAGAATTTGCACTTTGTATTTTAAAATAAAGTGATTGTGTAGTGCAGTTTTTTTTGAATAGTTTGTTGTGAAATGATATTTACTATTTTTGATTTTCATTTTTAATTTTAACAAATAATAATTATTATTTAACAAATAATAATAGGGCTACAGAGCGAAAAAATATCATATTTATAATATTTATTGAGTAAAATGAACTGATTGTGTAGTGTAGTTTTTTTGTGTAGTTTGTTGTGAAATGAAGAATAAAAAGTGAATAATTATTTACTATTTTTTATTTTCATTTTTAATTTTAACAAATAATAATTATTCTAACTTAGGATTTCCAAGATTTCTAATTGTGAAGTAAAGCTATTTTTTATTAAATTTTTTCAGATATTTTCGAGCTGAAAATATGACATTTTTTATTAAAATTAAAAGATATGCTTCTGAATAACATTTTAAAAATAGTACTGTTTAGAAGCTTTCACCGAGTGGTCTAATTGTCAATTCAGTAATTTGAACTCGGGGATGGGTTCCCAGAACATAAACCACAGAATCTGCTACATCCTCAGGTTGTAAAGCCGGAAAGTCTGTGAACACCTCCGAAATATCCATTTTTTTAGAATTTGCTTCAAGAATTTCCGTTTGCACATATCCTGGACTGATACTCTGTGTAACAAATTAAATTAAATTAATCACTTAATTTGATAAATTCTTCATTTAAGGGTGTTGGAGCCAAGTTCCAATCTAAAAATTCGATTTCTTCATTTTACTTAACAAATATTAAAATTTGAATTTTTTCCCTCTGTAGAGTTAATCAATTTTTAACTAGAATTATGCGCACAGAGCTAGAAAATATCTAATTCAAATATTTTTTAAGTAAAGTGAAAATAATGAATTTTGAAGACAGATTTTGAACTCTTCATTTTATGGAAAAAGTATCGAAACTAAATATTTTTTCGCTCTTTACGCAGTCTGATATTTGAAAAAAGATTAGTGCTACAGAGTGAAAAAATATTTATCTATAATTTTCGTTGAGTAAAATGGAGAATGGAATTTTGAGCTTAAGATTAGGTAATAAAATGTGTATTAAATACAAAAGATTTTATACAAACCGTCGATCTTATTTTGCTTCCAAGTAACTCCATTTCCAATGTTGAAGTTATTGCAGTTACTGCGTGTTTTGTTGCAGGATAAACATTTACAAATGCATCTGTATTTCTTATTATTCTATGCCCAACGAGACTGAAATTAATGTTTTTAACTTTAACTTTTGTTATTCCATATTTTTGGGTATATTTATGGGTCTCTGCTAAAAACTTGAGCATTTGATCAAAATGTGATAGATATTTAATACCTGTTGATATTTATTATGTGGCCTTCTTCTCCGGTCTCTTTCATCATTTTTATAGCTTGTTGAGAGCATAATAGTAATCCCATAATGTTCACACTGATGACTTTATCCCAAGTTTCTTTATTTGTATCTGAAATTTTTTAGGAAATTTCAAAATTTCTGTAAATTCTAAATTCTATAAATTTCAAATTTTCTATAAATCTCTTAAAGAGAGCCAAGTTTTGTTGGAGCCAAGTTTTAATATAAAAATTCGATTTCTTCATTTTACTTAACAAATAATAAAATTGGAATTTTTTTACCTCTGTATAATTAATCAATTTTTAACTAGAATTATGCGCATAGAGCAAAAAAATATCTAATTTAAATATTTTTGAAATAAAATGAAAATATTGAATTTTGAAGTTAGATTTTGAATTCTTCGTTTTATGCAAAAAGTATCGAAATTAAATGTTTTTTCGCTCTGTACGCAGTCTTATATTTGAAAAAAGATTAGCGCTACAGAGCGAAAAAATATTTATCTATAATCTTCGTTGAGTAAAATGGAGAATGGAACTTTGAGTTTAACACTTGGGTCCAACGCCCTTAAGATGAACTCATATAAAAATTGTAATAAACATGTTTTATAATTATACCTATAATTTTTCCGAAAACAAGAAGTCCAGCATTATTCACAAGAACATGTACACTGCCCAAGTTCTTCTTCACCCATTCAAATGTCTGAATCACGTCTTGTTCTTTTGAAACATCACATTGGAGAGCATAGAACTTTCCTTTTCCTTTAAATGTCTTCATCTCGTTCTGAAATATAAATTTTTAAAAATATTTTTTGCTTTAATACAATACCTTTTTTTTTAAATTGAGCTGCCGGATTCCATAAGGGCACATAAAATTATTTCGCTGGGAGTGGGAAGGCCTCTGGAGGTTTTCAAAAACATTTTCAAATTAAAATTTTTGAAGGCTATATCTATGTAGATGTGAAATTTGATTGCGCATCTTTTTTCCTCTGGACAAAAAGTTGTAGCTTTTTTAGTTTTCTAATAAAACCCAAAAAACCAATTGTTTATAAAAATATGGCCTATTTTTATAAACAAATCATTTTTTTTAAACTTTGGGACTGATTTTTTTTCTTTTTTTTTTATTGAAGAACGTATTTCAGACACTTTAGTCACTACTTCCAAAATTTGGGATCGCGCGTGGTCTGAGCGCGAGAGCTAAAGTTCAAAAATTTATTACAGACACAATTTTCAACGGTCCATTCCCAAATTTTGGGAATAGTGACTAAAGTGTCTGAAGTACGTTTTTCAATAAAAAAAAAAAAAAAAATTAGTCCCAAAGTTTAAAAAAATGATTTGTTTATAAAAATAGGCCATATTTTTATAAACAATTGGTCGAATGAATTTCTTGTAATGCTTATTGAAAAGCCGAGAGAAAATCCTAAATTTTACTGCAGCCACTTATTTTTTTAATAGAATACTTTTTTTCGTATACGCAAACGCAAATATTTAGAGGTACATTTTTCAATAAGCGTTAAATCGTTTGAAAATTCACAACTCGGAAATAATTTTAAATATCATGTCGAAATAAAAAAATACGTGTGCAATATTTTCGACCAAAAAACACAAAAAAAAATATTTCGCGCGAAAAAAATTTTTGATTGTATATTTTGTATGGAATGGCCCATATACATATACCTCAAATATAAATATTATGCTTTCTAAACTTATGATTATTAATGAGATCCGTTTTCGTTTGATATGTACATTTTGTTCACGTAAAGTACAAATTATTCAGAACATTATTCAGAACAGCTGTCATCGTCGGAAGAAGTCATAACATAAAAAGAAGTCATAATATAAAATTCATAAATTATGTTACATTTTCCAGAATTATTTACTTTTTTATTCATAATACTTTGATATTATAATCTAATTTATTATTATTGTAATATTGTAATCGTTCGCGCACGACACGCCAAGCCGCTAGCGACTTACGACATTAACCATTCCTTAAATATTAAAACGATTTGATTAAAATTTTCCAGAAAACTTCTTTGGACTCTAATACACAACTTCCTCGTGGAAAGTTTTTTGTTGCTCAAAATTCGCTCGATAAACGAAACGCTTGAAGTTAAATAAGTCCGATATGCGCCAAGCATCAGAAAAAAATTAATATAAAATTTTCTTAAACACATTTTCATATTCCTTTACGGAATATGAAAGAGTCCTTGGACTCTATCAGTCCAAGGACATTTGAAAGCACATTCCCTGAAAATTTCATTAAAAAATTCCAAAAACTGACTGAAAGAGCACGAGTTGAAGTGAAAAACGAATTAAAATCGGTTTTTCTAAAAAAGTTGATTTTTTGGGTTTTATTAGAAAACTAAAAAAGCTACAACTTTTTGTCCAGAGGAAAAAAGATGCGCAATCAAATTTCACATCCTACATAGATATAGCCTTCAAAAATTTTAATTTGAAAATGTTTTTGAAAACCTCCAGAGGCCTTCCCACTCCCAGCGAAATAATTTTATGTGTCCTTATGGAATCCGGCAGCTCAATTATAAGCAGTCATTTTTCAGTCTTAAAGAAAATATTTTCCAATGAATGACTACGGATTATTGTTGTTGTTTTCAATTTACTTACCTCCATTTTTTCTTTTCTTCGAGCCAGTCCAACTACAATCATTCCTTCTCGAACTAAGGCTTTCACAGTTTCTAGTCCTATGCCAGCAGAAGCACCAGTCACAATTGCAACTTTTCCAATCCAACGATTCATTTTGATCAAGTAAAATTTTTGTTAAAAGCAATATACAATATTCACACAACTGAATGATAGACTCAAAAACCGTACGCGGTTTTTTTTTTTTTTCAATTCCGGTATTCTTTTAAAAGTAGAATTTTAAAGTAGTTCCTTTGAAAGTAGTGTAGTAGAATTTATTATGTTATCTTGCACGGACGCTCATAAAGTGCATAATACTGGAAGAGCATCAATTCAGTTTATTCTTATATAAGCTAAAAGCATGATTGGGGGAGGTCGAGGTAATTACTTCACTTGTGGTTGGCAGGGGCGGCGACTATGGGGGGCAAGGTACTTTTTTCCCCCCAAAAAAAATTTTGGGGTGGCCATGCCCTCCCAATATTTCAGAGAGCAAAATTGATACTTGGAAATTCATTATATTGTCCGATCAGTTGGTACTCTGATATACACCAATTTTTACGACCATCGTTTTTTTTCTTTTAAAATAACTTGGAGTTGGAAAACTTGCAAAATTTGTGCCCCCCCAATATTTTTTAGAGTCTTCGCCTCTGGCTGGTTGGTATTCTGTACAACGTAATATGTTACGATGATTTTCACTTTTTTAATTTGTAGTTTCTGTCACATTTATTATGTAATTATTGTTACAATCTCTATGATTTAAAAAGTGAATTATAATACTGATAATAATTACAAAAATATTTCAGAATAAAAACTACATATTTAGAAGCGTTCACCTAATGGTCTAATTGTCAATTCGGTGATTTGAACACGTGGAGGGGTTCCCAGAACATAAACCACAGAATCTGCTACATCCTCGGGTTGCAAAGCGGGTTCATTAACCATTAACTCAAAATTTGCCTGATTATTGACTTGGAGAATTTCCGTTTGCACAAGTCCTGGACTGATGCTCTGTGGAAGAAATTTGATCAGATTAAACATTTATAGGGATGTGAACTTTATGCATTCGAGAATGCAGGCGTAAAGCCTGCATAATTTCAAAAATACAGGTCTATGCATTAAATTCATAGTTTCAAAAATAAAAAGTAATTTTTGGCCCCTAATTTGTATGTAATTCTATGGGATTGGGGGGCAAACTTAATTTTAAATTTATAATTCTTGCCGTTCATTTAAATGCTTTCAAGGTCGGCACTTTGAAAAGATTTTTAAAGAATTTTAAGGGCCTTTAAGATTTTGTAGAATTTCAAAATATTTGAAAGAATTTTAATGGATTTTATGGAATTTAATCTAACGATTTTTATGGTATTCCGAAGACTTTTAAAAGTTTTTTTCTTTTTTTTTTTTTTAGATATTTCAATCTTTATGGAATTTTGAAGGAATTTCAAAATAATTTTAAGACACCTAATGGAATTTCAGGAATTTCAACAAATTTTACAAAATATTCAGGAGCTTAAAAAAATTTGAAAGACTTTCAAAAGATATTACCAAATTTTCATAAATTTTAAAAGTTTTTATGAAATTTTGAATTATTTGAAATGATTTTTAAGAAGTTTTAAGGTAATTATTCATAAGTTAAAAATACTTTAAATTGGTTAAAATTCCATTAATAATTATAATTATTAATTATAATGTGCAAAAGGCGTACAAATTCAAAACGAGAATTAAATGCATTTTCGTAATTACATATAAATAATTATGAAACTGCTCTCAAAATAAGTGATTTATTCATTTATATGCTTAAAATTATAAACAATTGATATTTACTCATTCCTGCCACATTTTTAATTCGAAATACGGATAAACTTCCGAAAAGGGTGGACCTCCGATTTTCTTCGGGCTCCGTATTATTATGTATTTTGACGTGCTGATTACGAACATGATAGTGAAAATTGGCGCAAATTTGATTTTCATGGTGAAATTATGAAAAACCATAAAAATCATCGTTTATTGCGTTTATCTCAGTTAATATGCAAAATAAAAAAAAAATGTTCCAATGATAGTAAATTAACTCTGACTCAAAAGTATTTTTTACTCAAGAAAGTTATATAATGTTCCCTCGGTAATGAATTGGCACTGTAGATTCTATAGTATTATACGAACCGTTAATCTTATTTTGCTTCCAAGTAACTCTACTTCCAATGTTGAAGTTATTGCAGTTACTGCGTGTTTTGTTGCAGGATAAATATTCACGCCACATGAATTTGGTTGTCTTATTATTCTATGCCCAGCGACACTGTAATTAATATATTCAAATTTGTTTTAATTCATATTTTGTGAATAAATCACAGCAATGAAAAAAGTGTACCTGTTTAAGTTTATAATGTGACCTTCTTCCCCAGACTCCTTCATCATTATCACAGCTTGCTGAGTACAATATAATAATCCCATAATGTTCACACTGATGACTTTATCCCAAATTTCTTTATTTGTATCTGAAATTTTTTAGGAAATTTCAAAATTTCTGTGAATTCTAAATTCTATATAAATTTCAAATTTTCTATAAATCTCTTAAGGAGAGCCAAGTTTTAATATAAAAATTCGATTTTTTCATTTTACTTAAAAAATAATAAAATTGGAATTTTTTTCCCTCTGTATAATTTAGGGGCGGATCCAGACAAGGGCTTTGGGGGGGGGGGCACGAAATAATCAACCTTCCCCATCCACCAAGTTTTTGTATTTACAAACTGCGTGAAAATTTCAAATCTGGGCTTTTGGGAGGGGGTCAAGAAGCCATGCCCCCCCCTGGATCCGCCCATGGTATAATTAATCAATTTTTAACTAGAATTATGCGCATAGATCAACAAAATATCTAATTCAAATATTTTTGAAATAAAATGCAAATATTTAATTTCGATCTGAATGAAATTCCGCACATATATTTTCGAAAGCATGTACTTTCAGAATATGCAATAAAAAATTTTTCGATTTTTTGAGCCTCAATTTTGTATATAACCCCTTAAGATGCACTCATACAAAAATTGTAATAAATATGTTTTATAATTATACCTATAATTTTTCCGGGAATAAGAAGTCCAGCGTTATTCACAAGAACATGCGCACTGCCCAAGTTCTTCTTCACCCATTCAAATGTCTGAATCACGTCTTGTTCTTTTGAAACATCACATTCGAGAGCATAGAACTTTCCTTTTCCTTTAAATGTTTTCATCTCGTTCTAAAATGTAAATTTTTACATTCCCGTCAGAGAGAATGTATTAGATTTGTGTAAAATTTGACCCCCCCATTTTTTCAAAAATTTCCACGTTTTAGGACCCCCTGAACCCAAAAAACATGTTTTTACGAATGTGTCTGTAGATTTTCAACAAGTTGGACCTTTTTGAAAATTTTTGAGACAACTTTTATTTTATTTACGAATTCTATGTATACGGATATTCATAATATACAAAAATCGAAACAATTTATCCTTGTGACTTTTTTCGATAAAAAAAATTGTCAGACATGACATTTTGAAAAATCAAAAAAACGAACGGAAATTTAAATTTGAAGTCAAATAACGCGAGATACAGAGAAAATGAGAAAAGAAAATATTTTTCAATTATTAAATTTTAAATTAATTTTAAATTTTTATATTAATTACAAATTTTCAATTTACTTGCCTCCATCTTTTCTTTTCTTCGAGCCAATCCAACCACAACCAATCCTTCTCGAACTAAGGCTCTCACAATTGCTAGTCCTATGCCAGCAGAAGCACCAGTCACAATTGCAACTTTTCCAATCCAACGATCCATTTTTATTTTTGAAAAAACCTTGCAAACTAAGCGAAATATTCACAAAAGGAATAATTGGAATAATTAAGAAAGAAGTGTTTAATAAGTACTGCAAAGATTTTGTTGCGCGATAAAAAACGGGTTGCGTACTATTCAATTTGTGTCATTCTACCAGGCGCGGATTCACTATGGGTGATAGGAGCGATCGCCCCCTCTTTTCATAACTTTTCAAATCGCTCCCCCCCAGAAAAAAAAATCAGTTTTTGGATTTTAATTTTTCATCCATGAGAAAGAAAGGATAGTGTGAGAGTAGAAATTAGAGAGTAGCAATTTTATTGTGTTTGTAGTACAATTGCTTGTGCTACAAGTCAGATCCATTAAAGTAATTAACTAAGAAGCTAAAAGAAAGGTGTTACGCTTAACCTTCTAAGTGTTTAAATATAGTCTTTAAAAATTGGTATCAGCGGGTTAATTGAACTTTTTTTCAATCTGAAAATTTAGATTGGTGTTGCCTGGAAATCATTCACTCACAGCTGTCCCGAACGAAAAAAAAATTTTTCTAAAACTGTTTAAACTATTTAAAACTGTTTACAGTTTACGTCAGTTTTTAAGCTGAATTTCAGTTTTTCAGTTTGAATTTAAGTTTGAATGTTAAGTTTGTCTTGTTCTAAGACTTCAAGTCTTAAAGCAAGACTAAAAACTTAAATTAAAATAAGACTTAACTTAAATTCAGCCTAAAAGCTGACTTAAACTGTAAACACTTTCAGAGCTTGTTTTTTTTGTGTAAAATAATCGCCAAAGAATGATTTTTATTTTCCTATACTTCAACTAGTTATTTATATACTTTAATAAAATTTATAAATTCAATTCGAATTATCCTATAGTACTACCACGTATTGTTAGGTGTGGAAAATTTAGATCTGTTAATAAATAAACTCGAATTCCTTTACACTAAAAAAAAAAAGTTTTGAATCAAGCCCGAAAGGTCTAGTTTGTGTTACATTTTAAGCCACTTTTTAGGCTTAAATTTAGTTTTAAGCCCAAAAACTGGCTTAAATTGTAACACAAACTAGACCTTTAGGGCTTGATTCAAAATTTTTTTTTTCTGTGTACGTATAATCGATTTCTTGATTTCTTGTTAGTCTTTTTTGCGCGCGTGAACTAAAACGATGTCTATCATAGTTATTAATATTACTATAGTCATTTTTCAGTAGATGTTTATTAAAATAATTTTTTAATATGCCAGTACATCCAAACCATAAGTTAAGTCATGAGGAAAATAGGAAAAAAGAATGTGCAGCTTGCGAACAAAAAATTATTATTGGTAAAAAGTCATTAAATTTTTTCAGAATAATTGAAAAACTTGAGAAACTTATCAAAAAGCACATTGATGAAGATTACGATAAAGAAGATGAAAGATTCCCAGTGAGTATTTGTACTACTTGCGCAAGTAGTACAAATACCCATAAAAATATTTTCTTCATATTTTCCTCCTATTTTCCTTATGACTTAACTTATGGTTGGTATGTACTGGTATACCCGTGTAGAAATTTTTCTGTGGTCCGGTCGGGGGATTTTTGACTGGAGATGAAACGGACGGCCCGACCAGTTTGTCTGGGCCAGATTTGAAAATTTCTATCCAGCCATCTTACAAAATTATTTTAATAAACATCTACTGAAAAATGACTAGTTATACTGATAACTATTAAATGATAGACATCGTTTTAGTTCACCTGCGCAGTACAGACTGACAAGATATCAAGAAATCGATTATAAGTAAAGGAATTCGAGTTTGTTTACTAATAATTCAAAATTTTCCCCGCCTAACAATATGTGGTATTACTATAGGATAATTCGATTCGAATTTATAAATTCTATCAAAGTATATAAATAACTAGTTGAAGTATTAGGAAAATAAAAATCATTTTTTGGCGATTGTTTTATTTAAGTATCAGTTACGATTTCGAAACTATGATATTTCATCACTACAGGCACTATGCTAAAGACTCCCACCACTATTACTTTTGATCGTCATTTTAGACAAACTTTTTTTTCGTTCAAGACAGCTGTGCACTATTGTTTGTAATTTATAATGACCATAATTGCTATGCATATAAAAAAACAATTACTCTGCATATAGAAAAAACAACTAGACTGAATTATATTGACTTTTTTTTTAAATTCTTTTTTACTACAATCTTTTCAGATAAAAATTTCGCAAATCATATGCATAATTATTCAATAATGTTGCATGCCCTCTCTTTAAAAATCTTCAAACTTGATCTCTCTTATATATTGTTTGCAAAATCCATTCACTTCGGGCACCCGGGTAAAAATGAAGAAGTTTCTCCCAAGTTGTCGCAAGTTCATCGACATATA
>CAJFCP010000691.1:173991-188934 GCA_904066005.1 Synergus itoensis | reverse complement strand
TATATGTCGATGAACTTGCGACAACTTGGGAGAAACTTCTTCATTTTTACCCGGGCACTTTCGGGATGTAATTTTCTAATATGACAATAAAGTTGATCATAATTTAAAGAGCGTGGAGGAAATTTTAAAATGTCAATTTCTGCCCAGGGGGCATCGTCCTAACAGTGGCGTAACTATGTAGTAGCAAAACCCCGCAATGCGGGGAGGCCTCCTCCACTGAGGAGCCTCCGAGGGGCCTCTTAGACGTTTCGTTATTTTTCTCATTAACCATTGGCGGTCCCAAGATGAAATTTACAGAACTTGTAAAGCACAATTATAGCTTCGTTTCCTGTAAATTTCATTGTGGGACCACTAATGGTTCATGAGAAAAAAATCAAACATAAACAACGAGCATTACCCCACGCTCTTGACGTTTAAATGACCTTGATGCTTTTTTTTGACAAAAATAAAACAAAAATAAAGCACACATTTTTTCAAACATTAGTTTTTAATTATTTTTTGAAATTTCGAATTCTTTCTTTACGAAAGTCATTTTTCTTATCTTCTTACTGTTGAAATCCTGCAAAAATATTAAAATCCCTTGAAATCACTCAATGATTTTTGATATTTCGGTGACATTCTTTTTGAATTCTTTAAATATTTTTGAATTTCTTTTAAATCTTCTTAAATCTCTTAAATCTCGTTAATTAAATCCTCTGCAATTTTTTAATGTTTTCAAGCTATAGAAATTGATAATTATATACTTCTTTTTTTCAGGATAATGGGAGAACTCAGAGTGTGAAAGGGTTGTGATTTTAGACACTAGTTGTTGCTCTCGTACGACCAGTGAAAGTGTTTTTAAGTGAACTCACGTGCTTCAACCTCCCTGAGTATATCACATCGGACAGTCTTGCAGAAAGTCTCAGTATCATCCTTGCCATCCTAAAACATTCATTCTTCCTTCAGGAGTTAAATATATACTCACGTTTTTAACATGAAGAAAGTATGGTGTTCAAACTGATTGTTTAGTGCTTCGAATTTAAATGATTAGTCACTTCACTTTTCCAATTGAAATATTAGTGTTGAAAAATAGTGTAAGTGTTTATTTTAATATAGCTAAAGACATGACTTATATAATTAGATATTTCACATGTTTTATGATCATACACATGTACACGTTTCATAAAATTTATTTTGTATTATTTAATCATTATTCTACAGGGTTTCAGACGTTTTCATATTTTTGAATATTGTAAACATTTTTTAGAAAGTTTTGTATGAAATTTTAGATTATTATTTACACTCATAGATAGATCAGTTATTGTAAGAATTATGATGCAAAGCAATGTTCGCACATTTAATTAAAAGAAAAATTTAAAGATTATCTTAACATAAAATCTATTAACGTTTGAAAAACAAAACTATCTATCCGAGTGACAAATTAAACTACCAGCTTCACGAAAAGAAAAAGAAACGCGAGGTAACAATAGAGCAAGTAATTGCACTGCATGTAATGCGAATTAGATGCATTAGGGTAATTATACCTAAGATTCTATAGAAGAAAGGTGACGTAGTTACTTTTAAAGTGTTTTGTCTAGTCTTTGAAAATTAAATTCGAGTACCTAGCTAGAGGAATAAAATCGTCGAGGCTAATATTACTTCACTATAACGTAATTGTTATAAATTATTGTGAGAAAAAAAGTAGAAAGGTGCATGCACTGTCTTTGAAGATCTTCGAACTTGATCGGTTATATTGTTTGCAAGATCCATTCACTTCGAGAGTTTCCAAGACGTAATTTCCTAATGACAAGGTTTTAGCTGCGATCAGATCTTCAGATCGGCCTAGAATAAAGTCAATAACTATAGTGTTGGAGAGTTCCGCGAGGAAATTCTAAGCGGGTAATTGCATGGTCCAGAGAAGAGATCGTCTGCAGAGACAGTTACATATATATACAATATACATATATATATATATATATACATATACATATGTATGATGATTATGAGATCAAAACACACATTTATAGCGTGCGAACCGCGGCTATGACGCCATCAGTGTTCATAGTTCTTCTATTTATTCTGCATCTTTCATGTTCTACTATATCGAAAGAATTCTAAAATTTCATAGAATTTTAAAGACTTTTGAAAATTTTTTTCAGGAATTTTTAAGTTGGTTGAATTTTAAGAGATTTCTAGAGATTTTTTGGAATTTGAATGGATATCAAGAGATTTTTAGGAACTTTAAGAAATACCGAAATATTTCTAGAAATTTTAATGGTTTTGTGGAATCTGAAGTTATCAAAAGATTATTTTTATTTAATTTTAATTTTGGTTTAATTTAACTTAAATTTTGTAAAATAAAATTTTAATTACGTCGGATAAAAAAGAAGAAATAAAATATCATAAATTGTAACATTTGAAAAAATTTTTTTAAATATATTTTTTACAAATACAAAATTCTAAATACATATTTTGATTATTTTTTGATTTCGTTATCAGTTTATCAGTTTTAAACTAGCTATAAATTATATCTTGGGTGTTCCATTTACATAACTATTTATATATTTTTTTGTGCTCATTTTTTGAGTACTTTGCTTCCTCATAGAGGAAGCATTAACGATTTTCCTAAATATTTAAAAATATATATAATTCTTTTTTCTCGAAACAAAGAATCTTTCGACCTCATCATTCATATTTTTTAATAAAATTTATTTATATTAGATTTCTTAATTTTATACGATGCGAGGCAAAACGCCTCATAAAAAGTATGTAATACCGTTTGATAAATTTTTTTTATCTCAGAGATAGCAGTAAAATTTCTTTGTTAACTATTTTATATAACATACGACACCTACTTTTCAAACATGATAACGAATGCGCACTTTCGCATACGTTCATCTTAATCTTATACTTTATGATATATTATTTATTTTTCTGTTATCAGATATATTTAAAATTTTATTTTAAAAAATTTCAATTTTATAGGAATACTGCAGTTACATGATATGAATTTTTAAAACTCAACGAATTTTCCTAAAATAATATATATTTATAAACAATTTTTCCCTGCATTTTGTAAACTAAAAGTACTACATCTATTTTACGTTATAAAAAAAATAATGAATAGATTGTTTTCAAAATTAACTACGTTTACTGTAGTATCGATTTATAATTGTGGTTTCGATTTCTAAAAATTTCGATTTAGCGCACGTAATTTACGACCGCCTAGCAGGGGCGGCGCAGACAGTATGGATGCCATGGTTAAATCCATGCATGGAAATTTTCATGTATGGAAATTCCATACATGAAAAACTGTCTGGAAAGATAATGATTTTTGTTTCAAAGTGTTAAACGAATTTATATCTAGAAATGATGTACGAAGGAAAACATTTTCTTTCAAATAAAGAAAAAGCAAAGAAAAAATTTTCGGTCTCCCCCCCCCATAAATAAGTCGTAAATCCATACATGGAAAAAAGGGCTGTGTCGGCCCTGCCGCCTAGTATCGATTGTCGAAAATCACAATCGATTTCAGGCGTTACGATATTTCGACTTCGA
Source organism: Synergus itoensis (assembly GCA_904066005.1). Lineage (NCBI taxonomy): Eukaryota > Metazoa > Arthropoda > Insecta > Hymenoptera > Cynipidae > Synergus > Synergus itoensis. The sequence goes on along the minus strand of CAJFCP010000691.1, from coordinate 185,400 downwards.
TCAATCATCTTTTTAGAGGATATTTCATGGAATTGAAAGAGATTTCTTATACGAGAATATTCCGAGAAAAATGCAGGTGGATAAATGGAATTGTTTAAGACTTTTTGTTCGATCACCAAAGTTAAGTAGCGCTTGTCTCGATTATTCTTTTAAATATTTTTTGCAAAAACAGACCATTATTGTTCTCAACACTGCGTAATGCATTGTGTAAGTTAACTTAATTTGGAAAAAATTTGTGTATAATTACGAATGATCAATGTGATTAAAATGATCCTGAAATTGTTGAACTACATTTGTCCGCAGTATAAAGACTTAAATTGCAAATCACAAATGGCATTCCAACTCTCACCTATATGAATTCTAAGGAATGCGTAAGACCATTCCCATCTAGACTTAGTGATCGCTCAGACAGACATTCTGCGATTGAAGTGCGCAAATTATTATTACCAATTTCATAAGAAAATTGCCGGGTTAAACAACGAAAGGAGTTCAAAAAAGGAAATTAAATGTTACTTCCCTATAAAGAACAGTCATTAATATGAAACCAAATAGACATTAATTATATTCATCACGATATTACATAATAGAAGTAAAAATAACTAAGTGTTTTTTTATTAATATGAGATACTTATTCACTTGTGAATTTCTTTCACAAGTTATTAGAAGCATTTGTTTTTAACGTGATAAACTTCGCTGTCCATAAAATTTAGTCATAAATTATGTTAACGTAATGAGGTAAAGCAGCAATACGTAACACTAAACATCTTTACAGAGAAAGTGAAGGAAGAGGAAGATCAGTGCAACAATGATGGCATACTAGGGATATAGAACTAAGTTGGATTCAACAGGATGAAGAAATTCGAATGGAAATGGTTTTTGTGTCTTACACTTGCATCTTTATGGGTTCAAATAGAGGCTGAAAAGGTTTTTATTATTGTAATTTTACATAATAAGTAAATTATAAATGGTTCCTAGGATGATAATTATGAAAGTTGAGAGAAAGTAGAACAGTGGAATATTTTGATATTAAAAATGGAACAGAAATTCATAAGATTCTATAGAGGCTGTCAACATTGATTAACTTTCTTATTCAAAAATATATTTCATTCGCTTTACAACTTGATTTTATGTATGAAATACAATCTTAATTTAGAGTATTCTATCCTTCTTCCCTTTTTTATTACACATACAGTTCAATAAAGTCGAGATTTATGTCTGAACTGATTCTTTGACTCTAAACATGTATAGTTTATTTCCGATTGCTTTAAATTTAAAAGGCAAACTTTCTTTTACTACATTTACTCTTAATTTCAATTCGTTTTTTATTGCTTTAGGAAAAACGCCAGATTTTCAGAGAACAGGTACTTCCGGCATTGGGAGGAAAGATACCGGAAGAAGCTTTTAGAACCGATCGTTTGGCCCTCAATCGTTTAAATAAAGAAGGCATTTCGGTACCGGATGGTGTCTTATTAGAATCTCGACATCCGCATGTTAAACATCCTCATCAGAAACAATCATCGACGAATGAGATTCTTAAGGTGTTTGTTGGATAAAAATTATAATTAAGCTACTAAATACTATAAAAATATTATAATATAAAAATATTATAAAAATATAGAATATTTTATTATATAAAATACGTAATTAAATTTTGCTTATTTCTCTTAAGGTGTACTTGACTCGTGATGGTCGGTATGCGCCACCAGAGGGACGTTATCACTCTAGTAATCACAAGGCCATTGATACAACTTATATAATTAGAAGACCAATTGGACATGCAAACAGAGAGAAAATAACAGAGAGTCACCTTGGCTACAAACCATTTATTTTTAATAATAAGCCTGTTTATACAAGTTACAGTGAAAATGTTCCTCCATCATCAACGAATCATAATTATAAGCCTATCATCACACCTTTAGTCATTCCTGCATCAAATGAAATTTTCAAGCAATCCTACTATTCACCTTGGACTATTATCTATGACTGGGACACATTTTATGACCGTTTAAATGATTATTACAACAAAATCGCCTACATTAATTCGCAGCAGGTTGGTCAATTTTACCTATTTTTAAAATGATGAACTTTAACTTATAATTGTTCTATTTTAAACTTTTAAACTGTTCCATTTTATAAGTGCAGTCATCGCAGGTTGTTATTCAACTTTTTTCACTGAAACCTTTTCACCTATTTTAATGATACCTAATAAGTACTATGATCTCTGTAGGTGTTGTTCTTAAGTTTATATAAGGTTGTAGATTTTTTTTATATTTATTGGTAATTTAGTAATTCATTCTGTAAACTTGTCTTAAACTAGCTTTTATTTAAACGTAAATTGCTTAATGAAATGTACTGCTTAAGAGTGTGTTCATTACACACATTGTATGTACCGTATGTACTCTCTTTCGCCATTCGTTGAGGGGCTCTTTCTGAGAACCGTTATAAAGTTTCTCGTAAGATGTTACGTCTGAGTCTAAACGCAAATGAAAGTGCAATCTGAGATGAAAGATTCACTTGCTACTATATGCTCCTCTGAACACGTGGTATGCAAACACGTTGCAACACAATGCCTCACTTTCATAGGTAGCAATTTTTAAATTAAGTCATACAGAGAACAAAATAACTAAATATTTTGAAGGATTTGATTTGAAGGATTAGATAGAACGATAAAAGAGATTAGATAAAATTTAAAAGGATTAAAAAGGTTTTAATTATTGAATTTAATTTAAATTAAATTAAATTAAATTAAATGAAGAATGTAATTCATTTTTGCAGATAATTGCAGATTACAACAAATTTTGGCACGACTTTCATAAACGATCGCAAAGACATATCAGTGAAACATTTAATGAGGAAAGTTTGCCAAAACTGGATGTTGATAAACCGAAAAAACTAATCTAATCTGGTGTAGAAAGAAATTGTTTGCATGTAGTTGCAGATACCAAATGCCAAGTGAGTATGATCCTATTCTAAAAAGATGAATTTGATTTGATTAATCATCATCATTTTATCACGAGTCTAAACTCGAAATATATCGAAAATCTTGGTTTTAAAAAAGCATTTATATAGTAATATTTAAAATAAACAATTTAATAATTTATTATGACTAATTAATAAATTAATTTAATAATTAATTAACCGGTTTTTCAAATAATACTGTACAGCTATAAATGCGGTAGTTTTTTTTTTTTTAGAAACTGAAACCATAATTAAAGATCCATACTACAGTAAACATAGTTAATTTTTAAAACAATCTAATAACACAGGCACACAAAAAAAAAGTGCCCGGTATCAAGAACCGGACCTATATATTCGTATGTAATTTGACGCGCTGAATCCGAATCCGGAGTCAGTTTTGCTCCATCACGTCAAATTTAAGGGCATTTGAAGGTCAAATCGACAAAAAAATAGTCAAATTGATTCAAATTAATATTTCTATATATTTTTGGGGTTGTTGAATCCAAATCCGATGTCCGTTTGATACGTTTGGATCCGAAAAATTGAATACATATCTAGAAGTAAAATTACCCGTTCTTTCAGAATCTGCAGTCAAAAATTCACTTTTAGCAGAATAAACACATTTAACCTTGAAATGACCTTCAAATTGACCTTGTCGGATAAAACGAGCATCGGATTTGGATTCAACGACCCCAAAAATATATAAGAATAATAATTTGAGTCGATTTGACCATTTTTCCAGGATTAGACCTTGAAATGACCTTCAACCTGATTACACAGGCATACAAAAAAAACAAAGGTCCTGTTCCCGGAACCAGACTAGCATATCTTTATATTTTTGGGGTTGCTGAATCCGAATCCGGTGTCCGTTTGTCTCCATCAGGTCAGGTTGAAGGTCATTTCAAGGTAAAATCCTGGAAAAATGGTCAAATCGATTCAAATTATTATTCCTATATATTTTTGGGGTCGTTGAATCCAAATCCGATGCTCGTTTTATCCGACAAGGTCAATTTGAAGGTCATTTCAAGGTTAAATGTGTTTATTCTGCTAAAAGTGAATTTTTGACTGCAGATTCTGAAAGAACGGGAAATTTTACGTCTAGATATGCATCCAACTTTTTTTTAACATTTAACATTTTTTTACAGATTTAACCTTCAAAATGACCTTCAATTTGACCTTTTCGGATCAAACGGACATCGGATTTGGATTCAACAACCCCAAAAATATATAGAAATATTAATTTGAATCAATTTGACAATTTTTTGTCGATTTGATCTTCAAATGCCCTTAAATTTGACGTGATGGAGCAAAACGGACTCCGGATTCGGATTCAGCGCGTCAAATTACATACGAATATATAGGTCCGGTTCTTGATACCGGGCACTTTTTTTTTTTTGTGTGCCTGTGTAATTATTATTTTTTATAACGTAAAATAGATGTTGTATCAATTGTTTATAAAGTATCAGACTTTAAAGAAATATGAAGTATCATGAGTTATAAACAAAAACAGTGGGTAATTATATTCTTCTAAAAATTTACTACATTTACAGTTGTATTGGATGTTTAAGCGAGGTTTCGCCTTCTAAAAAAACTTAAGAAATTTACAGTTTTATAATAATATTTAAAATAAACAATTAATTAATTTCATGATAATTAATTAGTCGGTTATTTCAAATAATACTTTACACAACTATAAATGTGGTATTTTTTTTAGAAAAAAAAGACCACAATTAAACATCAATACAACTGTAAACGTAGTTAATTTTGAAAAGAATTGAACAACTATTATTTTTTATGAAGCAAAACACATGTTGTAATTATTTAATTTATAAAATATAAGGAAACATTTTTTATAAATATATACTATTTTTGAAAATTGGTTAAGTTTTTAAAATTCACGTAAAACGCAAATTTTTAAAAATAAAATTTTAATTATGACGGATAGAAAAGAAGAAATAAAATATCATAAATTTTATAACATTTAAAAAAAGTAAATGCGCGCGCGGAGTGCGCGTTCGTTCTTGTATATTAAATAGTCGTGAAAAAGCTTCAATATATTTTTGTATGCTGATTCCTGAGTTGACTATTCAGTGGGATGGTAATTACGAAGATTCATACACATTATTATTGACGTGTGAGTGTTTAATGAAAGGAATGTAACCAGGGGCGTAGCGAGGTGATGGTATGAGGGGTATGACACCCCCCCCAAAAAAAATAATCGTGCCAAGTCGGCATTTTCGGGATTTCGGGTAATTCCACTTATTGAGTCGGCATTTATGACAATACTGACCCACAAAAACTCAATACGCTCGCTACACCCTGAATGCAAATTAGGTTGAAGTTTCAGACGAAGTTTTCATTATTTTTTTTAGTTTTTATATTTATTAGATTAAGAATATCAAAATAAAAGAGTTCCAAAAAATATTTTTTATTTTTATTCATTTACTAGAAGAAATTTACTCGGGTTTTCCCGCGATTTAAAGAGATTTCAAATGATAAAGGAATTCCAAGATATTTTAAGGAATTTCATTTAATTCTATAAGGAACTTTAAAGGATTTTCAAAAGAGTTCAAAATAATTTAAGGATATTCAAGAGTTTTCACAAGATTTCAAAATATTTTAAGGGATTTAATCAGATTTTAATTGACTTTAAGGAATTTTAAGGAATTGATTCTAATATAGACGAAATCAAATGAAATCCCATAAAATATTTTAAAATTATTTGAAATTTTAAAAATCTTCCGTAAATTTCTTAAAATCGTTTGAAATATTTCAAAATTCCATGGAGCTCATTAAAATCTCTTGAAATATCATGAAATCTCGTAAAATCCCTTGAAAGCTCTTAAAGTACCTTCAGATTTCTTGAAGTTTCTTAAATTCCTGAAAATGACACGAAATCTCATAAGATCCTTCAATATTTCTGGAAATTCCAATTTAAAAAAAATTTTTGAAATCCTGAAAAAGTCCTCAAAACTACTTAAAATCTTTTGCAATCCTTTAAAGTCTCTTGAAAATTTCTTTAAAATTTTAAGAAGTCTCTTAGAATCCCGGAAAACGCTGGTAAATTTCTGCCAGTAAATAAATAAAAATTTTGGATTTTGGAAACTGTGGAAACATTTTTAAAAAATATTTTTATTCCAATAAATATAAAAATAAAAAATCGTCAGACTAGACACGTCTGAAACTTCTATCCAATTGAATGCAACATGTTCCTGTCTCGGAAAAGAAATTGCAAAACGATATTTTTCGAATATCAAATGACTGATGATTTTCTCATGAGATATAAGGGAATGATTACGATTATATGGATGTTCGGATGTTCGATAGTCCATTCACAGGGTCTCTGATCATCTTATTAGAAACTTTCTCTTTCTCTTTACAGCTATAATATTTTTTGAGAAATGCTGAGATTTTCTCGTGTGAAAGAGCTTGTTCAGTTAATTTAATTTCAGGATAGAAAATGGGATATTATATCATAATATATAATCTAAATATATAAAATTGAAAATCTGAGGATTTTAAAAATCCCTTGAAATTCCTTAGTCATTTGAAATCTCTTAAAATCCCGGACAACTGGTAAATTATACTCTCTCAATCTGAATTAGTAAGAAGTTACTAATGAAATAGTACCGATTCGTTTACTGATTCACATTAGTAAGCATTTTTACTATCAATTAGTTAAAAACTACTAATTTGCAGTAAAAAACTATTAATTCATTCAGTAAGGCTCACTCATTGATTTAGTTACCCTTACTAAAGTGAAATAGTAAACGAATCGGCACTAATCATTAGTAATTTCTTACTAATATCAGGTTGGATATTTCCTCAGGTAAAATATTTTTAAAAAAGTGAAGGTCATTCCTGAAGTAAATTTCAACGGGGAATTCAATGGTGACCTTCATTTTGACCTTGAAGTTGACCTTCACTGATCTCTTGGAAAACTTTGTTAATTTCAAGTAACCTTTAACTGACCTTGAACGTTACAATTGACCTATGACTTGGGTACATACTTGAACGTAGAATTTTCCGCTCTATCGATTGCAGATGTAAAAAAAGGGGGTTTCCATTTAAAAAAAACAAAGTTGTCATTCAAAAAGCCATGAAGGTCAACTTCAAGGTCAAAATGAAGGTCACCAATGAATTCCCCGTTGAAATTTACTTCAGGAATGACCTTCAGTTTTTTAAAAAATATTTTACCTGAGGAAATATCCAACCGTCCCGGGACTTTTTAGACACCCTGTATAATATATGTGTATTCTTGTTTCAGGTATTCAATGATTGCAATGAATGATAAGACTTCTTTTCTCTGTCTTCCGTCTTTCCTTGACAGCTGTCTGCTATTAATAATCAGGTTGAAGAAAAATGGTTGCGATCTAAAAATTGATTGTGTTATCAGATTACATTTCAATAGGTTGCAAAAATGTCGTATTTGAGATAATAGAAACAAAACGTAAATAAGGAAAGTTTTTTGTTTTGTTTCGAGTCATATATGATAAAATTAGATACCTGGAGTGATTAAGATGTTGGACAGGAAGAGATAATTATATGATCATTAAGTTATTTTTGTTTTGTCACAGTGATATGCAGCGGGAAACGTAGAACGTCATTCCTTCAGAAGGACATTCTTCAATTAGAATTTTTTTTTTGCAGTGTTGACTTTGTGAAGTATGATTCTCAATATTATAAAATTATGTGAATAATATGAGATATACGCTAACGTACAATACTCAATATAATATGGTGATATGTGCAGTTTTTATGCATTAAACTTTTTTGAAGAATATAAGCCAGTCTTCACATATCACAGAAAAATATTGAGTCAAAGTTTAACTCATTTTTTGGATATGATAAGATATATGGTAACTCATCTCGTTTTACATTTTTTTGTAATTTTATAACTTTTTAGTGTAGTATATGAAATTTTGTACTCATCATGACTAACATGTAGATATTAAGAAGACATTATATTATTTTATTATGTATTAATGTTTTTACTTTTTTTTGTATTCTACGGAAGCTGAAAAGTGCGCTAATAATTACGATGTTTATACTTTTATAGTAAATATACTTGTTAATAAAATATAAAAATGGGTTTTTTACTGGGTCTCTCTAGAGCATATTTTATCTGATACAAATATAAAAACTTTCTGTTAAAATTCTAAAAAGTGTTTGAGTTGTTTAAATAAATAGGTAGAAAACTGCATTATTGGCGACAGCTGAAATGTATAAAATGTACTGTTTTGGTACTGTACAATCCAATGAGTTTGCAGAACAGGTAAGCATGGTGAATTCACATCTCTACTTTTCCAGCCGTCGATTCGTTCTTGTTTTTTATTCAAGTTAATAATTCTACCAACAGCAGTTTTTATCTTATAAGTAAAAGTACCACTGGTGCGAATTCAAACTTAACGATATCATAAATCTGGTAGCTCCTTCCGGGTTACAGAAAATGGGTGATCTGCTTTCTAATATCTAAAAAGAATCATAAATATGTTTCATTCTCATTATAGAGCATTCCAGATTAAAAAAATGATTTTCAATTCTTACTTTTTATTATATTTACTAGAAAATATATCCTATCTTAAAAAAATGGTGTCACGAAATGTCTCGAAAATCTCGCATACGTTGTTGTTGCAAACCTGATTGACTTTTGAGTGATTTGAAGTTGAAAGAAGAAAAAAAAATTTCACGAAAACCTTCGAAATCCCTTAAAGTTCGTTAATATTTCTTTAAACTCTCATTGTCAGATACCTCTTAAAATTTATTGAAAATCCACAAAAACCATTAAAATCATGAATCTCTTGAAATCCAAGTTAAAATTCGCAAAAATCTCTAAAAATTCCTAAAAACCTCTTGGAATTTCTTAACATTTAAAATCTCTTAAAATCCTTAGAAATCTTATCAAATTCCATGAAATCCTTCAAAATTCTACAAAACCTTTTAAAAATTAGAGAAATCTCATAAAATCCTTTAACATTTTACGACAACCTTCAAAATCCTTTTAAATTCTACAAAATATTTTAAAAATAAGAAAATCCCTTCAAATTATTCGAAATCTCATCATGAAATTTCACAAAATTCTTAAAAATCCCAAAAAATATTTTTAAAATTATTAAAATATCTTGCATTATTTTAAAATTTCTGGAAATTTTATGACAACATTTAGAATTCTCTCAAAATTCTCTTAAATACCCAGAAACTTTTTTAAATCACTTAAAATTTCATGAAAACCTTTCAAATCGCTTAAAATTCGTTCAAACCTCTTAAAATTGGTGAAAGCCTCTTAAAATTCTCAGAAACTTCTTGAAACTCTTTGAATTCTAGGATAAAATTTAAAGTCCCTTTACACCGTTCCACAAAATCTTTCAAGAATCATAAAAATCTTTTGAATTCGCTTAATATTCCTCGAAATTTCACGAAAACATTAGAAATCGCCTAAAATTCGTTGAAATCACTTAAAGTTTTTATAAACATCATAATTTTCCTCAAAATTTCAAAACATTTCAAATCCCTTAAAATTCCCTACCTTTAAAAAATCTCTTAAAGTTTCATGAATTCCGTTCAAATTCCGAGAAATATATCCTGAAATACCTTAAAATTCCACGAAATCTTTTAAAAATCCTATAAATCTTTACAACTTTGTAAAAATCACTTGAAAATTGTCAAAATCCATTGAAATTCCTAGAAACCTTTTGAAACTCTCTAAAAAAAATGATGTAATGAAGTGTCTCTAAAATCTCGCATAAATTTTATTATTGTTTCAAATCTGCTCTCTAAATTTGAATCAGCGAAATTTTATTGGTTTTTGAATGACTTGAAGTTGTAGGAAGTAAAATAAATAATCGTGCGCTTAGCGCACGTGTTGGTTTACTAGTAATAATATATTATAATAAGTATCAAGTTTCACTTTATATTCTATTTCTCTTATTAAAAGTTCTATAGAATATAAATAGTTAATCATTTAGGGGTTGGAGTCAATCATTGTCTTTTATCATTGTTCTATGTGAAAATAAAATGATTGCCTGATTTATTGTTAGACCAGTTTTGTATAGATTTTTAAATGTTTTTCCTAGGTTCTTAAATTCATGGTCTACTAGGTATTCAGTCTTGCGAAAGAAATAAAGTCCATCGTTCGACGATACAAAAATGAATGTCAGGTTGAAACAACCTGTCGGTATGTAGAGTTTGAACCAAACTTATTATAACTCTATAATTAACCAACACATATGCCTGGAGAAGGGATACATACAGCCGTTCGTAATGCGAGTCGTACACTTTCTCTGTGACATAATTTTATCTGGAGGGTGTACGACAGAAGCTGGACCAGTTTAGTTTTACAGCAAATCCAGCACGGTCATGGCGAGGTGTAACGCCTTTGTTATTTTTCTCTTGACAACCCTCTTGGTGACAGTTTATTCCACCCTTGTTCAGGTAGGCGCCATATAATATTTATTGTTGATCACGTGGCTTTTTTGAAAGTAAGGAACATTCTTGTTCATATACGATATTCGATTGCAAAACATTTTACAATTCTCTCTCAATATAAATTTCAATATAGATTTCAAACGAATTTCAAAAAATTTCGATGGTTTATCGTAAAATTTTAAGGAATTTCAAGAGATTTCTAGAAATTTTTAGAGATGACGACAAATTTTTAAGGGATTTCAAGAGATCTCTATGATTTGTGAAAGATTTTGTGGAATTTTAAGAGATTTCAATGACTTTTAAGAGATTTTGACTATTTTAAGGGCATGTGTTACTTACCATATGAGCAAATTGAAATAAACTCGTTTTTTTCCACAATTTTTACTTTTTCAGAAAAATAACATCCGTCCGTGTTCGCATTCTTGACGGATGTACACTATTATTTTTTTGAAAAAGTAAAAATTGTGGAAAAAAAATGGGGTTATCTAAATTTGCTCATATGGTAAGTAACACATGCCCTTAAGGACTGATATCGAATTTTGAGCGATTTTTGGAGATTTTAAAGTTTCTAACGATATTTTAAGGCATTTCAACAAATTTTAAGAAATTTCGAAGTTTACCGTAAAATTTTTAGTGTTTTCATGAAATTTGAAACGATTTTCAAATGTTTTTATGATTTTTAAAAACTTTTCTGGAATTTTAAGTACCTATTTTAATTTTAATGAGAAATTGCATTGAAAACAAGGACTTTTATCAAATTTTGAGCGATTGTAGGAGATTTTAAAGTTTCTAACGATATTTTAAGGCATTTCAACGAATTTTAAGAGATTTCGAAGTTTACCATAAAATTTTTAGTGTTTTCATGGAATTTGAAACGATTTTCAAATGTTTTTATAACTTTAAAAGATTTCCTGGAATTTTAAGTAATTATATTTTTATTTTAATGAGAAATTGCATTGAAAACAAGCATTGAAACAAGGATTGAAATTCATTTCGAATCAACCCGAAGTTTTTTGAATCATTCCG
>CAJFCP010000691.1:152475-173591 GCA_904066005.1 Synergus itoensis | reverse complement strand
TTTGACTGGGAATCAGTGAAATTTCACTGATTCAAGTTTAGAGAGTATGAAAACATATAATAATATTTAGAAATATAGTTTATCAAGTGTTGCATTATTCGCACTGTGCAGTAGCATTATTTCATAAAAAAGTATTGATTGTCAACTCGTAATTCACAGCATGGTCGAGTTAACTGTCCTTGACTTTGACTCTAAGATCAATTTGTTTCGGTTACAGTATAATAGACTTTTGTTTTTCCGGCCTTAAAGTCACTGTACCGTGTCATCAAGTCTGGCATAGCAAAGTACGTCTGCGTAAACAATTGTCTCTTTATCAGGCAACTAAAAAAAGTTTATTCTTTATAAATATTCTCAAAATCTTGAAGAAATAAGATTAAATAATCGATAAATTAATCATACGCAGTGTCATAATGAAATTTTGCAAACTGTTAATTCTGGTTCCTCAATTTCTGCCTAGAAGCGGCAATCAATTTATGACTACGATTATCATGATTTTCAACCAGTGGTGCCAATCGATCGTCCAGTTTTGGTGAAGAAGAAACCGAAGAAGGATGAGCAGGACTTCAGTAAAATTCCCGGAATCCCAGGGGTAGATTATCCAATTTATCACACTGTTCCTAAAACGAGTTTCTCTTGTGCTCACGTGCCAGCTTTGCCGGGGATGTACGCGAATGTTGAGACCGGTTGCCAGGTAAATAATTTGCTATCTCGTATAAAAATATTAAGCTCCTTCGATTTTCAATTTCATGCCTCGTAAACGTCGCTCTAACTTTTCACTTTCACAAGTGCCGAGGATTCTCTTCCACTTCCTGTGTCCAGCACTTCCTTATTTCCGTGGTAACTTGGAGAAATGATTCCAGACATTTATTTGAATAAGAAAATCAAAGTCATCTCGCATACAAAACTGACATTAGATTAAATTTCTAATTTTTATTTGTATTATATATTACTAACATTACTATTACTATTCTATCATTATATGTACATTTTACTATATATAGATTCTAATAGTGTTATTGAGCTAGTACACTGAACTTTCAGCACGATATTAATATATTATAATACATGTTTTATGCAAAATTAGATTTTCATATTAGATAGGAATGTTCATACTAGATGTAGATAATTTATTTACTTAAATTTAATTTTACACGGGAGATTAAACATTTTGATACTGTTTAGCTCAGTGTGAAATAATTATGTGGATTTTTAAGTGAATTCCACAAAAATATATAGTATTTAAATATGCATGCATATATTTATATATATATAAATGTATGCATTAATTCATTCAGCGCTTTAGTCAATCTATAGATTGTTTCACAATTTAGATGTTTCAGTGATAAGAAGAAAACAGGAAAGGTAGTGTGATATGTAACTTAGCAACTTTAAGAACAGATAAAACGCGCTGGAATTATTATCGGTGTGAAATCGTATCAAGGTCTGCGGATGAAAGTATCCGCGAATGCGCAGGGTCACGTGTTATGAAATTACTAGAAATCATCAAAGGTGGGAAAATTACGGTAATCCTGCGACTGATTAATAAATTGGATATGAAATTGCAATTCCATATTATTTTTCACACTCAGAAACAGAAAGGAAGCCGACGATAAATATATAATAGGTTTGACGAGGAAGGAAATTATATTGAGAACGTTGTGAACTTTGTCAGAATTAATAATATCTTTAAAAATTATGTAATACATTAAAACAGATAGTAATTAACAATAACTTAATTCCTTGATACTTTCACAAGAATAAATGTAATTTAAAAAGCTCTTAAGTACATATATCATAATTTCGTATGATTTCGTAAGGTTTTAATCTTATACAAGAACGAGCTCCACGCGCGCATTTACTTGGAAATCCTTAAAAATTCACAAAAACCTTTAAAATCATTAATCACTTGAAATTTCATCAAATTCAATGAAATCCTTAAAAATTTTACAAATTCTTTTAGAAATTAGAATAATTACTTGAATATACTTGAAAATACTTAAAAATTCAGAAAAACCTTCAATCTATGTTAAAATTCTTTCAAATTCTATGATAATAATTAAAATTCCTTTTATATCCTTTAAAATCCATTAAAAGTATTAGAAATGTCTTCAAATTCCATGAAATCCCTTAAAATTCCATGAAATCCCTTAAAATTCCACAAAAATTTTCAAACTCATAAATCTTCTCAAATCTACGTTAAAATTCATGAAAATCTCTAAAAAGTCCTGGAATTTTTAGATTAGAAATCTCGTCAAATTCCATGAAATCGTTAACGATTCTACAAAATCTTTTAAAAATTAAAAAACTCTCTTGAAATCTTTTGAAATTATTAGAAATCTCATAAAAATCCATAAAATCTAAAAAATTCCACAATATCTTTTAAAAATAAACTTTCTTAAAAGCCCTTAAAAAATGTACAGCCTTTGAAATCCTTTTAAATTCTACTAAACCTTTGAAATATTGTAAAAATCTTTTGAAATCTCTCCATAAAATTCCATGACAAACTTTAAAATCTCTTAGAATTCCCAGAAAATTCTTGAAATTTTTCGGTAACATTGAAAGTCTCTTAAAACTATTGGAAATCTTATCAAATTCCATGAAATCGTTAACGATTCTACAAAATCTTTTAAAAATTAAAAAATCTCTTGACTTCTTTTTAAATTATTATAAATCTCATAAAAATCCATAAAATCTAAAAAATTCCACAATATCTTTTAAAAATCAACTTTCTCGAAAGCCCTTAAAAAATGTACAGCCTTTGAAATCCTTTTAAATTCCACTAAATCTTTGAAAAATTGTAAAAATCTTTTGAAATCTCTCCATAAAATCCCATGACAAACTTTAAAATCTCTTAGAATTCCCAGAAAATTCTTGAAATTTTAAGGTAACATTGAAAATCCCTTTATATCTGGAAAGTCCCTTAAAACTATTGGAAATCTTTTCCAATTCCATGAAATCGTTAGCGATTCTACAAAATCTTTTAAAAATTAAAAAAATCTCTTGAAATCTTTTAAAATTATTAGAAATCTCATAAAAATCCATAAAATCTAAAAAATTCCACAATATCTTTTAAAAATAAACTTTCTTGAAAGTCCTTTAAAAATGTACAGCCTTTGAATTCCTTTTAAATTCTACTGAATCCTTGAAAAATTGTAAAAATCTTTTGAAATCTCTCCATAAAATTCGATGACGAACATTAAAATCTCTTAAAATTCCTTGAAAATTCTTGAAATTTTACGGTAACATTTAAAATCCTTTTATATCTTTAAAATCTGCTAAAACTATTGGAAATTTGATCAAATTCCATGAAATCCTTTAAAATTCGCATAAAATCGTTTAAATATCAGAAAAATCTCTTGAAATCACTTAAAATTATTAGAAATCTCATAAAAATCCATAAAATATAAAAAATTCCATAATATCTTCTAAAAATAAACATTCTTGAAAGCCCTTAAAAAATGTACGGCCTTTGAAATCCTTTTAAATTCTACTAAATCTTTGAAAAAAAATTGTAAAAATCTTTTGAAATCTCTCCATAAAATTCCACGACAAACTTTAAAATCTCTTAGAATTCCCAGAAAATTCTTGAAATTTTTCGGTAACATTGAAAATCCTTTTATATCTGTAAAGTCCCTTAAAACTATTGAAAATCTTATCAAATTCCATGAAATCCTTTAAAATTCGCACAAAATCTTTTAAATATCAGAAAAATCTCTTGAAATCACTTAAAATTATTATAAATTTTATGAAATTCCTTAAAACCCCATAAAACTCTTACAAACCTTTTGAAATTCCTTAAAACTTCATGAAAACCTTAGAAATCGCTTAAATTCGTTGAAATCTTTAAAAAATTTTTAGAAACCTCTTAAAATTCCTCGATTTTCAATGTTAAAATTCCTTGATTTCAATGTTAAAATTCCTTGATTTTCAATGTTATAACATTGAAAATCCCTTTATATCTGTAAAGTTCCTTAAAACTATTGGAAATCTTATCAAATTCCATGAAATCCTTTAAAATTCACACAAAATCTTTTAAATATCAGAAAAATCTCTTGAAATCACTTAAAATTATTATAAATCTCATAAAATTTCTTAAAACCCCATAATACTCTTACAAACCTTTTGAAATCGTTTAAGGTTGAAATCTTTTAAAATATTTAGAAACCTTTTAAAATATTTAGAAACCTTTTAAAATTCCTCAAAATTTCAAAACATTTAGAAACTCTTAAAATCCCTTAGAATTCTTAAAAGTCTCTTAAAATTGCATGAATTCCTTTAAAATTTCACGAAATATCTTAAAATTCCATAAAATTTTATGAAATTCCTCTCGAAAATCTCGAATAGATTATAGTTTCAAATCTGATTGGATTTGGAATGATTTTGAATGAAATTTTATAAGAAGAAAAATAAAACAATGCGCGAGTAGCGCGTCTCTTGGTTTGCTAGTATTTATAAAAAAAGTTTCTTTATGTTTTATAAATTAAATAATTACAACATGTGTTTTGCTTTATAAAAAATAATAGTTGTTAGATTGTTTTCAAAATTAACTACGTTATAGTTGTATTGATGTTTAATCACGGAGAAAAATGGAAGTCAGCGGAATAGGCGTTACGATATTTCGACTTCGACTCAATCATCTTTTTAGAATGGAGAATAAGAAATAATTATAAAATTACATAAAAAATTTGTAGGTTATTCAATTACTTAATAGATATAATGCTTATTTTTATATGTATTATATGTATCACGTATTAGCGGCGTTACAAAGAGAATTTTGCACGCTACACAATGGAACATGTTTTTATCAATGTTACCACAAAGTATGGTTATATTTAAACTGCTTTTTCGCATCACTTTCGTTACATAAGAAGGACACGTATAAAATCTTTGACAATGGTGAGAGCATTTTTATCAAACCGTCGAGCCGAAAGCGATGTAAGTGGTTGAACCGAAGTGGATTCATTATGTAAGAGAGTTGGCATTATCCAAACCTCAAGGCAAATCGAGACCAAGCCAATGTGATCGTTATAGTGAAAGACACCCACAAGGTATGCTGACTGCTATGTGAGATTATTCCGAATATCCTCAAATCGACAAGCGGATCAAAACTAGGATCTTTAAAAAGATTAAACTCATTTTTATATAGCAAATTGAATGATTCGATTAACTTCAGTGAAAGCCTTATGAATATGAGCTTGAAAGCATTATCGCATGATTCTTAAGAGGTTTTCTCATGCTGAAAAAGACTTATACTGGAAAGTCTCAAAGTGGATGTATAATTAAAAATTTTTTTTAAAACTAATTTTTTGTCTAAACTAAAATAACTCGCATTTCTCAGTTCAAAGATTTTAAAACTGTAATAATCGTTAACTTGAGGAATATGAGAAGATAAAATATATGAGTAACTGATATGGTGATAGAAGGTCAAATCGATTAGTTTCTTTACTTTATTGCATGTCGATAATCCAACAAACAGGCCGTCAAATTATAATTCTCTAAATGTAAAGCAGTGTTCAAACTTGCAATAAAACATTATAGAAATGTTGGTCGTTAAAATATTTCATTCAACAAGAAAATAAATCTTTTCGCAACTACTTTTCATGAATCTTCAAATAGACATATGCTCTGCTTTCAACAAGTGTACTGTATAATTATGCAGTAGAGTTCTCTAGAAAAGGCTAACAGTGTTATAAGAACTACATTTCTGAGTAATTAATACATTTGAACCATTATCAGTTTCAATCCTAAATGAATTTAAACAATTTTAAAATTTTACTTTAGTATATAAACCACGTTTCAATATGAATAACCGTAAAATGGTAATTTTCAGCAGAGCTGGGTAAAAGGGTTCTCAAAATGTATTTAAAATGTAAAATGCAAAATAGGTTTACAAAATCCATTTAAAATGGAAAATAGAAAATGGTTTTCAATCTTATATATTTAAAATGAAAAATGCAAAATGCATATTTAAAATAGGATAGTAAAAAATGCAAAATGGGTTTTTATTAACTTTAATTTCATTTCCAAAGTTAATTTTAAATTATAATTACGTAAAATTTCATAAAGAATAATTATTATTCTTTGCGCAATAAGGCATACATTTCTTTGAATTTACGTCCGTAAACACAAATTTTGGGTTTGAGTTTTAAATATCAAATTTTGATTTCTTTTACGTAGCTATTATAATACAGGGAACGATAGTTTCTATTTGTAAAAAGTTTGCTTCTTTTTTGCTTTTTTTTATTTTTTTTTTAAAGTTTTGCTTTTTTTGCTTTGCTTTCTCATAATTTTATTATAAATTACTATTCAACGAATTTTTGCTATGCATTTGAGTCACTTTATTAAAAAGTGTCATTGTTGAGTCATTTATTAAAGTGTTGAGTCATTTTATTAAAAAATAATTATTTTTGATTGCAATCATCAACCCAAAAACTTCAAAACTTACTTTTCGATGTAAAACAGACAAAAGCAAACTTTATATAATAAGTCAAAAGTGAATATTTTTATTCTTTTTGGTGTACCAGAATTTATGCACCCCCCCAAAATTTTTTTTTTTGACCTGTGATTATCTAACTTGTCCAGGACAGAACCAAAAAAAATGGAAAATGGTATTTTAAGTGGAAAATAGGTTGAAAATCTATTTAAGATGGAAAATGCAAAATGGGTTTCCTCTTCCTATTTAAAATACAAAATAGAAAATGGCATTTTGCATTGCAAATACCTTTTTGAAATGAATTCATTTGAAATAGTTACCCAGCTCTGATTTTCAGTTTCAATTTTATCGAGAAAATATTGATTGTGCAAGTGTAGCGAAAAAATGACAATGCAAATTACAAGTTACGGGGTGTAACTTTCTGAACAATAACTACAAATTTCACGTGTCGTCATGCATTCTGACTTTGTTTCCTTAACGTTAGACTTTCTGCCCTGGAATGTCATTTGCTTCCTTTATTCGTTTTTTTTTTCTGAACGCATAATTGTCTTGTCATCGACAAGTAGAAAAAAAATTGTTGGTCAGACAGTATTTCGTGCTTTGTAGGTGAAGTAATTCTTATACAAAAAAATGTTATGTGAATATTTACTTAAACTATAATTAGCATTTTTTTTGTAAAAAATGTTGTTTTCTTAGTTAAACACCACTAAATGTTAATTAAGCTTTATTTTTTCGAAATTTTCTCAAAGGAAAAGGTATTCATTACTGTAATTTTTTTCAGGCCTACCACGTGTGTCACGATGGTCGAGAAGGACAACAAGGAGCACCTTTCCTTTGTGGAAATGGTACTTTATTTAATCAAAAAGAATTTAATTGCGATTGGTGGTACAATGTAAATTGTGCAGATGCTCCGTCATTTTATAGGTAAATATTTTAGGTCATTTTACAGGTAAATATTCCGATCAACTCCATCCCTTTGAACCCATTTCATTCTGGAATTTGTATCCGAAGCAAACAGTTTCATTCCGATCTAATTCGCAAGATGGACCAAAGATTCCTATTCGAATGAATCCGAGGCTTCTTTGGATACAAATTCCGGAAACTCTCGCCAGTGTATGATTTTAAGATTAATAATTAATTGCCTGTTGGCACTTTATTTTGTTTTATTAATTTTCCCATGAAAGTCCTAACTTTCTAATTAGACCCCATAGACGTGGTTCAATTGCTAATCATTGAGTCTTGATCGATCAATATCAAATACGAGGAACTAGACATTTCTGTGCCTGTATTAATATTATTTTGATCGTAATTTTTAAATACAAAAAACTTTAAATCTTCATGGTATGCAGTATACGATTGCCGTATTTTCTATTTTTTTTTTAAACAATAGGTGTCTAATTTCTGTTCATGTAGTTCTTCAAGAGAAATTTCTTTATGAGTTCAACTTTTAACGCAACGGTTTTGTTATGACAGAATTTCATAATGGAACCAGTTCTCGCTTCTTCTCGAAAAAGTGTGTCTCATCATGAATTGCAATGGACAATGCAGAAGAGTTCTGAGAAGTTTTTATAGTTTCTGCAGACCTAGTGATGAAACATCAAATAACGGCTCTAATTTAATATATATTTTAAAAATTTGCTAATTTAATGGTTCTTTAATTAATTTAATTAATCTTATGTAGATATATAATTTTAAAATTTGTATAATAATTTTTCATTAATAATTAATCATTTTTCAGCTACAATCTGAATCCGGAAAAAAATCCATATGTACCTCAAGCTCAGAAGGATGCAATTCGTCAAGAACGACTCAAGATTGTTGTATTATAGTTAAATACACAGAATATTTATTAAAATATTCTCGTTCGATTGACCTATTTACTTAAAAAGTATTTTATCTGCTTTTATTTAATTGCGTACATTGTAATCAAAGTTTTATTCATGTATGTAGTATTCGATCAATTTATGCATTTAAAATATTGAAAACTGAAGCTGCAAAGTTCAATGGATTTAATTAATTATATTATTCTGCGAAAATGGAAAACTTTGACGATAAAATGTGAATATTATTTTAATCCCTTTTTATACAAATAGAAAAATAAAATATTCTTTTACAGAATTTTCTGTGTGAAGTCCACAATAATTTCAATCCCAATTGACACGAATTTACTAACTGATTTTATATAAAAATAATTTACGTTAAAGTTCTTTAAACAAAATTTTTCTGCTACTTGTAATGCCATTTTTAGAGTCAAATCAGGGTTTAATTTTAAAATAAATAAACCTAGATTTGTCTTTATGCAGATGTCTTTTTTCTAAAAAGTAATAATAACAGGTAATTTACAAATGAAAATTGAGCAACAGCA
Source organism: Synergus itoensis (assembly GCA_904066005.1). Lineage (NCBI taxonomy): Eukaryota > Metazoa > Arthropoda > Insecta > Hymenoptera > Cynipidae > Synergus > Synergus itoensis. Next base: position 164,793 of record CAJFCP010000691.1, on the reverse strand, counting down.
GTAACATATGAGTCTGAACTGTGAAAAGTGTTGTAATTGTTACCATTACAAGAATCTTTAGCAGTTTTAATGATAGCTCTTAAGAGGAATATTTTTATAGCAGAAAAATTGCAATTCTTTTTCTACGCTTAAAACTAAGTTTAAATACTCAAGAAATATGTGGAACACATTGCATATTCAACTAAAAAGACAAATTTCAATGGTGATGTATAATTTCAATTGTAATCCATATTTTTTTTAACGATAGTGTAACAAATCTAAATTAGCCAGAAAATAATATAGTGTAACAAAGTTCACTTCATGTTCCTAGATAAAAGTGCAATTGTAAAATATTTTGTGTGCAGAATCTGACTCAGTTAATTGTAACATCAGGATTGCGTCAAGAAGTACTTTCGCACGTGGGAAAATGCAATTTCTAATTTCGAACGAGAAATCTGCAGGTCAGAAATCTCTTCTTGCCAGTTTTCAATCTAGGCAAACGTAATATGCAAATTTCGATAATAATAAGCTTAATGAACCTAATAAACTCTATTCCCAGGTGTTGTGTGCATCATAAGTTCATAAAGCGATGTAATATAAATAAATTTGCGTACGTAACAGTAACGAGAAACATGCCACAGTTGTTTCGAACTTCTTCAGTGTATGAAAGATGGTATAAAGAGATCACGAGATTGAGAAGAAACTCGCTAACTTTGACACAAAAAATTGTTTCAAAATTTATTTACTTGTTTTTAAACCAAAGCTATGCAAAAATACAAAAATTGTTTATAATGATAGGATTTTTCCAACTCAAATAACTAGAATTATTTTGGTGTTGCAATCTTCTATGAATTAAAAAATTTCATTATGTTAATTTTATTCAGTGATATACATTTTTTTGATATAAAGAGACAAGTAATCAATATATCTTCATAGGTATAGATATATGAATTTTCTTTTTATGAGAAAATATCCAAGTGAATAATTATGTAATAACTATCTGTCTACCATGAAAAATAACGAAAATTTACAGTTGAAGCCCTACTATTCTTTCCAACAGAAGTCTAATAAAAAATGATCTTCCATTAGAGTATTTTCGCACATTTGGACAACATAAATCTTTTGCAATTACTTTTGCAAAAAAAACTCTAATGTTACATGTTGCCTTGCCACATAATTATTAGTTATATTCGGGTTATTAAGAACATATTATTTTAAGTAGGATTCTCTAGTTACGTACTTCTATATTATATGTTGAGGTTTGCAACATTGTAATACAATTCACTACCGTCATACTCTATTTCACGTTTCCAACAGAGAAAAGAGCAGTACGGACACATAACCTTTTTACAGTTAAAAGTGTCTAGAGTTTTATTTATTTTTATATATTCGACGTCTGGGAATTTAATTTCAATTTCTATAATTTATTACTAAATTTGTGGGAAAAAAAAAATACATATAAATGAATGTCTGTATGTATTTGTGTTCCGAATAGGCGTCCGCACCTTGGAACCTATTGAAAACAAATTTGCAGGGCGTCATAAATTTGTCTTGAGGATTTTTAAAGAAATTTTGAAAGTGTTAAATTTTGCTTCCTCATAGAGGAAAATAAGCTTTGTAGTGGTGTCAAAATCCAGTTTCCAAAAAAGGGTTTTTTTGAACAGCACGGAGAAAACTGGATATTAAACTGTAATGTCTAGCTATTTAACTATGGGACGACTATCTAGATATTTAGATATAATATCTTGATATTAAAACTTAATATCCAGATATTAAAATATATAATCCAAATATTCTAACATCCAATATTTTAATATCTGGATATTAAGTATTAATATCAAGATATTATATCTACATAAATATCTAGATAGTCGTCCCATAGTTAAATAGCATATAGATATTACGATTTAATATCCAGTTTTTTCCGTGAGATTTCAAGGGCAATATGTATATCTAATATGATGTCCTGAAAAATTGTCCGGATGTATGTATGTATGTATGTATGTATGTATGTATGTATGTGTGTAAGTGTATGTATGTATGTAACGATCCTGCAATATCTTGAAAACGCGTAGAGATAAATTAATGAAATTTGGCACACTTATATTATACTATATACCTAGTTGAATTTATTACAAGGGTTTAACAAAATATTTAATTTTACAAGTTTTACGTACTTTTATAATTTTAGTGAAACTCATTTTTCGACTAATAACTTCTTAAATAATGAAAATTTAAAGCTGATGTAAGGAAAATGAAGATTCCATTCATCGAGACGAATCGATTGACCTATATGATTAATGCATCTCATTAAAAAATAAGGATGTTATGGTTAATTGCATTTTCAAAAATTAATTTTTCAACTATAACTTTTCAAATAATTAAAATTTTGAGCTGACGTAAAGAAAATAAATGTTCTTTGTGTCGAGATGAATCGATTGACCTATATGATTAATGCATTTCATTGAGAAATAAGAAAGTTATGGTTAATTGTATTCTTAAAAAATTAATTTTTAAACTATGATTTCTCAAATAATAAAAATTTAAAGCTGATGTAAGGAAAATAAACTTTTTTTGTGTTGACACAAATCAGATGACCTAATATTAATAAATTTGATTAACTTACGTAACTTTCGGAAAGCAAAATAATGTGATTGCTCAGGATTCAACTCAGATTTCCATTTAAAAATAAATTAAGGTTTGTAAAACTCTTACATTTATTTCCAATAGTTTACTTGAATTAAAGTGTATCTAATTTAAATATTAAAGGTCACTAAAATCTTTTAAAGTGCATAAAAATCGCGAAAATAATTTGAATAGTTTCGGAATACTTTTAAATTTGGCGCCAAGTATAACAGCGCCCCTAGCAGAAGCTTTTGGCTATTAATTTTATATTATTGTGTTGGCATCAATGGTTTAACTATATTAACCGGCATACCGGCATTACGGCAGTGTTTTGGGTGTTTTGTTTACGTTTACATCTTTCACATTGTTTTGATCTGGTTTTGAAGAAACTCTGTTATAACAAAGGAAAATTCTGTTAAGAATATCAAGAAAAGAATTGATAAAACAAGATGGATCAAGATGACGAAAAATTACAATTTGTACTCGAAATGAAGTATTTCAGTTTAGCATCTTCATTTTCAGATGAAATGATATTGGAAATAGGCCTTCCAGAAATGATGAGAGAACACGCAGTAAAACAACCAAGGCCATACAAAATACAAAAAGTAATAAAAAAGTCCAAAGAAACGTGTATTGTTTGCTGTGTAATGGGTAAGTTTACTTTTAAATCTAGAATTAATTTAATAGATCTCTGTTCAATGTAAGAAGTCCTATGTAAATTTACATCTCGCCTGCAACTACTTTTTAACTATATATATATCACTGATCCTTAGTGTAAATGTACACAGAATTTTTTACTGTGTTTATAACATTAATTTTACAGGAGAAAAGGCCTTGGCTGCTAATAAGAATAACGAAGCTTTGAAAGCTTTCACAAACGCTTTGCGTGTTGCCCCTGCATCTTTGAACATAACAGCCTACTGTTATTACTATCGCTCTGTGGCTTTACAAAAATTAAAAGCATACTCTGAATCATTGCAAGATATTGAAAGAACTCTGGAACTACGAATTACTGAAAAACAAAAAGCAAATCTACAAAATCGAAAGACTGTGATACAGAAATTACTACTGAAGAGTAATTCGCTTAATTCAACGAAAAGTAATATTGCTTACGAGGAAGTTAATCTCTCGTATGGCGAAAATACAGAAATTAAGGGAGTTAGTAGCGCAATTGCTTTGGTCTACAGCACAAAATTCGGTAGACATTATATTGCGACTCGAAATATTGAAGTTGGAGATGTTTTAATGATCCAAAAACCCTATGTGACGGTTATATTAAAAGAAGGTGATGACAGTCCTAAAGGGAAAGAATGGTTCTGCGAAAATTGCTTCAAAACGACTAAAGCCCCGATTACCTGCGATAATTGTGCTATGCTTTTTTACTGTTCTGTTGAGTGTAAATCTGAAGCCTATGATAAATTTCATAAAACTGAATGCAAACTTGCAAACATAAACGCTCCCTTAGGTGCGTTTTCTTCATTGTTTTTAAGAACCTTGCTCATTATGACAAAACAGGGCGATAATTTTAAAAAAGCTTATAATCTAATGGAAGACGTTAAAAACCGTAAAGGTATATTTATAATTCTTTTGAAAAATTTTCAGAATTCGGAAATCAAGTTTAATTATAAAATAATTATTTTAATGATTGTATTTTACAGACAAAAGAACAGCTGGTTTCAAAAACGGCAAACTTGATGGTACCAACGGTGAAGCTATTTTGAGTTTGATGCACCATAGGGAAAAAAGGAATATGACAACGCTTGTAACCCATGCAATTCAGGTAGCAGTTGAGTTGAAAAAGCATACTGATTTTTTGAAAGGAACCAATGATGTTCGAAGCCTTGCGGAGCTTATGATATTCTTGAGTTATATCTGCATCAGGAATTTCTACAGTGTGCGTTTAAAACTTGTCATTTATTGGAAATTCTATTTATTTTTACATCATTCTAACTATCAATGATACTTTTTAATTTCAGCTTAGACGAAATAATTGGCAAGATATCACTGGTTTAGCTATGTATCCGGTGATGAATCTGTTGAACCATGCATGTGCTTGCAATACATTATCTTATAACGACAAACACGGAAACACAATTCTAAGGGCTTGCAAAGATATTAAAAAAGGAGATCAGGTTTCTATTATTCAAATTTTCTTCTGCAACTAACAAATGTTTTTACTGTTTCACCCACGAAATTTTATGATACTGATTCTCTATACTTATTACATTTTTCAGATATTCGTGTCCTACATTACTTTTGATTCCATGTTCTTATCAGCTGAAATGAGAAAATACCAGATGCAGGAAGGGAAGTTTTTCACGTGTGAATGCGAAGCTTGTGTACGTGATTACACTTACGACCTTGAATTAAGAGGAGCACTTAGAGTACCTAAGGAGTTGAAATTTAGATTAAAAAAGAGAGGAAACGACATCGAGGCTTTATGGAAAGTATTAAAACTAATTCTTAAGGAATACCCAGGTCCTTGTACAGAAGCTAAAACACTGGAAGTAGCATTGGTAGATGCTTATTTGGGATCAGATAATGAGGTAAATTCAATTGAAATCTCAAAATAATAAAAAGTAGAAATTTATATGCTAATTAAAATTTTGTTTGCAGAACCTTCACAAAAAACTTGTTGACATGAATCTTTTCTGAAAAAGATTAAAAAGATGTTCATCGATGAAGGAAAAGCACCGTCTAAGAGCAATTCAGAAGATTCCTTTACGATACAAGAAGAGTGGTATCTGAGTTTAAATTTTTTTATGCTTCTCGAGTTTTTACTAATTTTACGTATGAAATAAGACTTATATAATGTTTGTTTCGTTCGCAATTTTTTCATTGCATTTACTTTACTTTAATCTTATCTTTCAACTGGAGTCACAACTAAAAAAGTTGTTTAGTTTTAGAATCAGTATGAATTTAGTTTTAGAAAAAAGCTTAACACACGTGAGGCGACACGGGATTTCAAAGTTCCAAACGTTCTGGTAATTCAAATTCGATCTTAGGATAGAAAATGTTAAAAAATGATGAATGTCCTTTGAGTTACTGACAAACAAATAGTTTTCTGTATTATTATCGTTTATTTTTGTTTCTTCCTGTGGTATAACAACTTATTCCAAAAATTATTTTTTATTTAAAATAAAATTTAACAATTAAAGTTTTCAATTAAAATATATTAAGTTCTCTAGTTTATATCATTTTGCCCTTTCAAATACTCATATACTCATTCCGAAAATTTAAACCCCAAAAAATATTTTAAAACTCATAAAAATCCCTTGAATTTTAAAATTCCTGAAAACTTCTTAAAATTATAAGAAATCTCATTAAATTCCATGAAATTCTTCAAATTCTAGAAAATCTTTTAAAAGTCAAAAAATCCCTTAAAATTATTAGAAATCTCATCAAATTTCACAAAATTGTTAAAAATTCCATAAAATATTTTTAAAGTTATTAAAATCTCTTTTGAAATTCCTTAAAAATCCACAAAAAACTTTAAAATCATGAATCTCTTGAAATCAAAATTAAAATTCGCAAAATCTCTAAAAATTCCTAAAAACCTTTTGGAATTTCTTAAAGGAGTTAATGAAATCCTTAAAAATTCTGCAAAATCTTTTAAAAATCAGAAAAACCTCTTGAAATCCCTTAAACTTTTATGAAAAACCTTCTAAATCCTTTTCAATTCTACAAAATCTTTTAAAAATTACATATTTACAAAAATCCTCTTAAAATTCACAAAAACTTCTTGAAATTCTAGATAAAAAAATTTCACATAATTCTTAAAAATACGATAAGATATTTTTAAAATTATTAAAATCTCTTGAATTCTTTTAAAATTATTGGAAATTTTATAACAACATTTAATATTCCTTAAAGTCCCTTAAAATTTTTTGAAATCTTTTGAAATCTCTTAAAATTTCCGGAAACTTTACAACAAGATTTAAATCCCTTAAAATCTCTTAAAAAACCCAGCAATCTTTTCAAATCACTTAAAATTTCACGAAAACTTTTAAGAATCATAAATATCTTTTGATTTCTCTTAAAATTCCTCGAAATTTTACGAAAACATTAGAAATCCCTTAGAATCTCTTAAAGTTCCCAAAAAAATTCAAAAAATTTAAAAACCTTTAAAATTTCTTAGCTTTAATAAAAATCTCTTAAAATTTCATGAATTCCGTTAAAATTCCGCAAAATATACTGAAATACATACCTTAAAATTCTATGAAATCTTTTAAAAATCTTCTAAATTTGAATCAGCAAAATTGCATTGGTTTTTAAAGGACTTTAAGGGTGTTGGAGCCAAGTTCTAATCTAATAATCCGATTTCTTCATGTTACTCAACAAATATTAAATTTGGAATTTTTTCCCTCTGTAGAATTAATAAATTTTTAACTAGAATTATACGTACAGAGCGAGAAAATATCTAGTTCAAATATTTTTTAAGTAAAATGAAAATATTCAATTTTGAAGTTAGATTTTGAATTCTTCGTTTTATGCATAAAGTATCGAAATTAAATACTTTTTCGCTCTGTATGCAGTTTTATATTTGAAAAAAGATTAGCGTTACATAGCGAAAAAATATTTATCTATCATTTTCGTTGAGTAAAATGGAGAATGGAATTTTGATCTTAACACTTGGGTCCAACGCCCTTAAGTTGTAATTAGTAAAATAAATAATCGTGCGCGTAGCGCGCGTGTTGGTTTGCTAGTTTGATATGGCTTGAAATCTTTTGAAAATCCTTAAATTCTCTATAAACTCACTTATATATAAGGTTGAGTCATAATCAATGAATATTGATTTTAAGTAGATTGGACTCATTCTATTTATATTATGTAGTGGATAATTATAATGTTATCCATGCGTAATAATAAGAATATCTACAGCTTAGCCTTTATAAACTTATTTGCATTGACACTAAAATGTCACTAGGCGATACGATTTTTTATACAAATAAAGGCTGCGTAGGCAAGCAACGTGAGTAAATGGCACTCTGGGGTTAATAAATTAAAAATATACTATTATTATTATTACTGAGAAAGTATACACGTTATTTTCTCGCCATTAGTAATTGAGGTATAGAATATTTCTGAGAATTGTTGAGATTTCATAATATTATGAGTCGCCGATTTGCTATTAATCTCTGCATATTTGGGGTTTTCTGGTAATACTTTCCTCAAATGATACACCACAGATAGTTGGAATGAGTGGCCAGATTTCATTAAAATACAGTATTATTACAGATTTTCGTAGTAGTGTTGAGCAAAAGTGAGAAAAAAGTCCTGGAATTAAGTTAGACCCGGAAGTACTCCGCCTATACAAGCTATAGTCAGTTTTCTATTACATGATATTATAAAATATAGACAGGGTGTGCACGTATTAAATTACTCGTTTGCTATAGAATATCATGTTAATCAGAAATCATTAATATGTTTAATCATTTGTGTGTCTAAATTTTTATCCTATAATTACTAACAAAATATTTTATTTCCGGATTTTAGGAAAGGTCAAGAGTGGTCATTCTGGATTTCAGGATCTGGAAATGAAATTTTACGGCTATTGTTCAACATGTCGAAAAATCCGCAACATGTTGGCAAACACGTAAGATAAGGTCTCATATCTTTCAACAGAATAACAATTGCCTCAGTTGTCAAGAAAAAAGGTGAATTAAAAAAAACTGATCAAGTTTTCCTGAAAAATACTGCGATTGAACTTTCATTCTATTCTAATCGAAATGAACCATTAAACTGCCGGAAGAAGGTAAATTGTGAAATAGGTGAGGTGACTTACGAGACAGTAGTGATAATGCATCGAGGTGGAGAGCGGCAATTTTATTGCAACAATATGATGTGTCTGTACAATCGAACGTGTTTCGCACGAATTCGACCTCACGGCCGATAGATCTATCAGATCGAGCAAAGCCTAATTTTCATGCCCGACAATATACGAAATACTCCGGGAGAAAAAGCTGTGCCAATGCGAGAAGAGATTGTTCACAATAATACAATAGAATAACAGTTTTCGAATTAGCAAACAATATTATGTGAAATAAACCAAGGGACAAACACCTTTGGGTGTGAAATAGGATAGCTGAACAATCTTAATCTTCTTTTATTTAAGCCCTTAAACTACGAAACTCTAAACGTATACTGTATTATAATCCTGAAGCTAGCCATGTTGACGTTTTAATAATAATTTAAAATTGATGATCCCGATTAATTAATCATTTTTAATATTACTAGCAATTATGATCATTAATTAATTTCCCGTTTTTACACACCATTTGCTAGTAAATAAAATAATTGAGAATTTTTAATTCTTCAAATATAAAAACTTGTCATTCTTATCTAATTTCAGGAATCTCCATAAGTTTCATAAAATTCCTTAAAATGCCTTTATTATTCTTCAAAATCTGATGAAATTTCTTTAAATTTCGTAAAATCAATTGATATTTCTTAAAATTACTTAAAATTACTAAAAATCCCATGAAGTCTTATTATATCTCTTAAAATTACTCAACATTCCATAGAAATTCGTTAAATTCTTTAAAATTCTTGAAAATCCAATGAAATGTTAAAAAATGCCTTAAAATTTCTAAAAATAAAAGTAATATCATATAAAAGTAATACCATCAAATCCCATAAAGTTACTTAAAATTCCATGAAATCTCGTAAATTTTTTGAAATCCCTTAATTCTTTAAAATAACTTAAATTATTATTATATAAAGATAGAAAATAAAATAAAATAATCTTAAAATAAAATATCTTAAAATATCTTAAAATCCAATGAAATTGCATGAAATCTCTTAAAATTTCTGACAATCCAAAGAAATGTCGTAAAATCCCTTGAAAGTACTTAAAATAATTTAATATCCCGTAAAATATCTTACAAATATTTAAAATTCCACGAAATTCTGTAAAATTCCTTAAATCCACTAAAAGTCTTTCAAATTACTTAATATCTCTTAAAAGATCTTAAAATTACTTAGATTCTCCCAAACTATCATCAAATCTCATAAAATTACTTAAAGTCCTATGAAATCTTATGAAATCCCTTGAAATCCCTGAAAATCCAATGAAATCTTGTAAATCCCTTGAAATCCCTTAAGTCGTTAAAATAACTTAATATCCTATGAAATATCGTAAAATATCTGAAAATTACTTAAAATTTCATGCAATTTCGTAAAATCCTTTAAAATTTCATAAAATTCGTCGAAACACCATTAATATTATTTTAAAATCTCAGTAAATTTCGAAAAAACCCTTTTAAAACCCTTAAAATTATTCAAGACTTCATGAAATCTATTAAAGCACCTTAAAATCCAATGAAATTTCATAAAATTCCTAAAAATCTCTTAAAAGTTCTTCAAATTACTTAAAATTCCACAAAATATACATATAGTTAAATCCTTTAAAATTACTTTATAACTCCATAAAATCTCATAATTCTATGATGGTAACTGAACTGTAAATATACGAATACAATTATACATATATATTAAAAATATTAATATATTAAAAACTGATATAAAAAAAAACATGAAAAGTTTACTATAAGTTCACCAACTTTAGGTATATATTTTGAAATATTCTTTTGCTTCACTAATAATTTATTTTTTACATAAAAATAATTATTTTTATCACTTTAAATTATTTTCTATCTTTATATAACCATTTTATTAGTAATTGTTTTGACAACGAAAATAATCTGAAGGTAGTTTTCAAATTCGGTATATTCACAAAATTCGCGCAGTTTCTAAACCAATCAGGTTTTTGACAACAATGTGTTCGACATATTAGTAACATCACTTTTTTAAGATAGGAAAAATCTTATATTAGAAGAGGAGATGTCTGTACTAATTAATTATAAATCAATATAGAATGTAAAAAGTCTAGGTTGATAAACTGATAAGGTCAATTACTCTCGTCATATTCTAGTTTAGCTTAATTGAAGACTTAATTTTTATTCAAGTTGAAGAACTCCTACACTGTTTAAAATAAACCGCGTAAATAACTGTTGGAAATATTAATTGAAAATTACGAAACTGTTGGAAGGGTTTATTTAATTAATTATACACTAGACTATTATAATGACTATTAGATTGACGCAAATAAAACAATCTTCTTTCGTAATTTTGAAATATAGTTTTTAATAGAAAAATATTAGTTTAATATATAATAATGAAAGTAAAACCTTGGTTTTGAGAGAGCAAGAATCTGCAGAGAATCACACCTTTCCGTTTACCTGAATAATAAAAATTTCTTTGCAGGTTCATTTGAAAAATCTTTCTATTGACCATTCACGCATGTCAGGACCCCCGCAAATTGCACAAGCCTGTTTCCTCTAAAGTGTAACATTAAGATTTAAATAGCGTGAGAGAGCGTGCACACAATTTCCACCTACAGGGATTTTAAACATTTAGTGAAATTGGAAATGAAGGGTTCCATGCTTATATTACGTACATATATTATAATTTTATAATTATATTACATTTCATATTACAAAATATGTAGATATTTTCATGTTGGGTTGGCCACTAGGTCAGAAAACAGGAAAAACACGAGGAAATAACAGTGCGTTTATATTTTATGACAGAAAACTTTTTTCATTCTTATTTTCAGGAGACAAAAAATATTCAATCATTTTAAATGTTACTGATGGATATCACTTGAAAATTATGTACTTTTAAATTGGGTTGAAGTTTCAGACGTCTAGTCTGACGATTTTTTTATTTTTACATTCATTGGAATAAAAAAATGTTTAAAAATGTTTCAAAAACCCATAATTTTTATTTATTTACTGACCAGCGTTTTCCGGGATTTTAAGAGATTTTTCAGAATTTAAAAGAATTTTAAAGAGACTTTAAACGATTGCAAAAGATTTAAAATGATTTTAAGGACTTTTTCAGGATTGAAAGGATTTTTTTTAAAATTGGGATTTCCAGAAATATTGCGGATCTTATGAAATTTTATGTGATTTTCAAGAATTTAAAGAGGACTTCAAGAAATTTTAAGAGACTTTACCAGCTTTTCTAGGATTTTGAAGAAGTTTAATAGGATTTTATCAAATTTTAAAGGATTTCACAAAATTTTACGCCATTTTAGGGATTTTATGAAAATATCATTTTACGATATTTCTTGGGATTTTGAGTAATTTTAAGGGATTTAACAATATTTTATTGGACAATAAGTAATTTTAAGGACTTTTAAGAGCTTTCAAGGGATTTCATGGGATTTCAAGTTACTTCAATAGATTTTAATGAACTCCATGAAATTTTGAAATACTTCAAACTATTTTAAGACATTTACAGATGATTTTAAAGATTTTAAAGAATTTCAAGTAATTTTTAAATATTTTAAGGGATTTCATTTGATTTCTTTTAAATTAGAATCAATTCCTTGAAAATTTTTTTAATTACTTAAGAAATCTCAAAATCTCCTGAAAACCCTTAAAATGTCTTGAAATCTTGTAGCATCTATAGAAATCATTTTTAAAAAAACTTTTTAAAAAAATTCTTTGAAGTTGCTTCAAATCTCTTAAAATCCCCTAAAATCATTAAAATCTCTATGTAATCCCTTGAAATTCCTTTGTTCCCTATTGAAAAAAATGACGTCACAAAAAGACGTCTTTAAATGACGTCTTCAAATGACGTCATTTAAAGACGTCGTCATTGGCTATGTCATAAATTGGAACATAAAATGACGTCTTTTAAAAACTT
>CAJFCP010000691.1:116825-128770 GCA_904066005.1 Synergus itoensis | reverse complement strand
TTTAGAATTCTTCACGAAAAGTTCTTCAGATTTTAGAAAAAAGTTATGAAATATTTTTAATCTTTTGACCTATCCTAAAGTCGATAACAGTCAAGGAAAATTTCAATAACTATTTTTTTTTTATGCTATGGGAATTTAGGAACAATGGGACCATGGGAAATTGGGAAAATAGGAAAGTTACACTATTAATCCCCTGAAAATAAGAAAAGATATGGCATATTATTTCTTGTTACTAAGATATGTTTTTTTATCAGGTCTCTTAACGGTCTCCGTCGGAAAGGAGACCGCGTCAAATGTAGCTGAAAAGCCACTAACTACGAAAGCTGAAGACATTGTTCTCCTGGAAATAGACGTGAAAGAGCCTAGCAAAAGGTCGCCGTTGACAGCTACTGGCGGTTTTGGTGCATCGGCAAATCAATACATTATTCGGAATGGTGATGACGCTCAAGAGGTAAGATCGATTGACGTTTTAATTTAATAATAATAATAATAATAATAATATTAATAATAATAATAAAATATAGTATAATCTGCTTGCTGTAAAATAATTTATAACATCCAATTCAACCCCATTGCAAGAGTTGCGAGTAGAAAAAGCCACACACAGTCAGACGATTAATTTCAATCTTCTTTTAGGTCGCTGTACTATTTTTCATTTGAACTATTTTTTATCTACTAGAAAATTACTATTCGGACATTTCATGACAAGTAAGAGTAATGACTGGTATTTTTCTCGTGGTGATTAAAAGGTTTTATTTTCCGCTTATAGCAATGGAAAATAAGACGTTTCAGGTAACCATAGAAAGACAAGCTATTATTCTTAGGATACGTCTGTGTGCGACAGTTAAGATAAAAAATTCTTTTCTTGTGCAAGTATCGCAATTAATTTAACTTGAGGTATCGGATGACAGTCGGGCATTTATATATTCGACGCATGCTTTTTTGCCTGGTTGGATTTACATGGAAAACGGGCACCTGTGTCTCGCAGGAGTTGCAATCTTATATACGGACGTATAATTTCATCCATAGCGACGTTTGCATAGCATCCTATGTTCGTGAGGGAATTAGGATTATGAAACAAGTAGTGACGAGTGGTGTAAGCGTGGTAGTCGTGATAAACTTAAAGAGAACGTTCCTTTCTTTTCTGGGGTATTATTGCACTACTTTCTGCATATTTCAAAGTCTGCTCTAAGCGCAAGAGTTTTTTTAGAAGTCAAAATTTAGTAGTCAATGTACAACGGTCTCAAAGCAACCTCAATTACTCAATTTCTTTCAGTTCTTAAAGACAAAGCATCTAACCCGTAAATTATTTTATTTCTGCTTATTATTGTCATTATTGTAATGCATTCAGTTCATATTATACAATAGCAATCTTGGTATATTATAATTTAAATCAACAGTTGAAAACTGCTGATTTAAAATCGTAATGCATATTATACACGCTTTCATATCTGAAATCTACATAAATAAAAATTAATGTCTCTATTTTTCAAATTAACTAATTATGTTTGTGATAGACAAAAGTTAGACAAAAGTTTATTTTGAAAAAATGGTTACAACTGTTCCATTTTAAAGGAATCAAGGGCAGATTATTGGTGCATCAGATTGAGGAATCGGCATCTTGAAATTATGGTACATTATGGTACAGGCTTACAAGACGCATGCGCGGCGCGAAATTCAAATTTACATATTACCAAACACTTCAATTTTTAATATTTTTTATAAATAAAATGTTAATAACATTTTGTTAATAAATTTATACAATAATATTATGTCTGAATAAATTTTGTTTAATAATAATCTTTTATAAAACAATAAATATTATAAATATAATTTGATAAAGCAACAAATTTTCCAGAAATGAAAGCGGAAGATGATAGGGTGCGCAAATGCGAGAAATTCAAAACCCATAATGAACCGAACCATTTTATTCGTTGATTCACTTGGATTCACTTAAAATTAATTGGTCAAGCAAGCTTTATATATGGCAGAAAATAATTCTCATTGGCTATTCTGCCTTCATCATTATTTTGCTAAAAAAACAATTAAAAACATAAATATTGTAAAATTATGGTATATTTAAGAGGTATGGTACGCGAGGGTTTATGGTACTTGGTACAAGAGTCAAAATTATGGTACGATTATATAATTATGGTACGGTCTGGCAACACTGATCACCTCGCTCGAGCTAAGGGAGGGAGGTGTCACTTCATGATTATATTTTTCGCAATACTTGGCGTTCAAGTTGAACTACTGAACCTGAGTTTGTGGTTCATTGAGGACGGAAATCTGGGATCTCTTCCCATCAGAATATGGAACTTGACGCAACAGTCAACCGTCTTGTCGGTCAACCGTGACCATTGGCCGCCTATCACTGGTACCAGTGCTGCGGCGACTAACTAGCCATGAACACGATATTTTTTTGCACGCAATACGTAAAGACAGACGCAAGGGGAAGGTTTGCAGGAAAATGAGAGGGGAGGGTCCGTTCAGGATCTAACGCGGTATCTATCGCAATCGTGGTACCATTACTTTCGACGCGCCTTTGGTATTTCCACGGTACGGTATACCCGTTGGCCGGATTATATGTACATAGCTAACATAGGTACAACCCAACGCTAAGTGTCCGAGAGATTGTGAATTCAGCCTCCTCCGGAATTCGCGGTTCAGACGTTTCCCGGAGAAGTTGCACCTCTATAAAACATTCTTGGCGAAAGTTTGACTCAGACGTATTTCGATAAGTCCTGCATCGAAAAAAATTAGTTCTGGATATTAAATTTCATGGAAATTTGTTCCCACAAATGATATACATCGTCTTCCATCGTTTAACTATATTCTATATTTCGAAATGGGTTTGGAATTCAGTTAAAGAAACATTATCGTAAATGCTGATTACTGACTTCGAATTCGTGTAAACATATATTTTTACAACTATGCCAACGTATTATAAAGTGATTCTTAATTGATACTGAAAACATTCTCTTGACAGTTTATCTATGAAAAAGAGAGGTAAAGAATTCCATAAAAAGTGCACCGTGACACGTATTTAGCACATTATTATCCATTCAGCAATTCTGTCAACTCGTTGAGCAATTCCTGTAAAAAAAGCAATATAAAATACAGAGTAGTAATCGATACACTTTTTAGT
This sequence comes from Synergus itoensis, assembly GCA_904066005.1. NCBI lineage: Eukaryota > Metazoa > Arthropoda > Insecta > Hymenoptera > Cynipidae > Synergus > Synergus itoensis. The sequence continues at coordinate 125,622 of CAJFCP010000691.1, read as the reverse complement.
TAATGGTCTCAGCCTCCTTGCGCTAGTCCATGTTTTTAACTAGAGTAAACAATTTTTTGCTTCTTCTATAGAGTTCAGGTTCACGGCTACAATTTGAAGTGATCTTTTTGTCTTCTATAAAGGATTCCGAACTTATCAATATATATATAATATATATATAACAAAGGCAATCAAAAAATCACTATAATTATTTGTGATCAATCTTGATAAAGCATTTAGTCAGCTCTGTAATTTCCAGCCTGGTTACCAAGATATTGCAAAACACAATTCATTCGACGTGTCACGATTACACTGCAATTTTCCTTTTTAATATTTTAATTAGCATCAAGTATTTTTAAAGTATTTGCAACACCAGCACCCGGACAAAGGTGGACAATCTATCTTCGTGATCGAAAATTTGGTCTTGGCGAAGGTGCCAAATTTATCAGCACATGTGATCTATGTTTCGATCAGTTCAAGCGACCGTTGCATGTAATGTGGCAAACTCGCCAATTGCATAACACTCGACTTTACTCGCGTTCTAATCGCTAATTCCCCGACTCGAGAACCGGTAAAACCACACCCAATACTAAACATAGATCCGCCCGTACTATACGTCCTAAGTCGTGTATATTAACAGTTAACACAGTTTCGATTTCGTGCTGACGGCCTTGTGTACCGTTACGGGTGACTCATTTGAACAGATCAGCGAACTCCCAGCGATTAGCGATCTACGATCTACTCTCAGCGATTCCTGTGTACATCAACACGTCATCTAACAATTACATAGATTACATAATTTGTCATTTGTTCCGGCTTTCTTTGTCGTTTTCATTTGTGCACCGACCCGATAGCATATCATTCAACCTCAATTCGTCGGATGATAATTACGTAAAGTCAAGTTCATCGAAGTGGAAAGTCTCAGGACAGTTGTATGTAATCCGATACTTCGAAAGGTGCATGTAATGCAAGATTTCATTTGTAAAAATACTGTGTTCCTGTATTTGTGTTTGTTTACTCTAGCTAGTTTATCTGCTTTATCTATTTGTCCCTGGTCGTAATTAGTCTTAATATACGACTACATAACGACTTACACATCTTATTTTTAGATGATAAATTACTCTCGTTCTGCTTCTTTCAATAAGAATGAATGCACATCTACAAGATAACTTTCATTAGATTTGTAAAATAAAGCTTGTGAAAACAATTTAAATGCTCCTGATTCTTAAATAGACCTTCCTAGTCTCGGTGAATGTTAACTACCTGACGTACATGATTTACTTACAAACTCTTACGCTCCAATGCAGCGTAAGTTGCTTTTTGCTTGAATTAGGATGATGTATCGAGAAGGTATGATATTTCTGAATTACGCAACATAGAAAGTAAGTGCACCACAGTTCCGACATTTATCAATAATTTATCAAGGCAAGATTACGGTCACTGACCGTACTTTACGACGAAACTGTAACGATTAGTTTAATCTGCACAACTTTTACTATAGATAAAAATTCTTATAAACATATACGAATCTCTATAATAATAATCTCTATAATATTATTTTGAAATTAGACTCTATCAGCTATATGAATTATATCAAATGTAACTTTTATTTGATTTTGTTTCAGTTGTCACCAGAATACCTCTCCCTTGTGCAGCAACAATACCAACAAACCCAACCTCAGCAATTCTTACAGAATAACCGCCCACCACCAAGAAGACCATTGTCGCCATTCGCAAGACAGCAGCAACAACTTCAGACAGCTTATCAAAATCGTCGTGTTCCAGCGATCGCACCTCCAAGGCCACGAGCTCAACTTCATCCCCAAGCCTTAGCACAAGCTGAACTTCAGGCTGAAATTCAAGGCAGACAGGATGCTCTAGATCGTGCTGAAGCTCACAGGCTTAGAGCCAGCGCTACCGATGGTTCGGCTTATCAAGTTGCAGCCTATCCTTCACAACCAAAATTGGGAACTTTTGAGCAAGAATTACTTCAGTTGGTTTCTGCAAACCAAGCACAGGAATTCAAATTGGCAGTGCCTCAGTCCCAGAGACTTCTAGCAAACCAAGCTCAGCAATACGCTCCACCTCAATACGCTCAGCAGCAACAGCTGGCCAATTATCCAGTTCAAGCTCAACCTCAATATACTAAGCCTATTGTTGAGTCAGAAATACCTGAGCAATATCACATCGAAACAACAGCACCAAGGTACCAACAAGAGCAGTTAGCAGCCTACCAGCCAGGAGGAGAGCAACTTCAATATCATCAAGTTGTCCCCATCCAGCAGAACGAGTATGAAAGACCTGCTAGACCTTACAGACCAGCAGTGGCTGTACCGCAATACAGTCAAGCCTCAATCGATCATGCTCAAGCTACAGCAGAAGCCCAAGCTTTAGCCTTCCAAAAGATCGCCCAAGCTTCTCACAATAAACACCAAGCAGATGCATTTGAGCAAATTCGTATTGTAAAGGAGCGCTTTGAAGAACAATCTGCTCTTGAGAAGATTAATCAGGGTGCTCAAGTGAGCGAAGCTGGTCGGTCTCACATTGAGGAACAGTTGCAGCCCAAGGACCCAGAAGCAGCTTACCGAGCACAAGTTAAGGCTCAAGCTACCGCTGAAGCTGCAGCAGCAAGAAGAGCTCAAGAAGCGGCTGAGTTCAAGGCTCACTCTGACGCTATTCGCAAGGTTCAGGCTCAACAAGTCGAGCATGTAAAGCAACAAGAACGAGCTCATCAAAACGCTCTTAATTTCGAACGCAATCAAATCATTGCTCAAGAGCATGCTCAGGCTCTCGCTAATGCTCAGGCTGAGGCCCTTTACAAGGCTCACCAAGCTCAACGTGCCAAGGCCAACACCGAAATTGAAGGTATCGCAAAGGCTCGGGAAGAAGCTAGAAAGCTTGACCCAGATAACGTATCACCTATTCAGTACCTTCTGCCAAACAGCCAACCACTGCCTTCCCCAAACAGCTACTTCACAAATGATCAGACTCATAAATATCAGGCTTCTGGATCATCTTATGTTCCACGATCTGCTCCCAAGTCAGATGCTCCAAGACCCACCGCCAATGCTGAGCAATATGTTCAACCAGCCATCAATCAACCTCGTCAGGCTCACAAGCACAAGATTCCTCAGTCTTCCCAGTCCTCGATATATGTTTCTCAATCTGGTCTCCTGAAGAAAGCACCAGTCAAGTCATTGACGATTGAAGATATCATTGATCAAGATCAGCAACATGCTCCTCAGTTTGTTAGAATCCCAAGCTCGAAAGTGCAGACTCTAACTCAGGAAGATTTAGCTACTCTTATTAATGCTGGATACACCGTTACACCTGTCCCTGACACTGTTAGACCTACTCAACAACCTTATGCTCTTGAAAACACTTCGTCGGGATACTATGTTAAGAAACAACGGAATCCTGTTGTTTCTAGGCCTGAATACATAGCTTACGAAGACGTCATTCCTCGCCAGAGACCCATTCGAAAAAACCGACCAATCCTGAGACAAGAGGAAATTGAAGGAGTTGCCAGCGAAAAAGTTACCTTCTTGGTACCAGTTGAACCTGTTTATGGTACTAGACAAATTTCTCAAAGGCGTTCTGAAACTCAAGAATAAGCGTCAATGAACATTATTTCTCATCGAATTTCAGTGTGGCGTTACTTGTAAAATTAGTAATTCGACTGTAACATTGAATAGCTTCTTGTTCAGGTAAAAGCGAGTCTAGTGCGAAATTTTTATAGACTCATTCTTAACTGGGTAAAGAAAGCAAAAACTTGCGAAACCAAGTACAGTCGACTTTGACTTACCGCACACTTGAAGAGGCCAGAAGTCTTAAAAGTGTCCGGTAAGTAGGGATGTTCGATTCCGATTCGATTCTTTAAAAAATCGATGTTTTTGATACTAAGATTCGATTTTTGAATCGATTCTTTGCTGTTCGGTTTTCTTGAGAATCGGTTCTTTATCCCTAGAATCGAAAAACCGATACTTTTTTTTTTCCTGTATGTGTCGTCTTCAATTTACTTTATAACGTATTATGCACGACGTCAGGGCCGGCGGAAGACGTGGGTATGGTGGGTAGTTCTACCCACCCTAAAAATCTTAGGGTGGGTAATTACCCACGCTTAAATTTCAGTAAATAATCCGAAAAATTTACTGTTGTTTTAAATTTTTATATTCGATTTTCATAATACGCGCGCGAGCGTTCTAATATACTTGATTTATTTACAAAATTATTAACCCCCCCCCCCCCCCTAATCACAGTTGATCACTACCCACGCTGAAAAAGTACGTTCCGCCGGCCCTGCACGACGTATAAAGTTCTTGATCTCGACCAATCAATTCTTTCTAATGATTGGAAATGGAGAACTTTGATTGGTGGAAAACTTTATGTGTCGTGCATAATGCGTTATGTGAAAGAGTCGGTAGGGCTGTAGGCTTATGAGACTGTAGGATTATTATCGTTTAAAAGTTCTAAACTTAATTGAAATTATATAATAAAATTATATAAAAACAATAATAAAATAAATATTTTTACGAATGAAAGCACGGGAATCGATTCCCGTGCTTTTATTTGGAAAAGGTGATTACTTAAATTAAGAATTAAAAATGTGAATAAAGTTGTGAACATTCAAATGAACGAAATATTTTTTTCAAATTATATTTTATCCAGAAATATTGTGCCAACTAAAAATAACAATCAAGATTAAAAGTTTATTTCATTTTTTCTTATTTTCAATGTAAATGAAACAATATTTAAAAACTTTTTGTAGTTACAATTACAATCAATACAAAAATTCATTCATTTGAACGTTCGGAACTTTTCAATCATAATTACTAAACAAAAAAATTAAAAGAAAAGAAATTCGATTTTTTTAATATCGATTTTTGAAAAATCGATTCTTTTCTTTCGATTTTTACGTGAATCGATTCTTTTTCATTCGATTCAGATTCGATTCAAGAATCGATTCTTTTCCAAGAATCGAACATCCCTACCGGTAAGTCAGAGTCAACTCTACGACGTTTTTATTTTCGGCCTGAAATATTTTTCGTATTTTTCTATAGCGTCTTGTAGCGTCTTGTATATTATATTAGGTAATTTAAGGTAGGATCGATAATTGAAATTCTTGTTGTCTAATTATGTGAGAACAATTGCCTGTGGTTTTTGCAACAATTTTTCAAATTATATCTGAAAGTAGAACGAACTTTGATAATCCCACTCGTAATTTTCTGTATAGGGCAGGAAGGAAATTTCGGCACAAATTAGATAAACAAATTCAAGTTAAGAAATGTTTTAATCAGTATTATGTGAGACTTTTGAATAATTCGAGAAACCAAAATTGTTAATGAGGCTGTTTAGATAATCTTTATTAAATTAAGAATTTGCTTAAAATGATAAAAGAGATGATTGTTGAAACCAAAATTTAGGTAATAAATATATTTTTTGAGTGTCAGATTTATTACGTTTATCGTGAAAATCGACGTTAGAGTAAATACAAAAAATCAGAGTTTATTCATATTAGATTTTAAGATAAAATTTAAAGCAATAGCTTTCATGTTAAAATAATTTGAGTTACTTATTTTTACATTTTCGCCATCACGCTTCTACCAGGAATGCGAAAAAAAATTCTAGATAATTACAAGGTTCATTTCTTGACACTACCATGAAGCACATGGGCCCTTATTTAACCTAGGATGCCTCGCTTTCGTTAATCGTATGAAAAAAAAAAAAAACGATTGTACGTTGCGTAGCAATACACGCGTAAAAAACTTGGCTGTGTTTGAGCAAAGCAGAAATATGTTCTTCATCAATTTTAAGTCATTTTATTGTATGTTTAACGGCTTAATTAAATTTTTCCTACACATTTTTAAGATCTATGAGAATGGAATGTAAATTTTACTAATTTTATGTAACTACTTGTTTTGTTTTGCTCTCGCACGTCTAAAATTCAACTTGTCACTTGACTCTATCTTATAAAAATCATTTTTTTCACGAATCACTTTTGTATTCATACCACTTTTTTTTAGCTTATTAATTAAGGCTATGGAAAATGACGTTAATGATGAGCGCGTTGCTCATCCGTTGCAATATATGTAAATGGTATGTGCAGCGGTGCTGAGTTGGACTATTATTAATTTATATCGGTTTGTAAATATTAGACTTTTAAATAATAAAGTTTATAAAAACAATTTGTTAAGTTTTACTCTAATTAGAATGTCATGCCTTTGTTAATAATTTTTTTGTGATAATTTTTAAAAATCATATATGTTAAAATACCTTAATCTTCAATAATTTGATTTTAGTTACGTGAAAATTTTGGAATTCTACTAAAATCTTTTGAAATTCCTTTAAAATTGCTAAAATTGATTACACTAAATATTTCATGTTCTCCGCGCACCTTTTGAAGCTCGGTTATTTTTCTTTGTCCTTTTTCAAAAATTTTTATGTCATTTTAATCACCTCAGTTACGAGCCAGGAAATTTTGGCATATCGTAAGAGTAACACCGTTTTATGAACCACCATTGCCTGTCTTGAATGTTTTACGCCTTCGATTATGGAATAAATCAGATTTTCACTGCAAGGTGACATTAATTGCTTTCCATATAGGAGAAGAGTTTATAACTTGGCTAAAGAATTTTTTACAGGCAATAGTTAGAGTGCGTTTTAACTAAATAAATTCTAAATAAATTCTGAATATAAATTACTAAGATATATTTTCAGTGCAAGAGCTTAAATAAATTCAATTTTGTAAATGCAACGTGTAGTTATTGGACTGAAGAAATTATTTTATTTTTTTATTTTTTTATTTTTTATATTTATTGGTCTGAAGAAATTATTTTATTTTTTTATTTTTTTATTTTTTATATTTATTAAAATAAGAATATTAATAAGAGTTCCAAAAAATACTTTTTACTTTCATTTATTTACTAGCAGAAATTTACCCGCAGCTGCCCGGGATTTTAAGAGTTTTTAAGTGACAAAAGAATTTCAAGGGATTACATGGATTTTTTAGTGATTTTAGGGAATTTTAAGATATTTTAAGGAATTTCATTTTATTTTAAGGAAGTTCACAGAATTTTAAGAGATTTCAAGAGATTTGAAGCAACTTCAAAGGATTTTTAGAAAAGTTTTTTTAAAAATATTTTTATAGACGCTACAAGATTTCAAGACATTTTAAGGGTTTTCATCAGATTTTAAGTGACTTTAAGGAATTTCAGGAGATTTCGAGATATTTTAAGTAATTAAAAAAAATTTTAAGGAATTGATTCTAATTTAGAATAAATCAAATGAAATCCTTTAAAATATTTAAAAAATTACTTGAAATTCTTTAAAATCTTTAAAATCATCTGTAAATGTCTTAAAATAGTTTGAAGTATTTCAAAATTTCATGGAGTTCATTAAAATCTATTGAAATAATTTGAAATCTCATGAAATCCCTTGAAAGCTCTTAAAAGTTCTTAAAATTACTTAAAATACCACGAAATGTCGTAAAATGATGTTTTCATAAAATTCCCAAAATGGCGTAAAATTTTGTGAAATGCTTTAAAATTTGATAAAACCCTATTAAACTTCTTTAAAATCCTAGAAAAGCTGGTAAAGTCCCTTAAAATTTCTTGAAGTCCTTTAAATTTCTGAAAATCACATAAAATTTCATAAAATCCACAATATTTCTGGAAGTCCCAATTTTTAAAAAATCCTTTCAATCCTGAATAGGTCCTTAAAATCATTTAAAATCTTTTGCAATCGTTTAAAGTCTTTTTAAAATTCCTTTAAATTCTGAAAAATCTTTTAAAATCCCGGAAATCGCTGGCCAGTAAATAAATAAAAATCCCGGGTACCCGCGTGGCAATCGCCTAATTTCTTCCTGGCTCCATTCTTGGGCCAAGCCAGGGGCCTCTAGCCTGGTCCTAGCTTGTAATTTGTAATGGCGCGAGGTACAGCCCAGCCCGACTAAAGTTCCTAAAAATTCTGGCAGATGGCGTTGAAGTATTCTGTTTTCATTTTGTGATCTGGCAAACCAGGCCCTAGCCAGATTCTCCGTTTCATGGGGTGTTTGGGCCCAATTTTGCCACGCTTGGGGCTAGCTTAGGCCATAAAACAATTTCCACACGGGTAAAAATTCCCAAACATGGACAAGACCGGTGATGGAACGCAGAACCTGACTGGGCGCAATCCTGGCCCGATCGGGCCCAGATCTAGCACGATCAAGCCAGGTCTGGGCCCGGTCGGGTTCCGCGTTCTATCACCGGTCTGAAATCATCCGATCTGGGCCCGACAGGGGCCACAGCAAAATTTCTACCCGGGATTATGAGTTTTTGAAAGATTTTTCAAAAATTTTTTATTCCAATGAATGTAAAAATGAAAAAATCGTCAGACTAGACGTCTGAAACTTCAACCAAATCGTGTAGTTTTTCTTTTTAAATTGACATTTTTTATTATACATTATGATTCGAATTAATGAGGTTTGCTTAACTATGGCCTTCATTTCCAAAATAAAAGAGAAGGCTACTTGCGCTACTGTTTAAGGTATTTCTGATAACTTATTTCTCATTAAAAATAAAACTTACAAAAGTATTGTATTCAAATGAGCATACTTCAGCACAACTCGCAGCTCTTTTTTTATATTAGCTCGAAACACATTGCCACACTTGATGTTTCGATGGGACGAAATTTCAACACCCGATTCGACTCTCGAATCCTTCGAGATTGGGACCACTCTCGACCCCGCCCCACATGATCTACTTTACAAATGGGTTGTGAAAGGACTAGCAAGTAAATTACTGAAGAATCGAATAAAAAAGAATAATTCTTTTCAACTATA
>CAJFCP010000691.1:98639-111825 GCA_904066005.1 Synergus itoensis | reverse complement strand
TTTCATCTTTCAAGATAAGATCATGGTTTATTACAATTTTTTTATGTTATAGTGTTTCTATTTAGAAATAGGTCTTTTGAAGTGTTATTGACATCAGATGATGTATAAAAGAAAGGGTTTCTTCGATTATGTAACGCGAAAGGTAACTGGACGATGTGGATGGCTGTTGACTTTACATCGCCTTCAATTGCGCATGATATGAATATCAATCGATATCAGATCATAATCTGAATAACATCGACTGAACTATATGCATATCGACCATCCGTCAGTTTCACTTTCGTTGAAACACACACACACACACACACACACATAATTTTACGCATTTATAAATCGGATTGAAATGCCTGAGACTTAATTGGTGTTCTCTAATTATTTTCAAATTAAAATTGATTGCGCAAAATGTAAATCCAATCCGCTTCAATCAATGGTTTCAAACAAAACGACCTTCCTCTCGGCTGAAACCGGATTTGGCGACAATAAAGCTGTTTTCATGTTTGCAATCTGGATAGTTTTTCACTTGATCCAAACCTTTTTATGTTTTTTTGTTTTTCAAGCTTTATATATATATATATATATATATATATAAATCAATCTATATATATACCTATATGAAACTTAATTTATATAGTATAGCAATATACTTGGAAATATCAACCCAATTTTTTATCTGATCAACTTTTGCAGAAAATAATTAAAATATTACTTTTGGTATTGAATAAAAAGCACAAGAGCGAACATGTTTATGTTATTTACTGAACAAAATTTCGATAACATTAAATGTAGAGCGACAAACATTGAGAAACGTATGAATATAATGATTGATTATACAATATACACCCTCGATCATTTCTTACGAGTGAATAACAGAAAATAATGAAAAGTTAAAAGTTACATCAAGATCTCACGTTTTAATTACATTGGACATTAAATCAAGATACAATTTGCAGCCTTGAATATTTTTAAAGGGAAACGAAGTTTCTCATTAACTTCGTTTCAAATTTGTACCGACCGCGTCGATGCAATGCAGTGGCATGAGATATGTTCATAATTAGAGCAATAAGTACGTCAAAGTTGCGAAAAGACAGGTCTTCTTTAATAAATTAACTATAATATTAAATTAACTATAGTATTCTATATTGTATGATTTGCAAGACAATTGTATTGAAAATTGAAACAGTTATTTCTATTCTAAAAGATGATTGAGTCAAAGTCGAAATATCGTAACGCCTATTCCGCAATCCTATCCTATTCCAAATCCAATCAGATTTGAAACTATAATCTCGAGATTTTCGAGACATTTTTCGAGAGGAATTTCGTAGAATTTTATGGAATTTTAAGATATTTCGTAAAATTCTAAATGAATTCATGCAATTTTAAGAGACTTTTAAGAATTCTAAGGGATTTTAAGAGATTCTAAATATTTTGAAATTTTGAGGAATTTTAAGAGGTTTATAAAAATTTTAAAAGCTTTCAACTTTAAGCGATTTCAAAAGGTTTGTAAGAGTTTTATGGGGTTTTAAGAAATTTTATGAGATTTATAATAATTTTAAGTGATTTCATGAAATTTTTCTGATATTTAAAAGATTTTGTGAGAATTTTAAAGGATTTCATGGAATTTGATAAGATTTCCAATAGTTTTAATGGACTTTACAGATATAAAGGGATTTTCAATGTCAGCGTAAAATTTCAAGAATTTTCTGGGAATTCTAAGAGATTTTAAAGTTTGTCATGGAATTTTATGGAGAGATTTCAAAAGATTTTTACAATTTTTCAAAGATTTAGTAGAATTTAAAAGGATTTCAAAGGCTTTCAAGAAAAGGGCTTTCAAGAAAGTTTATTTTTAAAAGATATTGTGGAATTTTTTTAGATTTTATGGATTTTTATGCGATTTATAATAATTTTAAAAGATTTTCTAATAATTTTCAAGAGATTTTTTTAATTTTTAAAAGATTTTGTAGATTAACGATTTCGTGGAATTTGACGAGATTTTTAATCTAAAAATTTTAGGATTTTTTAGAGATTTTCATGAACTTTAACGTGGATTTGAGAAGATTTATGAGTTTGAAAATTTTTGTGGAATTTTAAGGGATTTCATGAAATTTGAAGATATTTCTAATACTTTTAATGGATTTTAAAGGATATAAAAGGGATTTTAATTATTATCATAGAATTTGAAAGAATTTTAACATAGCTTTTAAGAGATTAATGATTTTGAAGGTTTTTCTGAATTTTTAAGTATTTTCAAGGAATTATTCTAATTTCTAAAAGAATTTGTAAAATTTTTAAGGATTTCATGGAATTTGATGAAATTTCAAGAGATTAATGATTTTGAAGGTTTTCGTGAATTTTTAAGGATTCCCAAGTAAATGCGCGCGCTTTCATTCTTGTACCTATAAGAATGGAAACTTATTTTCAAAAGTGTTATTTTATTTTCAGACAAGCAGACATTTTAAAACCTTGTTTCAATGTAGTTAAATTAAATATATATAATAAGAATGAAAAGGTAAAAATGTTTTTTCAATCCTTTTTTTTTTAGATGATAGTTATTAAATTGATCCAGGTACAATTTTTCGGTAATCGCAAATGGATGTCTTGTTAAACATACAGGGTTAGCATTTGATTTGTGCATCCGGGTGGATTGAATAACTGAAGAAAGATATATCCTCGAGGGATATTAATAAGCACAATATAAATCAGGCTTTATCAAAAAGAAAAAAAAAAAGGTGATCATATAAGTTAGCCTTCAGAAGGTGAGAGGCCAACATGTAATGAAATGGGTGGAACGGATAAGAGGTCTGAATAAAATTGACGCCAAGTGGGCTTCTTGCTTTACGATTTAAGTGAAAATGCAAAAAATTGTATAAAATGAGTAAAATGTCTAAAAAATGTATAAAACGAGTAAAAAAAATAAGAATGCCTTTGCACAACGCATGCACAAAATTTTCAGAATAATTTTTTTAAATATTAAATCCTGATTACAAGAATGCTCAATTATTGTAATAAAAAAAATATTTTTGATATTAAAAAATATGTCAAGTTTCAAGACATACAAGAAAAATTCTAATATGACAATTTACCAAAAGGTGACGTTTCGAACGATATCGCGCGATGGTAAAAAATTATTGCATTGACTTGCATCACTAGTTTTCTTAAAAGAGAAGTTTTTTAAAATCCTTTGAAGTCTTTTCAAATCTCCAAAAAACCCCTTGAACTATCTTGAAATTCCCTAAAACACGATCTCCTAAAAATCTTTAAAGTTAAATCTCTTAAAATCTCGGGCAACGTCGGGTAAATTTAAAATTTTCGACTACTTCACTTTCGTTTGAATCAGATGTAAAAGTGAAATTTTATTGTCGAAAGGAATTCGTATTTCTGCTTCAGTTTTATACATATAACAACGCAGTGATAATCGCCTGTTTTATGATCGCAACCCAACATATGATTTTTGGTTATGCCAGGTACTTGGGTCTGCTAATGAACAATTATTGTGATTTCGAAAGAGAGGTTGAGCGCAAGACAAGAATTCATCACTGAATTTTTGTTCGGGTGGGTCAAATACAAAACGATCAGCCCCAAGTCTTTCAGCATAGTTTTTAAGTGCGGACGCAAACGACCCACTTTTGACCAGACCCGTGGGCCCTTGTTCTTCCACGGGAGGGGCCAATGTGTACATTATAAAAGGAGGGAGTTGCCCCTCTTGTCCCAAAACTTCAGCATATAAGCAAGTGTGTCTGAACAGTAGAATTACAGTCTCACAACCCTTCTTTAGTTTACACTTCTTCAGGTTAGCCATCCGAAAAATTTAATCGAGATTAAGTTAATCAATTTTCAGTGATTTTTCTTAGTCAAGGAGAAAATTCAGTGTCGGTGACAATTTTAGTGATGGAAAGCTTTTTTTCATTTTTGTGATTAATGCAGCTGTAAAGTGTGAATATTTTAAGAATTTGTTTCAATCAACAAAAATAGTTGGCGAATTCAATTAATCAATGCAATCACAAATTTCTTTATTTCAATAATTTTTCTCAATTTCAGGATTTAAGAAAACATTTTTGAAAGTTGTATCGTCTGGAAATGATTTTTAGATTTCTTTCGTTTCGAAATGATTGATTTCAAGAAACTGTTTAATTAGTAATTCAGATAACGAAAAATTTCAAGTGTAAAATGCTCAACACGTAAGGTGTCGCGTCTGAGTATATTTATAGTTTCGGGAAGACAAAGATTGCACTGAAAACACAGTACACAAAAGTCTTTCGCATCAGACTAAGAAGTGAAATCAACTACATTAATTTTTTTTTTAAATTCTATCAAAATTACAACTGGAAATTCCTTATGTATGCCTTGGTACTTTTGAATAAAAAAATATTCGATAACAGTGCACAAAGAAAAACCGACCTTGAACTTTCGAACATTGAAATAATACCGAAAGTAAAAGTGACATGTATAAATTATTTCCTGGGGGCTATGGGCGTTGCCCATAATTTCTTGATGCTTGCCTTATTAGGATCTTAATTATATATGTATGAAAGTAAATTATAAATCATTTGGATTAAAGCTATCCAGAATAGTATGTAAAAATGATATAGTCCAATTCATATTTAATATTCTTATTTTTTTTTAGCAACAAAGAATTTTCTTTTTGATCTTTTATTGAAAAAAGCGTACGTGAAAGTTTATTTAAATCGTTCAATATTATCTTTCATCGAATCGCCCTTGAAGTTTTGCAGGTTTCGATCGACTGAATACAATTTCACTGAAACTCGATTCCAAATAAGATTTACTGGTTGATTATATACAGTTCGTGAAATTCCACGAATGTTTAAAGATAAAATTAAAAATAATCGATCCAGATTTTTTACAATCTTAGGATTTTTGGATTATTTGAGAAGACTTCATAATTCATTTAATTAATTAGTAAATTTACAGTTTTTTTTTTGTAGTTTAACGTTTAACATTTAACCTAAATAAGTTCCAAAGCTTGAATTGATTATTTAATTACAGAATGAGGCTTTTCGTGGTATTGGTAGCTATGCTGCAAGTCGCCTTGGGTAGCGTGAGTGTGTCTATGCCGTACCCGAATCCAGCTGGAGTGACCTACGTAGGTTATTCCGGACACCATGCACCTTTGTCTTATGCAGCTGGTGCTCCCCTGGCCCAATCCCCAGTGCCTCTGCAATATGGTGCTCATCATGCTCAACTTCAATACCAATCTCCCGTACAAGTTCCAGCCCAAATTCAAGCACATCATGTTGGTTACGCATCTGCTCAAGTTCCAGCTGTTGCTGCAGTTCCCTTCGTCAAACACGTTCCAACTGTATCCCAAGTGCCAGTAACTCGATATGAAGCTCATCCAGCTGTGATCGAAAAGCAGGTTGATGTCATTAAGCCCGCCGTGTCCACTCGTAAAATTGAGGTAATATTTACACTCTGAAGAAGCTCTGGGTACCAAATACACCGAAGAAACGATATTCTAATTTTAAGAATTTCCCACTAAGTTTACGAATATTTGCATCTTAAATAGGCGCCAAGAATATATTCTTAAATTAAGGTTTAACTTCATACGATTGGAGATGATCACTAAATCCTATGGTATAAAGACCAGACAATATAAAACGAATTCCAATGTTATCTTCTGGTTTTACAATCCAACGTAAAATACCGAATAGGGGCAGATCCTCATCATCATATAATTATCATCCTCATCCTCATTCTCCTCATCTTCTATAATTATTGAATTATCAAAACCGACCAAACACACATGTCACGAAACATTATTAAAACAAATGATGAAACAGAGCAAGGCGCATTTTCCTTTGCGCATACTCTCACTATGGTCGGTCGCAAATATTCTCATTTTAAGAATATTTTCTCCCTTCGGTTAGAAGATACTCTTAAAGTAAGAATCCCGCTTACTTCATTAAGAATATTATTAAGAATATCCCTGTAAGAATATCATATTCTTAATATTAGAATATCGTTTTTTCGGTGTATAGATATCATTAATGCAGCTGAATGATTTTACTAATATAGTAATTTTATTTCCCAGGTTCGTCGTCCAGCTATTCAGAAGCAATTCTACGATATTGAAGAGACCGTCCGAGTTCGTCCAGCTGGATCAGCTCTTGTCGAATTGGATCAGCCCACTTCGAAATTGCAAAGAGGACCAACTGTCGTTCAACCTTTGGCAGAGACTGCTGTACCAATTGCCCACCACTCTTATGTTCAAGGTAGCACTGATGGACACATTTCATTTGCACCAAGCTCTATTCCAGTTGTTGCACACGCCCCTGTTCATATCAATGTGTCTCCAGTACTTTCCCATGCACCAATTCAAGGAGCACCTGCGCCGATATTCGCCTCTTCTTCTACACCTTCACCTTTACCTGTTTCTTCAACTCCCGCCGGCCTTGAAGAGGAAAGCGTTGTTGTGGAGAACGCTGACTTCCGCAGTGCACAATTCGCCAAGTCTCAACAATTCGTCAACTCTCAACAATTCGCCAGTTCTCAACAATTTGCCGATTCTCAACAATTGGCTGATTCTCAACAATTGGCTGATTCTCAACAATTCGTTACCAGCTCTCAACGATTTGCCAACTCTCAACAATTTGAAAACTCTCAACAATTGACTCATGCTCAACAAATTTCCAATTCTCAACAATTGGAGAACTCTCAACAATTTGCTCTTTCTCAACAAGTTGAAAATTCGCAATATGGTGCTAGATTGAATAATATTCAGCAACAAGACTCGCAGATTCGCGAAGCTCAACTTCGTGAATCTCAGCAATTTGAAACTGCTCAATCTCAATTCCAGCAGGCACAGCTCAGAGACGCCATGGCATTCAGACAACACCAACAAGAACAGGAACAGCAGTTCCAAAATCTTTTGCAAAACGCACGTTCTGCTCAGGTTAGCCTAAATTAAGCCGGTAGGTATACATTGCTCCATAGTTCCACTTGGCCATAATATCAATTGGCCACAAAATCACTAAATTCGAAAACCCCAATGTAGGTGGATACTAGATGGCAATGCGCTTTAGAAAAAAATATTAACGAATCTAATCAATTAAAACGCTGCCATTTTCGCCAACCTAACTCCCTTCTAGTCAGGGTTGCACGGTTACGCGTAACTCGAGGTTTTTGACGTATTATACGTAAAAAATGTAATATACGTAAAAAACGTTATAAATGTAAAAAAAGATGGCGGACATAAGAAAAAACGGAAAGAACAAACATAACCTCACTTTTTGAATATTGCGCGCTAATAGCAACCAATCAGATGCTGTGGCGCCATTTTGAAAACGTATATTACATTTTGTAAAAAACTCGGGATGTAATATACGTACGTAAATTACGTCAAAAACCTCATGTAATATACCTAAGGTATATTACGTGTGCAACCCTGCTTCTAGTCTTTACTTTAGGGCTCGTCCATAAACTACGTAGCCGCTAGAAGGGGGGGGGGTAGTGGAAAATACTACGCTAATCTACGGGGGGGCGGGGGCTTATTGACTTGTAGCTACGTAGGCGCAAGTAAAGATGGCGCTACGGCTTCGCTGAGTAATTTTCAAAGATGCCTTCCTCTATTTTGTAACGATCTAACCCTGTTTTCCATTAGAATCTTATGGAAATCAGGGTTGGGTGGTTACAAAACAGAGGAAGGCATCGTTGAATAATAATAATGGTTGTGGGAAATAAATGGATGGATAAAGTAATAAACTTTTTTTTATTCAATTAAATTCTCTTTTTATAGGGGGGTGTGGAACAAAAAATCTACGGAGGTTGGGGGGGGGGGGGGGGGGGGGATGAAAAAGCTACGGTTATCCACGGGGGGGTAGGGGGGACTCAAAAAATCACTCAAGAGCGGCTACGTAGTTTATGGACGAGCCCTTAACAGTGTTTTTAAAATTTAGTAACTTATGGTAACTTTTAGTGATTTTGTGGCCAATTGAGATTAAGGCCAAGTGGAACTATGGAGCAATGTATACCTATCAATTAAGCCTATTAGTCTATAAAAAGTCTAATAGACTAAGATACAACGTATTTTGAAACAAACTTCATTAACACATTTATGTTAAATTTAGGAGAGTGCCAGAATTAGCCCAGAACCTCAAGTAGTCGCTCGATCCAATGGAGCACCTCAGGAAAACCTTGCCCGTTTTGCTCAAGAGTCATCTACTGTTGTTCCAAGCATTCGTACCAGCCCAGAAGAGAGCATTGCCAATCAAAACAGACTTATCGATCTTCTAACTGCTCGTGGTGGAGTAACCGAAGTATGATTATTGCATTATATTAACACTAGAATGAATTCTTCTGAACTCTTTCGAAATTATTTTTAAATACCTTAAAATCACTCGAAATCTTTTGAAATCTCTTTAAACTCCTTTAAGTCACTTAAAATCTCTTCAAATTTTTGAAATTAAAATCTTTTTAATTAAATACAAATGATTTAATACATTTTTATTTTTCAAGGTTGGGTTCGGTAGCGAAAGATCAGCATCTGTCCTAGGAGATGCAGGTAACATTCGCGCTCGAGTTCTATCCGCCACACCAGCTCCAGAGAATGCGGAACCAACTGGTGAACGCGTATCAACTCGTCGTGTAGTTGTGAGCCGTCCAATTGAGACACTACAACAGTTTGATGTCGTTGAACCAGCAACTAAATACCACCGCGTTTCTATTCAACAACCCACTGTCATCAAGACTGCTCATTTAGATCACGTACAAGTTCATGGTTCAGTTCCAGTTGTTGGAAAAGCCCTTGCGCCAGCTGTTGCTGAAGCGACCGTACCTGTTTTCCAAAAAACAATCTCTCCTGCATATAATTACTACAAATAAATTATGGAACTAACATGGAAACTATTTTTTCCTGTTAAACCTGACGAACGAATAAAAATCGTAAACATATTGTGACTTTGTGATTTGTACATATACTTATACCAATATACATAGATTGCTGTGCATTTAATTTAACACAAACGCATTTTTGTCTACTTCTTATATTTAAAAGCAGATGAGTTAGTAGTATGTGGGTTTATGGTTGTTTCACTGATAATCATTTTAATTCTCCGATTATTGATACTTTTGTGGAGATTCATTATCACATATCACATATCACAATGTACTTAGAATATATTTCTCATTGTACGCATGTTTAGAAAATCATTTTATGTATCAGAATAAATGCTCAAATAGGAAATCATTAATAAAGTATTTTTCGAATTTTAATTTTATGCAAATTTTCTGATTTCTATCAAGTCGAAAACTGGACACCTTGATTTCGGGAGATATTAGAGATCCTAAGAGAGATAAGAGACAGAGTCTTTTAAGGATTCTAGAAGTAATATGAAAATTATATTGAAAAAGAAAGTAAAGTTAAAGAAGTTTCCAATCATTTTTAAAATACTAGCAAACCAACACATGTGCTACGCGCACGATTATTTATTTTACTTCTTACAACTTCAAGTCATTCAAAAACCAATTAAATATTTCGCTGATTCAAATTTAGAGAGCAGATTTGAAACAACAATAAATTTTATGCGAGATTTTAGAGACATTTCGTTACATCATCTTTTTTAGAGAGCTTCAAAAAGTTTCTAAGAATTGCAATGGATTTTGACAATTTTAAAGTGAGTTTTACGAAGTTCTAAAAATGTTTAGGATTTTTAAAAGATTTAAAGGTACGGAATTTTAAGGGATTTGAAATTTTTTGAAATTTTGAGGAAGATTATGAGATTTCTAAGAACTTTAAGAGATTTCAACGACTTTTAAGCGATTTCTAATGTTTTAATAATTTTAAAAATATTTTATGGGATATTTTTAAGAATTTTGAGAAATTTTATGAGATTTTCCTAATTTTCAAAAGGTTTTGTAGAATTTTGAAGGATTTCACAGATAAGATTTCTAAGGATTTTAAGAGATTTTAAATGTTAAGAAATTCAAAGAGGTTTTTAGGAATTTTTAGAGATTTTTGCGAATTCTAACTTGGATTTCAAGAGATTCATGATTTTAATGGTTTTTGTCGATTTTCAAGAGATTTTAAGAGGTTTCTGGGAGTTTGAAGAAATCTTAACGAATTTTAATGGATTTTGAAGGTTTTCGTGAAATTTTTTTGCGCCATTAGTTTTTTTTTACAACTTCAAGTCATTCAAAGGACTGTATGCCAGATTTTCGAGACATTTTGTGACACTATTTTTTTAAAGAGGTATTTCAAAAGTTTTCTAAGAGATTTCAAACAGTTTCTAGGATTTTAAGGAATTAAAAGTTTTTTCGTGCAATTTCGAGGAATTTTCAGAGATTTTAACGTATTGTAAGAAATTTTGACGATTTTTCAATGATTTTAAGAGAATTCAAAGAATTTTTATGATTTATAAAAGATTTTGTGAAATATTAAAGGATTGCGTGGAATTTGATGAGATTTATAATAATTTTAATGAATTTTAAAGGATATAAAGGGAATATTATCATATAATTTTAAGAAATTTCCAAAAGTTTCTACGAATTTTAAGAGATTTTCAGGAATTTGAACTACTTTCAGGAGATTTTTTTAACTTTTAAAATGTTGTATAGATTTTGAAGGATTTTAAAGTTTGTCGGGTAATTTTATTGAGGGATTTCAAAAGATTTTTATGACAAGAGATTTCGTAGAATTTAAAAGGATTTTTAAAGTTATCGTCAATTTTTTATGGATTTCAAGAAGTTTTTCTGATTTTTAAAAGGTTTTGTGGATTTTTAAAGATTTCATGAAATTTTAAGGTATTTTAAGGCATTTTAAAAGAATTTAAAAGATTTTTATGATTTTTATTAAAAATTTGTGAAATTTTAAAGAATTTCATGGTATTTCATGAGATTTCTAATAATTTTAAGGAATTTCAAGATAATTTTCTGATTTTCAAAAAATTTTGTAGAATTTTTAAAGATTTTTTGGAATGTTTTGAGGATTTCTAAGAATTTTTATATATTTTCACATATTTTAACGAATTTCAAGAGGTTTCTAAAAATATTTTAAGAGATTTTAACGAATTTTGAAGAATATCGAAGTTTTTTGTAAAATTTTAAGAGACCAGCAAATCATAAAAGGATTATTATGCGCTATTATTTTGTTTTCCTTGTTACAAATTTAAGTCATTCAAAAGCCAATCAGGTTTGCAACAACAATGTATGCAAGATTTTCGAGATATTTCGTGCCACCACTTTTTTAAGATAGGATCTGTAATATAAAAAAAATGTAAAAAGTGTAAGGGGGTTGGGAGCTTTACTTTAGGTCCAGAGGAGAGCACGGCTGACGCGGACGGCCATAACTACTTGTAAGATATTCTCGTGCACGTAGTCGTCAGAAAAGTTAGCGAGAAGCGGTTTTTTTAATTATCAAAGACACATATAGAGCATAAAATAAAATGAGAAATGATATTTTGGTAAAGAATAAAATCAGAGACAAGAGACAGAATATATTATCGGCGAGTGAAAGTAGGACATGGGGACAAAATATGGAACAGGGTCCAAATATGTGAATGCTGTCTTTTCCTGTTAATTGATCTTTCATTTATGTTGGAATAATTGGATTTTTTAAAATTGAACTATAAGATACGACAACCTTTATGGCAAATGCCAGAAATTTGTAACTTTTGTAACTCTTGAGATGAATTAAGAAGTCAAAATTTCTTTATTTCAATTAATTTTCCTGATGGCGCATGAAAATGCCCCAAATTCTGTTTTTCATAAAATTTATTTTACATAAACTCGTTTTACCTAATCATCATTTGCTATAATTTTTATGTTTCCTAATCTCAATATGACTTAATTTTTATTTTGCCGAATTATTATTTAACATAATTTGAAAATTAGAAAATGGAGAAATTCTATTATGTGACTCTGGCTTCTATATTTTTTATTTGAAGAAAATCTAGCATTTTCCGCAAGAATATTTTAATTCATTACTCTATTTTATACCCTGATCCAGATCCCTTCGTCAATATTTAAAATTGAGAAATATATTAAGAAAATTTATCTTGTAATCTCTTTTTAATAATCCGAAAGTTAATCAGGAACTTTTACTCTCGAGCAGTGCTGCTTTCTTATGTTGACTTTGCGTACTTTTACAACTCATACAATAATTTACCGACTCTACATAGAACTAAAATGTTGAAAATATTGCAGTGTAAATTTTCCATAAATTTTCAAACTTTACTGTAATAATTATGGAATTGATAACTAACTTTCTAAACATCAACCGTAAAAAGCTATTAAGTTAAATTTAGAGATTATATCAAAGGAGCTACTTTTTGCAAAAAGTAATTTAAATTTAAGACAAGACTTATTTAATTTAAACTACAATCTGTAACCAGAATTAAAAAAAAGAATTATAATTTATAGAGAACGTTAATATTTCAAATTCAAAGTTTGTTTACTTGGCTTCTGCCTCTTGTATATAGAAACATGAATAAAGATCAAGAAAATTGATTTTGTTGTTGATTGACTGAAAAGTCTATAAGCTTTGTTTTCTTAATCTTGAAGGCAGCTTGTTAAAGTTTCGGGTGCAAATTTGTTTGATATACTTTAAATAATCCATCTCACTTCCCTCTTCCGCCTTTTGCAACTGTCGTGAGTCTCAAACGAGGCAAGGATAACCACTCAAGTGCTAGTTCATATTCTTAAGGTTGCAACATTGACCCGAATTCCAGACATGTATCCGCTCTCCCATCTCCTTCAATTTGAAAAGCTTTAAAATCTTAAAAGAGGAAGTTACTCGAGCGATCGAGTTTCTTTTGAAAGGCGTTAGTGCTGATTTACCAATGAAAAAACGTTCACCTTGAAAACATATCTACCTTTTTTTTATAGAACAACAACAGTTCCTCAAGTAAGCGGATTCCAGAGGACTACTACATTTTCAATATTTCTTTTTTTAATACTATTTTTGTAATACTATTTTTTAATTATAATATCATATCCTGATTTCTAATGACATGGACAGTTTCAACTTTAATCAATCTTGCTAATGTAGAAAATGAATAGAATTTTCTTTTCAGATTCTTATTGTTTCAATACCTTTTTCAACTCGACATTTTTTACACGGAGAAAACTGGATATCAAACCGTAATATCTAGCTATTTAACTATGGGACGACTATCTAGATATTTAGATATAATATCTTGATATTAATACTTAATATCCAGATATTAAAATATTGGAT
>CAJFCP010000691.1:63598-79870 GCA_904066005.1 Synergus itoensis | reverse complement strand
AAAGGAATATTCAAATTTTTATCAACAGAATGAGAAACAGGGTTCATCAGTTGTTAATGATGGGAAGGAGTCAAATTCTGGGGAGGAAAAAAAGGAATATTCAAATTTTTATCAACAGAATGAGAAACAGGGTTCATCAGTTGTTAATGATGGGAAGGAGTCAAATTCTGGGGAGGAAAATTATTATCGAGGATTTGAAAAGGGAAATAAGAATAAAAATGCAATTAGCCGAGGGAGAAATGAAGAAAGGGTATTGAACTCTAATTCCGATGAAGATGAGTTTGAACGAGAACGTCAAAGGGAAGTAGATAATACGATTTTGAACAAGAAAACTGTAAATTATGGAAATAGAGGTCAATTCGATTATGAATATGATGCTGAGGCAGAAAAGTTGACTTCTGAAAATCCTCCATCTATAGACGGGGGAAGTTATTATGACACTGAGAATTATTTTGCAGACGAATCAAATGTTCCTTTTCCTCGAGATTTTACTTCTGATTCAAATAGAAAGGGAAATAAAGATCAAAGAAGACTTCATCAATATAATGGGGAACGTCGATCATCTGGTGGGTTCAGGAATGGACTTGGCAATGGTTTTCCTAGTCCGAATAAGGAATTAGCTGGTTCCAATGCAATCGCTGGAGAGACGGTTAATTTACGGCCCCAAAATTCAGATGCGAATTCAGGCGAGAATCTGAATTTTAATTCACAGTATTCTGGAAACAAAGAAACTAAAAAAAGGCCGCATTCAGAAAACAATGAAGGTGATGACATATCAGTCACTTCGTCGGTGAAAACGTCGTTTGGGTCAAGGTCACCTGCACAAATTACTGAAATTAAGATTGGACGGGATAACTCAAGGACGATAGAAGATGAATTTGCTCTTCGTCAGGGAAACAATCTTGCTAAGGAATCTTTCGAAATCGGATTATTTAATGAGAATGGGAACCGAAGAGATGCAAATTCGAATCATCAAAATGAAAGAAATCAGTACGTGCCACCATTTAATTACTAAAGTGCAATTTAGTGCAATTTAGTACAGAGAAAAGATATTTTTTAATATTTATAACATAATTACTATTACTAAGACTGACAACTTTGGCATAACATTTGTTTATTTTTTATACAGATCTCATATATACAAAAAAATTTATTTCAATGTTCTTACATTATAAAAAACTACAAAAACGCCATACTGGAGGCTCTATATCTTTTTTTTATTTATATCTATTTTGTACTAGTTTTAATAATAAAATATTTTCGTACTTTGTGTACTTGATTTCACAATAATGGAGAGAATTGTTTCATAGTTTTTTTAACTATCCAAACTATCAATCAAAAGAAACGCTGTTTCACATTATATTATTTTAAAAACAATCTGTTGAGGACGTCAAATAGATTTATGAGCATCTTTATCTATATGGAGACATAATATGTTTAAATACTTATATATCTTTTGCAAGTATAATTTCCCTCCATTAGAGTCAATAAATTGTTTGATGATAATTTATTGCGTTGATAGGCACTCTGTGCCGCGTTAACAAATTCCATATGCACCTTTCGCAGGGTCTTAAACCGATTATTATTCTGTCAGATAAACTGTTAGACATCCTGAAGTCTGATCGATTGATCTGCATAGTCTTTAATTTGCAATTAATCTGAGAATTCTCCTTTTGACACTCTTCTCTAGATTAATTACTTCTTTCGTCTGTAATTTGTAACTATAAATTAAGCTAAACGGAACAAAGAAAATAATTATTTGTCACACGATTGTACAGTTTATAATTATTCATTGTAAAGTTTAATAATTATCAAAGAGTAATTATTTGATTGTATGTAAATAAATCAAGCTACCCATATATAATCTTCCGATTTTACAAATATGTGTAAAAACCGTGCAAATATGAATATAATGATAAACTGGTTTGTTGACAGCAACAATTATCCATATTTATCCCTACTTTAATATGTCCTTGCCTCGGAGGATTCATAAAACTTTTTCCCATGACAATTACTTTTCATGATACTTTTACATGGCTTAAAAATAACATTACCTCGGTGATATAATTTTACAGAGTAAAAAATGCAAATACCCTTACATCATTTTTCTACTAGCCTGAAATTGCAATGGAAATTTTAATTTTTACGAGTTCAGGGTGTCAAAAAACGTAGAAATTTCACAAAAACTGGGGGGGGGGGTCAAATGTAAAAAGTCGATATTTGGAAACCCTCAGACAGACCAGTCCTCATAAATTCAGAAGTTCCTAGAAATTACGTGAAGTTTCTTGAGAGCTTCTAAAATCTCCTTGGAATCTGTTCAATGTTTTGAAAATTTTATGTAATTTTTTGATATGCGTTAGTTAGTTAAAATTTTTATATTTATAAACCGTTAAAAATGTTTTTATATGGATAAATAATTGGACAAGGTTTCCTAAGAAAAGATAAGCTAGTATATATATATATATTTTATTTTTATTTTATGGAAATAATATTTTATAATACATATAAGATTAATTCAGTTCCATTAGCATTGTGTTGATAGAATTCCATGTTGTAATAACCCAGTGATGACAAGAGAATAAGTTTCAAGACATACTGGAAAAAAAATTATAAAATCTCAGAGAATTCTACTGTTATATCTCTAGAGAATGAAAAGTATGTTTTTACTCCTTACAGAATAAAAAGTATTTTTCACTCTCTAGGGATTAAGAAGTTCTTTTTTACTCTCTTTAAGGACTAAAAATACTTTTTTACACCGTATAGGAACTATAAAGTTCTTTTTTCTCCCTAGGGAGTAAAATATGTTAGAACAAATATTTTTTTGGTCATACCTTTATTGAGTGTAGATATAATCCTCGCTGTCTAACACATTGCTCGAATCTTCCTCGTCTCCTTGAGCATTTACATTAAGTAAAGCGAAAAGAAGAACAGCAACGAATGCTCCATAAATTCTGAACGAGAACATGTTAAATGCTTCAGTGTTATTGTGATGTGACTTTCGAATAGTCGAAAATTTTCAAATTATATATCAACCTCTTATCTCCGCTGAAGTCTGTACGGAAAAAAAAGTGGGGCTGTGGCAGAGAAGTTATTGTTTATGACAGCTGTTCTGGCGATATCATATCGTCAACGAATACATTATATAGCTGGAATAAAAAAATTGCACGTATATTATTTTTCATAACATAAATTGAAAATTCGACTTTCGATGCCTTCTGTTCAGTTGTTTTTTACTTACTACCCTAGAGTTGAAACTGCTACTTTCGCCCCGCTATGAAGGCATCGAAAGTCGAATTTTCAATTTATATGTTATGAAAAATAGTATATGTGACATGGGGAGGAGAGGCGAAAATTTCACTCGTGTGAAATTTTTTTTCGCTTTTTGTGAAATTGTCGCCTTTCGCCCCTTGTTACGTAATATACTATTATATAGATTAGGCTAATGTCACATAAAATGTTCCCAATGTCATACGAAAATAAGTCAAATCATACATTTTGTTTTGTTTTATAAAAAAATTTTTTAAAAGTGCTGGTTTAGCTAAACAGTTCAAATAGTACAAATAAATTCTTTGCTTACTCTAAATATATCAATTATTGCTTCCTCATAGAAGAAGCTTTGTAGTGGTGACAAAAATTCAGTTTCTAAAAAAAGGTTTTTTTGAACATATTTTAAGTGGAATATATCTAACATGACGTCTTGAAAAATTGTCCAGATGTGTGTGTGTGTGTGTGTGTGTGTGTCACGCTTTTAACGATCCTGAAATATCTTTAGAACGCATTCTATAGATAAATTGATGAAATTTGGCATATTTATTCTACTATTTACCAAGTTGAATTTTTTTACAATGGTTTACCAAAATATTTAATTTTAAAAGTTTCATGTACTTTTATAATTTTCGTAAAATTCATTTTTTCACTATAACTTCTCAAATATTCAAAATTTAAAGTTGATGTAAGGAAAATGAAGATTCCCTTCATCGAGACGAATCGATTGACCTATATGATTAATGCATTTTATTAAAAAATAAGGATGTTATGGTTAATTGTATTTTTAAAAATTCATTTTTCAACTATAACTTTTCCAATAATTAAAATTGTGACCTGAAGTAAGGAAAATAAATATTCTTTGTGTCGAGATGCATCGATTGACCTATATCATTAATGCATTTCATTGAGAATAAGAAAGTTATAAAAAATTATTTTTCAAAAATTCAATTTTACAACTATAATTTCTCAAATAATAAAAATTTAAAGCTGGTGTTAGGGAAATTAAGATTCCTTGTGTCCAGACGAATCGATTGACCTATAAGATTAATCCATTTCATTCAAAAATAAGAAATTTATGCTTTTTGTAATATTCGAAAAAGAGTTTTTCGAATATAACTTCTCAAATAATTAAAATTTAATTCTGATATAAAGAAAATTAAATACTTCATGCTTTCTCTATGAGGAAGAAAATCATATTTGCTTACAGGAAGCAGAGTACTCATTGAATGAGCACAAAAGTTGATACAACTTGAAAAATAGTTTCAATTAGGTTTAATCTTCATTCCCTCGTTCGTCTGGTATTAATTTTCTTCCGAGTAGATTATTACCTTGTTATTCCCGAATTCCTCAGGTTTCAACCTTGATACATGAATTAGAGTATAATTGTTCTACGTGCAATAACAGTTTTCTCGTTCATTCGCATTACGTAGTCGTGTAAACAGTAATTGGATGTTAACAAACTACAATGACGAAAAAAGTAAAATGTAAAGTCACGCTATTAATATTAATGAGGATTTCGAAATAATTTATAGTCATTTTGAGAGTATTTTACCATAAATTACTGAGAAATTGAGGAAAATTTTGAGAGACACCAAAAATACCGAAAAAATAAATACCACATTCACAAATTTTCAAAAAACGAAAATCCGGAATTATATTTAAAAAAAATGAGCGCGCCTAGGGCGCGCAGGGGGTCGAATATGATTCGATCGTCGCGCTTCGCGCGCTTGTACCCTGCGGGAAGTTTGCGCCTTACAGGACGCTTGTATACCTATATATATTTTTTTTAAATTACTTTAAATTTAAATTTAATTAAATTAAATTTAAATTAAATTAAATTACAGTTTTGAATGTAAAAGAAAACTAATTTACTTAAGGTTCTATCGACCTTAAGGAGCACATTCTCATCAGGGCACTTGCGCTTCGCGCTCGATGTTTAATTTAAACCTCGCGCTTCGCGCTCGGCTCTGTTTAACAATATTTTTCACGATTAAAAGGAAAAATATTCATCCTATTGAAAAATGGCTAAAAGAGAACTTGTAGATCTTTTTAAGACCAATAATTATGTTTGTTATCATTTTTTTTGCATCTCGCGTTATTTGGTTCAAAATTTAAATTTTCGATTTTTTATGGAAATTCAAAAAGTTGTTATGCCAATCCTGTAGGGGGTTTAAAGAGAAACATTTTTCATCTTTAGACTTTTTTTCATATCGTGCGTTGTTTGGCTTCTAATTTAAGTTTTCTTTCATTTTTTTGGATTTTCAAAATGTTATGTCTTTCAATTTTTTTTTCATCCAAAAAAGTCATTAGGAAAAGTTGTTCGACTTTTTGAGTACTACGAATATCCGTGCATAGAATTTGTAAATTAAAAAAAAGTGGTTTCAAAAATTTTCAAAATGCTCCAACTTTTTGAATTTTTATCCAAAATGGCTGACCAACAAAGTTGACCTTCATTTTAGAACACTAAAAGAGTATACTAAAGGCCAATCCAATCGGTCAATTCTTTCGAAAGTTATTGTGCTAACAAACTAAAATCTACAGACAGACATACAGACAGACAGACACATTCATAAAAACATGTTTTTCGGGTTCAGGGGGTCCCAAAGCGTTGACATTTGACAAAAACTGGGGGGGTCAAATTTTACACAAATCTAATACATTCTCTCTGATGAGAATGTAAAAATGAAAAATGAACATTGTCTTACTCTGGCATGCTTTTTCTACTAGTCTGACACGTTGTCGAACTTCTGAGTAGAAAATACGTATCATGGTGGGACAAAAACGATCAGAGAGGAAAATTTCTCAAATAAATAACTGCATCTTCTTGAAAAACCCAAAAACTATTTCCTATTAGTTCCATTTGGAAAATTGTCTGTTCATATCACAGATGCCAAACAAAAAGAAACAATTATTGGATTGAAAAATAATAACCCTTATAAAAGATGCAGTATTGAAGATTTTATTGAGTAACTGGTAATTATTAAAATACTGAAGAAAGTGGAGATCGAAGGGAACTTTAAACTGCTTATTATAGTGAACAAATTGCAAGATGAGCGAAAATGGTTATTTTCGCCTCTATAGGTTAAATTGGTTAAATTTACCTATATATAGGTAAATTTAACAAGTGAACTCGCTTTCCGAGAGTGACGAAAAGAGAAAAAGGCGAGTGGATATGTCTGAGTCGCAGAGATCGACAAGTCATGCGAGAGTGAGGGAAACAGAGAATTTAAGAGAAATAAAGATGAAAAAGGTGTTGAGCTCAACTCAATTTAGCACGTTTCTTCGCCTGCACTTTAGAGCTCTACGAAGAGGACACGCTAGTAGATCTATCTTCATTTGTAAACATTGGTGAAGATTGGTGAAAGAGAGAGAGACAGAAAGAGCGAATAGCAGTTGTATATCATCTAATATATAACTATACAAGTATACATGCCGGTTCTAAGATGCTTGTAAGATCCTGCTATAAGAGCGGAATCATTAGGGTCATATTATGAGAATAGCTGTGAAAATTACTATTACGTGCTCCCGATGCTTCTAGCGTTAAAAGACACGTTTCTATAAAACTGGTTGTACGTGTTTCGGGAATCTTGCTCGAGAAATTGCATAATTAATAAATATTGCATCTAGTATTCATTGCAGATATGAATACTTTAAAGGGAAGATTGCTTAAGACTCAAGCCAATCATACGTTGGTTTACATGTCGTTTACATGTTTCTGACAATTCAAGTTGAAATTTTTGCTTATACCAGTTACTGACTTGAGATTAATAATAAAAAATAACCCCCTTTTCGAACTTTTCAATGTCAATGCTTTAAATTATGAAAACGAATTATAGATGTGTGTAATTGATGCTATAGTGGACTTTCCACCAACAAGAGCGCTTATTTCTAAGTTGTATATAAATAACATATATAAAATTCTACTATCTTCCAGACTTTGTACTTAGCTGTCAAGAAAACACTTAACATCAATCTGCCCAAGGCGTCATGTCATCCCTCAAAATCAGGTCATGATTCACGAAAAGATGGGCTAAGACTTCTTTTTTGCGCAATCCCTAATTGGGGAATTCAGATCGCTCTCACTGAAAATTGATTCTACAACGAATCATCGGCGAATCTTCCAGTTTTTTGGTGAAGGGTCATGTCAAGGATGTTCTCTTAATCTTTGGTATATATAAGGCAGATTCAATTTTGCAAGATCATCAGTCTCTCTTACTCAACCCCTGAATCGTGAAAAATGGGTTCTACCAAGTTTGTTTTCTTGGCCGTTTGTGTTTTCTCTGTAACTAAGGTTCGTGTGATTTCAGAATTACAATGTTTCTCGTAGGAACCAAATTTTCTATGAAAATAACTCTTGGTGAATTTTAATAATGGACAGATAAAATGATCCTTGAGTAATTATCTTCTTTATTTAAATTTTTAACAAGGCATGGATTTTAAATAAAAACCCTCGAAAAAATTTCATGAGATTACCTTATCCTTTTTATTTAACTCATATATTTTTATGAGATTTCACCCGTCCTAGTCAGTTTTCCCTACCTATGATGTGGCCCTAACCAGGTTAACTGGCAAGGCCCACACAAGGCTTGTAATGCTTTGGCAGAATATTGCTCTACTTAAGGAAAACTAGCCAGGGCCTTGTCAGTTTACCAAAAAAGGCCCTAGTAAATACCCCACTTAGGAAAAACTGGTCAACTCCCCATTAGGATTAAAAAACTGTTCCGCGGAATCATTATTTACAATATTTTATTATTAAACTGTTTAATTTTCTGAAAACAAAAGACCTATTATAAAAAAGAGGTATTAATTATATAGAAACAATAATAAGTGATTTTAAGAAATTTTTAAAGAATTTCAAAATAGTTCACGAGAGTTTCGAGATTTTAGAGTATTAAAATTATTTTTAAGTATTTAAAGACTTTCCAAAGAATGTAAGGATTTTCCAGAGTTTTCACAAGATTTAAGAATTATAAGATATCGTAAAGGACTTCAAGAGATTTTAGTGAATTTTAAGAGATTTCAAGTGATTTTAAGGAATTTAAGAGGGATTCAAGAAATTTTTAGTGATTCTAGGAAATTTAAAAGGATTTTAAGATATTTTTCAAGATTTCAAAGATATCAAGATTTCCTAAAGGATTTCAGGAGAATTTAAAGCGATGTAAATAGTTTTCAAGTTGTTTTAAAGAATGTTTAAAGAATCAGATCTGATTCCCTGGGAACATTTAAGCAATCTTTATTAAAAATTTTCTCGGAACATGTGCTAAAAATAGTTACGAAACATTACGTTGGAATATTTTTTTCAGTATGTTTTGTAAAAATTTAAAAATAATATTTGCGAATATTTCTTTTAAAGTTTATTATCGAATGATTCAGCATGTACTGTGAGTTTAACAAGTACTTACAATTAGATAACAGTTATTATAATCAGTACATACTGAATACTCGATAATAAACTTTAAAAGAAATATTCGCGGAGAATATTTTTAAATTTTTACAAAACATCATGCAAAAAATATTCCAACGTAATATTTCGTAACTATTTTTAGCACATGTTCCGAGAAAATTTTTAATAAACATTGCTTAAATGTTCCCAGAGAATATTCCATGAATGTGTTTTTGGAATATTCTCTGATTCGCGGACATTTACGTATTTGCGGGAAACTTCCTGAAACATTTTTTGCAAGATTCCAAACATTCCATTGGAATATTCTTAAAATATTCTTAAATATTCTCTTTAAATCTTTAAATTCTTGGAAATTCTTTTACTATCCTTTAAAAATTTTCAATATCATTAAATTTAATGATACTGAAAATTTTTAAAGGATAGTAAAAGAACTTCCATTCATTAAATTTAATGATATTGAAAATTTTTAAAGGATAGTAAAAGAACTTCCAAGAATTTAAGGATTTTTAAGAAATTTTAGAGTTGCTAAAACATGCCAAATTTCAAAATATCACAAGAGTTTCAAGATTTTAGAGTATGAAAATTTTTTTTAAGTATTTGAAGGGATTTTTAATGATATTAAAGAATTTTAAAGGATTTTAAAAAGATTTCAAGAGATTTTAAGGAATTTAAGGAGTTTTTAAGAAATTTTGAGTGATTCTAGGGAATTTAAAAAAATTTCCGAAGAATGTAAGGATTTTCCAGAGCTTTAAATTTAAGCTTTAAATTTTAAGCTTTAAATTTAAATTTAAGATTTAAATTTTAAGCTTTAAATTTAAATTTAAGATTTAAAAAATTATAAGATATCATAAAGGACTTTAAGAGATTTTACTGAATTTAAAGAGATTTCAAGTGATTTTAAGGAATTTAAGAGTATTAAAAAGAAATTATAAATTTAAAAGGATCTAAGTTTAAAAGGATTTTAAGATATTTTCCAAGATTTCAAAATATATCAAGATTTCCTAAAGGTTTTGAGGAGAATTTAGAGCGAGTAAATAGATTTCAAGTTATTTTAAAGAATGTTTAAAGAAGTCAGGAAAATTCCAAGAATTTTAATTAATTTATACATTTTCTTAATTTTTTCAAAGGATTTTAAATGATATTGAAAATTTTTAAAGGATTGTAAAAGAACTTTCAAGAATTTAAGGATGTTCAAGAATTTTCACAAGATTTTATATGATTTTAGGAAATTTAAAGATATTTCAAGGGCTTTTATAAGATCTCAAAGATATCAATATATCTTAAAGGATTTTAAGAGATTTTAAGTGGTTTTATAGGAAGTTTAAAGCGATTTCGAGAGATTTCAGGTGATATTAAAAAGTTCTTAAGGATTCGGAAAAAAAAGTCATAATACTTTCAGGACTTTCAATTATTTAAAAATATTTGTAAATATTGTAAGGGATTTTTAATGAAGTTCAAAAATGTCAAGGGATTTTAAAAGAATATGAAAAAAAAATTAAAGAATTTTCAAAAAATTTCAGAGTTATTAAAACATGCCAAAGGATTTCTAAAAATTCCATATGATTTTAAGGAATTTCAAAACATTCAAAAAAGTTTCAAAATTTTGAAGTAATTTGGCAGCAAAAAATGTTTTAGTATTCTTTAAAATTTGTTAAACCTCTTGAAATTTACTGAAATTACTAAAAACTCTTGTACACTCTAAAAACAATCCATTGACTGTTAAACGATTCTTTTTACTGTTAAAGGATTTTCTATTCAAAATAGGCATGAGAGGAAATCCTTTAACAGTTAAAAGATTTTCCTTTCAAAATATTTCTTTAGATAGGGAAACTAAAACAAAAACAATGTACAATCAATCATCATGCATATAAGCGCACTTTATTCAGTAATACAAATGCAATCCTTTAATAATTAAAGGATTTCTTTTCATAGTCAAAAGATTTCTTTTCATAAATAAAAGAAATCGTTCATCAATAAACTATTTTAATTTTACACTTAGCAGATGAGTTTTTTAATGGTGAAACGATTCCTTTGACAGATAAAAGAAATTTGCTTAATTTCAAAGGATGCATTTTGAAAGGAACGTAATTTCACTCTTAATAGAATTTTTTTTAGAGTGTAATTACTTAAAATCCTTTTAAATCTCTAGTTATTAAAAATTATGAAAATAATATAATCATAAAATGTAGTTTAATAATAATATTCATGAAAACCTGTTTAAATTTCCTAGAAATATATTCTTCCGCGTTTGTCAACAATATACAAATTATTAAATTTTCCAACATATAAATATAACCATCTTTTATATTTTCATAAATAATCAAGTGTGAAAAATGTTGGGATTTCCCTATGTTTACCCGATGTTTGGTTTCAACGTGAAAAACTCTTCAATGCCCTGTTTCCTTATCAAGTTGGTATCAATGAGATATTACTATTGTATCATTGGCCCATAAGTGCCCCATAATATTAAAAATTTTTATTCAAAATAGAAATGTCGGCCAGGGCCTCGTCAGAACCCAATTTTAAATAGGACTAGTTGCGGCAATTTCTGCACGGGCATGTATTTAATTTCTCAAACAAAGGTTTTTATCGATTACGATCTTATTAACGCGCTTTACGACTTGAGAACGGAGATTGTAAAGAACGCAATTCTAAACGAGACTGAACTTTCGTGAAATTTCTCTGTCACCTGTAACTGCGATGAAAGATAACTTTTTGACCCCGCCATTCATTGGCAGTCGCATGTCATTTACCTGTCTGAAGAGATTCATTAATCACATTTAACGTTCAGGCAGAGGAAGGATATCTTCGCGAGAATCCCATCAGACAACTGACCTATGATCATGGATATGGCGATGCAAACATGGAGAATATCCAGAACGATTTGCTAAACAACATGGATGGTATTCCTGGAGAGACTAGAAAAGACTATCCGACCTTCCACTTAATGCCAAAAACTGAATTTGACTGTGATGAACAACTATTCCCTGGATACTATGCAGACCCTGAGGCAAATTGCCAACTCTATCACATTTGCCAACCGGGCGGACGAAAGGATTCCTTTCTATGTCCGAATGGTACCCTTTTCAACCAGGAAAGACTAGTTTGTGAATGGTGGCACATTGTCGATTGTTCGCAGGCTAGAGCCAAATATTCAGTCAATGAGGCTATTACTAAGGCAATGGAAGAAGTTGATAGGTAAGAAAATACGATGGTATAAATCAAAATTAAAATAGGATCAAATTCGAGATGATCTTTCTCCACTTAAATCAGTTAATTGTTACGAATTAATAGTAATAGTAATTCCTAATTCAATTTATACAATTCAATTAGTAAATAAAACTACTAAATATATAAGGTATAATATGTTCTTACTGATTCACTTTGGTAATAGATGAATTACTATTTCTTTTAGTGGAAAATGGAGAAATTTCTAATGAATTAGTCAATTATAAGGCTACTAAGTCAATTAGTCAAACTATTACTAATTTAGATTGAGAGAGGAGAGTAATAATATTTCGAAGTATAAAAAGTTTTGCTGTAAAGGAATATATCCTGTTTTATCGAGATATAGTAATAAAGAAAATAATTTTTGTCATACGCTTATCTATTTCTAACATTTTTTCTTGCATTTTTTTCTCTTGAAAGTTGTATGAAATTTTATCAAATCTTATCACGGTCGATTCTATTCTAAGAAAATTGTGGTATTCTACATTTTTGCAAAATGTCAGAATGATGAGAAGGGATAGAATTTTGGAAAACTTTAGATTTCAAACATGAAATAGAAAACAGTGTATCTAGTTCTGTCCATTCTTTTTTTTTTAGAAATATATTTTTAACAATGGATTCTTTTATAGGAAAGTTGCTGAAAGAAAAGCATCTGAAGCTTTTTTATACAAGTCCTCCAATTTAGTTCGTAGTGAAGTTCATGATGCTCAACAACCTCCACAAGGTTTCAAATCTAATAATAATTTTAATTTCGAAAAAGAAGGCTCTACTTATAAAAACACCTTTGCCTCGAATTATTATGATAAGAAGGAAACACTTGAACAACCGTCTTCTCTCAAAAAGGACCATGTTATGGAAACAAAGTTTGAGTATTTATCCTCATTAAATGACAACGTACCCATAAAAACATATCTTCCAGCTCAATAAACAATCTATTTACTTGTTTATTGGTGCTAATATAACAAGAAAGTTTTATGCCGATGATGTTAATAAATTGTGTATAATTATAATATTAAAAATAAAGATGATCTTAAAAATAAACATTCATTTTTACCATTTATTATAATTTATGATTTAAGCGATTTAGTATTAAAAACAATCGTGAGAATTTTGCATCTATATGTTATGAATGTTGAGTTCTCTTAATTAAAATAAAATAGAGGCCATTATTAGAAACAAATAAGGAAACAATTTTGTTATTGTTTTATACAAAATTATACGTCTGTAATTAAGAATTATCGCGATTTAACATAACCGGTTATATCGTCGCTTTCGAGGTTACCCATCACTCTGATACCACAATACAAAAATTCTTATCTATAACGCAATATTACGATGGCAAAATCGTTTAGTTTATGTTTACAAAGTCGTATCTGAAAAGTGGTCCTTGCAACAATTCATTGATTCAGATAACGAATACATCTCTAAACTTGTAAAAAATTCATATATGCACCACATTTACCTCTTCCAAAATTGTAAGACAACTTACAAAAATATGATTAACATTTTCAGGCACTTATTGACAAATAATTTTTCATCTCTTTAGGAGGCTTATGCAATTCCAGATCGAATGATCGTTATTTACAGAGATTTCATTCATTGAATAATCAAATAGCTTCTAAGAAAGACAGTTATAATTTACGACTTTATAAATTACGTTTAATCTGCAGCTTTCTGAATATGTGATTTAAAATAGTAGTTCTAAAATTAATCGAATGTCTTAAAAAAATGATTAGCTATTATTTGAAATGGTAACATTATAATTTATTTTCGAACATCTTGTGTCTGACGTAATGATGAAAATTGCAAAACCGCTAACGATTGTTTAAAGTTTTGTTAAACAAATTCGAAATGTACTTGGTTTTAGTTAGTTTTTCTGTTAATCTTTTTAATTTATGTAAAAATTTTCTTATGCCCAAGAGTAAAGTAGCATCTCTTGAAGTAATTTCCACATTGACTACATATAGTTGCTTTCTTTACGTCATGCTTTTCTCAAAGAAAAACTATTTTATTATCTCCGAAGGTAATTGCGGTTAGCGTCCTTGTCAGTCTCTTCCTTGATAGGAAGTCCCAGCAGATAGTGACCAATAATTGTTTAAGACTGGCAGCAAGCAGGAATCGTTCCTGTTTACACCTATTGTATTTGCCTTGCACCATCTGCAAACTTTAAGGAGCGGCACTCTAACACTCGGTGCATTTATCTGGTCCCTGATTTTCCACTCAATATCGCAATAGAATAGTTTATCAGAATAGTTCGTTGCTGACTTAGGACTAGTGCAGTGCTCAGAAATGGACGGGGAAAAAAGTCTATCAGGTACGTTTGTGACTGATTTCCAATCATTCTTGGCGGTCATCAAAAACATTCTTTCTGTAATATGCACTAGTTCAGAATTGTCAAACTATTGCTGTACTAAAATTCCAGTAATTGTTAAACAACCGTTGATTTGTTTTTGGGATGAATCTATATATGAGAAAGAAGTTAGATATAATAAGTTGCAAAATTGGAATTTATATTTCTATATGCTTTTCATAATTAATTTCTTAAATCGAAGTGCACAAGTTATTCAGTTTATGAACATGCATTGTAACAGATAATATAATAGAATTTGTGTACTCGATAAAATAACTGTTTCTAATTTTAGATAGCATAATGCATATCATCTATTATCCAGAGAAATATAAATAATGCGTTTGACAATATGATGTTATCTTTATCTCTCAGAAATTATTAAACATGGCCTCGAGCGTGATTAACTAATTAGAAAACTAACTGATATTAAATAATTTTTAAACAAATATATTTGAACAAATACAAAGAATATCTTAATACCAAAATATATTTTAATATACAAGTTAATTTAATAGTTAATTCATTTAATCACAAAAAAAGGAATATATGTGAGCTTTAGATATGGGTATATTTATACATGCAATATGCACCATCTTCAGTGTTATAGTTGATATGAAGACCTTGGCGTAAGTCAAGTGGTATTAAGGCCATTGTCAACGGACGCAATATAAACGCTTTTTACTTGTGCCCATCGTCATTCATCTTCTCTACAATAGTATAAGCCCTGAACCATATCGGAAATCATTAAAAAGATGCCGTAAGTTTCGTCAGAGATCCTGTATTTCTTAATTTTCAGGAAAAAAACTGATTAGCATTCTCAACTAAACATGGAATATATTAAAGTAGGGTCGAATGCAATATCATAAAGCAAAAAGAGTCGAAAGTCTTCTTGTAATATTTTTGTGAAGTATCTTAAATACTTCTTTTTAATTTAAGCTAAATGAAAAAAAGGATATTTTTTTGTTCTTTCTGATTTTAATACGATTAAGATCTCTACTTAATAAGCGTATTTAATTCTTTTATTAAAAAATGGGTCTCATTTTCATTAGACTAATTGAAATTCTTAACATAAAGTCAATTTCACGCTGTTTGAGTCGCAATGAATGAGCTTCGTAATTGCATAACTGACGTTTCCTTGGTGTTGCAGACATCGACCGAGAATTTCTGTCACTATTAAGGAAGCGGGAAAAAGACGAGGATCTAGTGATTGTAGAAGCTAAAGAGAAGCCTGGTAGTAATGATGGTGACAACTATATGTCAATTGTCATTAGAACACAGATCAAAGGACATCGTGGAAATGGCACTCGTTAGTGATATTTACAATTTCACAATGCACTTATGGATGAGTTTTAAGTTCATTTATCCTTAAAATTATCAATCGAGAGGTTAACCATTTTTTAATCCAACTAGTAAACCAACACGCGCGCGCTAAGCGCGCAATTATTTTGTATTCCTTCTTAAAACTTCAAGTCATTCAAAGCCCAATCAGATTTGCAAGAATAATGTATTCCAGATTTTCAAGACATTTTGTGACACCATTTTTTAGAGAGGAATTTTAAAAGGTTTCTATAAGAATTTGAAGGGATTTTGACCATTTTCAAGTAATTTTCACTAAATTCAAAAGAATTTTAGAATTTCTAAATGATTTTGTAGAATTTTAAGGGATTTCAGGATATTTCGTGGAATTTTAAAGGAATTCATGCAATATTCAGAGATTTTTAAAAGAATTTTAAAGGATTTTAATGGATTTTGAATTTTGTAAAATTTCGAGGAATTTTAAGATATTTCAAACAGTTTCTAGGGTTTTAAGGAATTAAAAAATTTTTCGGGGAATTTTCAAAGATTTTAATGTATCGTAAGGAATTTTGACGATTTTTAAATGATTTTAAGAGAATTCAAGGGATTTTTACGACTTATAAAAGATTTTGTGAAATATTAAAGGATTGACTGGAATTTGATGAGATTTCTAATAATTTTAATGAGTTTTAAAGGATATAAAGGGAATATTATATAGAATTTTAAA
>CAJFCP010000691.1:53247-63588 GCA_904066005.1 Synergus itoensis | reverse complement strand
GAATTTCCAAAAGTTTCCACGAATTTTAAGAGATTTTTACAAATTTTAACGAATTTCAGGAGATTTTTATAACTTTCAAAATATTCTATGGATTTTTAAGAATTTTAAAGTTTTTCGGGTAATTTTATTGAGGGATTTCTAACAATTTTTATGATTCAAAAGATTTTGTAGAATTTAAAAGAATTTTGAAAGTTATCGTCAAATTTTTAGGGATTTCAAGAGGTTTTTCTGATTTTTAAAAGATTTTGTGGATTTTTAAGGAATGCATGAAATATTAAGGGATTTTAAGGCGTTTTAAAAGAATTTAAGAGTTTTTGATGAGTTTTATAAAAATTTGTGAAATTTTAAGGGATTTCTAGTTTCTAGGGTTTTAAGGAATTAAAAAATTTTTCAGGGAATTTCGAGGAATTTTCGGAGATTTTAATGTATCGTAAGGAATTTTGACGATTTTTAAATCATTTTAAGAGAATTCAAGGGATTTTTACGACTTATAAAAGATTTTGTGAAATATTAAAGAATTGCTTGGAATTTGATGAAATGTCCAATAATTTTAATGAGTTTTAAAGAACGTAAAGGGAATATTATCGTAGAATTTTAAGGAATTTCCAAAAGTTTCCACGAATTTTAAGAGATTTTTACAAATTTTAACGAATTTCAGGAGATTTTTATA
This sequence comes from Synergus itoensis, assembly GCA_904066005.1. Lineage (NCBI taxonomy): Eukaryota > Metazoa > Arthropoda > Insecta > Hymenoptera > Cynipidae > Synergus > Synergus itoensis. The sequence continues at coordinate 62,918 of CAJFCP010000691.1, read as the reverse complement.
ACTTTCAAAATATTCTATGGATTTTTAAGGATTTTAAAGTTTTTCGGGTAATTTTATTGAGGGATTTCTAAAAATTTTGATGATTCAAAAGATTTTGTAGAATTTAAAAGAATGTTGAAAGTTATCGTCAAATTTTTAGGGATTTCAAGAGATTTTTCTGATTTTTAAAAGATTTTGTGGATTTTTAACGATTTCATGAAATATTAAGGGATTTTAAGGTATTTTAAAAGAATTTAAGAGTTTTTGATGAGTTTTATAAAAAATTTGTGAATTTTTAAAGGATTTTATGATATTTTATGAGATTTCTAATAATTTTAAGGAATTTCAAAATATTTTGCTGATTTTTAAAAAATTTTTTGAGGATTTCTAAGAATTTTTAGATATTTTCAGAAATTTTAACGAATTGCGAGATTTTCGAGAAATTTCTTGACACCATTTTTTTAAGATAGGATGAATTCTGAAACAGGTGTGAACGTAAATTTAGAAGTGGTTAACCCTTTGATGGAAAATACTTTTTTTGTAAATAAAATTATTAAATGATAAGAAAATTAGTAACAGTAGATAGTAATATTGATATTTTTTATGCAGCGTATGAAAAGTCTTTAATAACAAAGAGGTTTCCTAGTGACCCTAAGTGGGTAGCTTTTTCACGAACGGCTGAACTTTTCCGGAACGAAGCATATGTTTATCAAAAGCTTCTGCCATTAATGGGACCCTTCGGTCCAGAATTCATCTACGCAGATCATGAGAAAATAATTATGGAGGATTTGAGTCTTGAAAAGTTTTCTATTCATGAAAGACGAAATTTCCTAGACCTCGAGCACTGTACTGCTGTAATCCAGGTATTGAGATATGTAATTTAAGATTTTCAGAGGTCACTGAAAATTCTATCTCAACTTCATTTCTTTAAATATTTTTGCATACCGAATTAAATGTGCGACCTTACAATTAATATAATGATGCACTTTTTCAGACTTTGGCTTCGTTTCATGCAAAATCATTGAGCATAAAACTAAAAAACCCTGATGAGTTTCAAACACTGATGGAACCATTGATAGAAGCTGCTTATCCTCAAGATGAAAAACCATCTGTTGGCCGCTCAATTGGACAAAGTTTGAATTATGCTATTCAAAGTTTTGAGGCTCTTCCTATTTTAACTGAAGAACATACGAAAGCGATACGGTTTTTAAGATCTCATTTAAATAATGCATACAATATTATGAAAGAACTATTAAGCACTAGCGGAAAGTATCATGTTTTAACTCATGGGGATGTTTGGATTAATAACATTCTCTTTGCACGCACTCCTGAGAATAACAAGAATTTGAGTGTCAAATTATTGGACTTTCAAGGAGCCAGACATGCATCTCTAGCAACAGACTTTCATTATTTTATGTATTCTAGCTCAAAAACATCCGTAATTGAACAAAGTTATACTGAACTCGTCCATCTCTATCATAAAAACTTTCTTAGCGCTCTTCAGGAACTAAAAGTTCCGGAAGAGGATTGCCAATGTTTGAATATCGAATGGTTTAATGAAGAATTACGTCAATATGCAATTTATGGACTCTTCTCTGCTTTAGGATTAGTTCATGTCATTTTGGCCAACAATTCCTTAACCATTAACCCTTCGGAAAATAATCTAGATTCCGGTTCAAATATGCCTATTACTGATGAAAAAACAAAGCGAATAGAACATATCATTTCACACTATCTACGTAGCTACGTGGAATGTAAGACAATAACTTAACTGTTATCGTTTATTGTTTTATTGAATAGCTAGTCAATTTTTAATATTATTTTGATGCGGAAAGTGTCAAGCTGCATTTACGCCTTTTTTGGAAAATGTTCTTCTTCTCACTCTACCATGTGACTGTCCCATAAGTTTGTCTCATTCGCACATTTTCCACACATTTTCCCCGGAAAATGTACGAATGAGACAAACTTATGGGATAGTCACATGGTAGAGTGAGAAGAACATTTTCCTAAAAGGTGTAAATGCAGCTTCAAGCAGTCATGTTTAAAAATTTTTAGAAAGAAGCGTGATAACTTACTTTTGTCGCAAATGATTATTGTGCTCAGGGTTTTCCTATGAATGGAATAAAAAGTCTTTTTTTTTAAATTTTACCAAAGAAAATACCTCAGAAGATTTTGTAGAAATATTTTCTAACGATAAAAGAGAGTACAACATTGTATAGTTTATATAAGTCTTTTAGTCCACTCTTGTGCAAAGTAATTTTAAGAAAATTAGTAAAAAAATAATTATGAAAATGTACAAAGTAGAAGATAACTAATAGGATAGCTAAAAAAGAAGTTCCTTAAAAAAAAATAAAAATAAAATAAAAATGTATAAAAAAGTTTAAAACCCTCCCACAGAAATATAAAAATCATCAAATCATCACTTGATCAAAAAATTAATTTTTGAACTTCTTGTAAATATTTTTTGAATAATTTTCGTTGATTTTTGTTTATTTACAAAGAGATGTTTCTTTAACTTCTGGGGGAGGTTTTTCAACTTTTCTATATTCTTTAAGTATTTAATTAAATTTAATCCCTAGAATAAAAAAAAACTATTTTGTGAACATTTAATTAAAATAATTTTTTTTATGCATAAAGGTATTTAAAGTTTAATAATAAAAATGTAAAATATTGTCTTTTTAATATTTTAATTCGTGTGAGATAACGTAGCTTAATTATTGACTAAAAATCCTTGCAAAAATTTATTTTAATTAAATTTGGAGCAAATTATTATTACACGCTGTCTTGTCTTTAAAATTATTTTTTTTTATAAATTTTAAATAATGTGCTATCATAATTCATTACAAACGATCCTAAAAATATGTTCTTCAGATTTAGTTGTATATTTTAATGCAGAATGCTGAAAAATTATTCATTCAAAAACACCTAAAATTATTTTAGAGATTAATTTATTAGTGTTTATTTATTTATTAGTTTCGGAGTTAGTTTACAGAGTCCGCTTAGTAATTTATATTTATTTTTGTACGTGTAAGAAATACTGCGTTACAAAACGTATTGTTTTTCTTACATTTCATTGATTCTTTTTTCTAGAAATATAAATAAATTCTTTACTTAATTGTCAAATGATTTTTTATTCTTTGTCTTTCAAACATGTTTTCAAGGGTGGAAAGCCCTGCTGGAAGTCAACGGATTGAAACTTATCCGTTTTAATCCGTCATCTATCCATAAGTATCCGTTTGAAAACTTTTTTAATACTCGGCGATCCGTTTTTATCCGTTGGCTATCCGTCTATCCGTTTGAATCATAATCTTATCCGATGTCACTATCCGTTTTAATCCTTGTGTATCCGTTTTTATGTTTTCTTATCCGTTTTTATATTTATCCGTTTCAATCTTTCATTTTCCATCCGCGATTTACTTTGCCATTTCTTGTTAACTATGAAGAATAGAATACTTATCCGTCCCAATCATTACTTATCCTCTTTAATCCGTTCTTCACAAAATATATTTCCTATCCGTTTCAATTCAACATTTTCTATCCTTTTCTATCCATGACCTACTTTGCCATTACTTCTTAAGTATGACGGATAGAATACTTATCCGTGCCAATCATTACTTATCTTTTTTAATCTTTTCTTCACAAAATATATTTTATATCCGATTCAATCCATAATTGGTAGATTATCTTTAGTTGGATTAAAAAGGATACATAAAGATAGAATATTTTTTGATGAAGACGAACGGATAAATAGGATACCATCAAGATAAGGATAAAAAAGTTCGGATTCAAATGAATAGGGTCGGATTATATTCCACTTCACGTATTGAAAATGATTCAAACGGATGCAGATTTAAAAATCTAAAAAAGGATAGAACATGATTGAAAAGGATGCAAAGTTTACATTCAAACGGATAAAAAATGTTTATCCGTGTGAATCCGCTAATTCCTATCCGTTTGAATTCGTTTAATTCCATCAGGGAGGCGATACGGGTCAAGCGCCAAATTTTGATCAAACTTTCAATCTATAAGATCCCTGTATTCACGTAATCGAACTTTGATTCGACAAGCATTCGTTGACCTCTGCAACAGCGATGGCTCATGAGAAAATAAATCCTTTTGCGCTACATGTTTGCGAATGCTCATACTCATATGACAGAACAAAACTCTCTTCTCTTTCACATTGCTCCTGCCTTCTACACTTCTCTCCTTCAATTTATTTTGCATAACGAATATAAATATATTCCGGGTTTAGAACACTCGAGGAGAGAAAGTGATACAAATATTCAAGAACAAAAGTCTGTGCTCTCACAAACTCGAACAGTGCAGTAATATCAGGGAAATTCAATAAATTTTCCTTACTCCCGTGCAGAAATTCCCAAACCTGGCCCAGATCGGATGATTTCAGACCGGTGATGGAACGCGGAACCCGACCGGGCGCAGACCTGGCTCGATGACTCGATCGTGCTAGTTCTGGGCCAGGTCTGGGCCCGGTCAGGTTCCGCGTTCCATCACCAGTCTGTGCCAGGTTTGGGAATTTCTGCCCCAGTGTATCCAAAAAATACTCTTAAAAAGTAGAAGCTCTTTTAGAATTAAAAATACAAATCAGGATTTGTTGATTTACTAGCAAAAATTTACCCAGTGTTGCCTGGGATATAGAGTTGCTTGAAAATAAGAAAAAGATTAAGAAACAAAGAAAAGATTAAGTCGATATGATAAATTATTACGTTCCCTTCTTTTTATAACGTGCGTGTAATTTTCTATCATTCATTCATATGTTATTACAGAATGTAGCGAATTAAATTGAAGGATTTCTTCCTTGACGTTCCGGTTGAGAATCAAACTTGCACATCACAAGCTATTGTCTGATAAAATCAAAAATCTCTGGTGATATTCGTAGATTTCAAGAATATTTAAAATCATTCTTATTGGAAAAGTTTTTCGGATTTTCTAATTATTTTTGATTGACTCGAGGTAACGTAAATTATAAATACTCTGCAGCCTTCCTTAGTTTTTTTTTTTTTATTATTTCTGCAATTATAGATGTGTGAATTACATATAGTCTTGCAACTCTAAATTTTTGTCAAAGTGTTCTCTAATCTCGAAGAGTGTTCTCGTTACTTGAAAATCTTAACAGGATTCTATCCACCCAAGTTTGTACCGGAAGTCCAACATTAGTGAATTAATAACGGCGTGCCCAGCGGGAAATTAATTAATGAGAGTCACGACTCCCGTCTCACGACCCTTCTCACACCTTTCTGTTAAGAGAATACTGCAGTTTTTACAGCTGTGCTGAAAATCTAGGTTCGCTGATATAACTATGTGAGAACAAATTAAAAGCTCATTTCCTTATCAACGGCCTATTGTTATTATTCAAATAGTAATCAACTCATATCATGTAGAATATGGAAAAGAGAAAATTAATTATTTCTGATCTTCGGGGTACTTTGTAAAGTAAGATATGCATTGTAGCTGATTCAGATGAACACCAAGAATGTAATTACGACAAATGTGAGTTTTAAATTAAAGTTCCAGTCATAAATTCAAACTTACAAGCACGTCTTTCTGGAACGTAGATTTAAGCATAAGTTTTAAACTTATAAAGCGTATGAAAAAATGGAGTTAATTAATTTTTTGTACTTTACAATCCACGATTTTATTTAAACCTATATATTTAAAATTTTCTTTAACTTAATTTATTGCGATAATAATTAATAATTAATCATGAAATTCCTTGCTGTACAATCTGTACAGGTTTTTAATTAGTTTACCTCTAAGAGGAATGTGATAAAATTAATTTGAAAATTTATGAAAGAAATTATTCACCGCAACCTTCATAGTGCTTTCATAATTGATAGAAAATAGTGTTCTGTGACTTCAAAGAATCTCTCATTGAGACTAGGAAGCCAATTATATAGAAAGAATAAATATGGAATAGAAAAAAAGTCGTAATGACACTAGATTTTTTAAATCGAATTTAAACTGAGTTATGCAATTCAGAAGGGTTCGATTATGTAACTTTTCGCTTTTCGCTTTTCGCTTTTTGCCTTTCGCTTTTCGGTTTTTGTCTTTTTCAAATTTATTCCATTTCCTGAGTTCTGTCACTTTTGACGTTTTAAACTTCACAAAATTATAATTTTACCCGCACTTAATTTTATTTGTTAACTAGCAAACAACTTCAAATCATTCAAAAACCAATAAAATTTCGCTGATTCAAATTTAGAGATCAAATTTGAAATAATAATAAAATTTATGCAAAATTTTAGTGACATTTTTCGTTACATCATCTTTTTTAGAATGTTTCAAAAGATTTCTAGGAATTTCAGTGGATTTTGACAATTTTCAAGTAATTTTTAAAAAGTTCTAAAGATTTTTCGGATTTTTAAAAGATTTCTTGAAATTTTAAGATATTTCAGGATATTTTGCAGAATTTGATCGGAATTCAAGAAATTTTAAGAGATTTTTTAAAGGTAGGAATTTAGGGAGTTTTAAGGGATTTGAAATGTTTTGAAATTTTGAGGAAGATTATGAGGTTTCTAAGAACTTTAAGAGATTTGAACGAATTTTAAGCGATTTCTAATGTTTTCGTGAAATTTTGAGTAATATTAAGCGAATTCAAAAGATTTTTGAAATTTAATGAGATTTCTAATAATTTTAATAAATTTTCAACGATGTAAAGGGACTTTAAATTTTATCCTAGAATTCATAGAGTTTCAAGAAGTTTCTAAGAATTTTAAGAGGTTTTCACCAATTCTAAGAGATTTCAACGAATTTTAAGTGATTTTGAAGGTTTTAGCGAATTTTTAAGTGATTGGAAAAGGTTTCTGGGTATTTTTGAGAGACTTTTAAGAGAATTTTAAATGTCATAAAATTTCCAGGAATTTTAAAAGAATGCAAGAGATTTTAATAACTGTAAAAATATTTTATGGGATTTTTAAGAATTTTGTGAAATTTTATGAGATTTCTAATAATTTGAAGGGAATTTCTAATTTTTAAAAGATTTTGTAGAATTCAAAAGGATTTTGAAGGTTGTATTGTGTAAAATGCTTGTAATGTTGTAAGATGTTAAAGGATTTTATGAGGTTTTTAAGAATTTTGTGAAATTTTATTAGTTTTCGAATAAATTTGCAGGGATTTCCTGATTTTTTGGAAAGATTTTGTAGAATTTAAAAGGACTTTGAAGGTTGTCGTAATATGTAAAGGATTTTATGAGATTTTTCTCATATTTAAAAGGTTTTGTATAATTTTGAAGGATTTCATGGAATTTGATAAGATTTCTAAGGATTTTAAGAGATTTTAAATGTTAAGAATGTAAATGTTAAGAATTTTAAGAACATTTCCAACATATAAAATTAAATGTGGGTAAAATTATAATTTTGTGTCGTTTAAAACGTCGAAAGTGACAGAATTCAGGAAAGGGCATAAATTTGAAAAAAGACGAAAAACGAAAAGCGAAAAGCGAAAAGTTACATAATCGAACTCCAGATTGAAGATTAAAGAAACAATAAGGGACAAAATTATTGAAAAAGTTATAGATAATTAGTTTCATTCTTTAAAGCTTTCCTTGCTTGAAAGGTGTTGGAAAACAGAAAGTGATATTCTTATAATTTCTAAAGATATGCATGTATTTTTAAATTTATGCATTAAAATAACTGCACGTAACCCGCGCCGACATCATGATACCACTAGGATTATAATAATTTTACATGGTGCAGTAAAACCGCGTGCCCCACGAGACAGGAAAGTGATCGTTACCAAAGGAGTCATAAAGGTCGAGAAGGAGTTGAAAAACTCCGAAGACTATTCATTAAGGACTATAATATATTAACTAAACAATTTTGTAATGCCTTCACACTCTTGAAACAAAACATATATGCTTTTACATTCACAAAGTAGAAGATATTAGAAATTAAATATAAAAAAAATTAAATAGATAAATGAACCACTTGTAGAGGAAAAATATAAAATCTAAAGAGTATTAATTATAAAAAATCTTTAATAAATGTTTAGTGTAACAAGTTTAAAAATCATTAATTTTAGAATGACCATGAATGAAATCTGTATTGATCTACCATGGGATTTGTATCTGGATGATAATTTATCTGAAGAGAAGCGAAGTGTGAACTCATCATCGCACTTCTCGACTAACTATAATGTATAAGCATTAATTACTGCTTGAGGTTAAATTGAAACGTTCACAACAGAGATGAATATGCATTTCGCTTAAGGCCGTCGCAATATATACATATATGTACTATAAAATAATGTGTTTTCACAAGAAAGTGATTAATAATTTTTGCTAAGTATTATGCATTTCATTAGTGTTTATAGGCATATTACTAAGTTAAAATAAGTAACACACGTTACATTGAACATCGCTTCTAAAAAAATTAGACTAAAATAATCTTATGTTAAAATATTTTTAATATATAAAATAAATTCAAAAAGATTTCAATACATTTAGTATTGACAGTATCATACATATATTTATCTATTTTACAATATTCTAAAAACACTCGGAGTATTAGGACATTTTCGGCATTATTTTAAATTCGGAAAAACGAAACAATAGAAAAATAATTTATACATAGATTGTGAGATTTCGATTACCTGTACCTTACTTTTCGTTTTAATGTTACTCAACTAAGTGCATTATGCGTAACAAATTTAAATTCAAAAGGATACCGCTCTTTTATTTCAACGATCAAGATTAAATTTAGACAAAATGTAAACCTTACTTAAAATTATAAAACATAAAAAATATATGAATTCGAAACAATATAAGCGATGGGCATCTGTCAGTGTTTGAATAGAAGATTAGTAGCTAATATTGCGGTAGCTGAGAAGTACGAAGTTATTTTTTTGAGTAACTTCCTTATTCTACGTAATCACTCACTCGGTTCGATTGTAAGATCATGAGTATTCATCAATTTGATATATCTATATGAAAGAGTGATTTCTTAATTACGTCACACTATTCAAAGAACGCATTCGAAAAAACATACTCAGCTATCAAAAATCAAACAATTGCGAGCAATTAAGTAATGCTGATTGATAGGCTTGTGTGAGTGTCGAAGATTTCCTATCAAGATTATATTTTATAAATTGTCTATTTAATAAATTATCCATTCGTGTGTGGTAAAAATAATTCAAGAACTATTTAAAGCATATAATAAATCGAGTGTCTTCTCAATGCACATTTTTCTCTTATGCTGTTATAGAGTCATGTGTTGTAACTTTCAGAGAAATATCAGATATTATCTGAAAGAAAAATATTTTCATTTTTTATTTAATAATAGGAAAGAAGTGAAAACAACAATGCATTCGGTCTGCTTCTCAGTCAATCTCCAATTTTTCATTTAAAAAATATGTGTTTATAAAAAAATTTTTAAAAGTAAAAGTCGAATACGCTATAACTGAAAGATAAAAAATAAGAATTAATTATTAATTATAAAATATAATAATTATACATTATTTAAATGTTTAAGTATTAAATTAATGAGAAAAAGTATTAATTATTTGAGAAAAAATGTTTAATTAGCGTATTCGATAGTTTCGAGATATCTACAATGATTTCCATTAAAAATTTCAATTTCATTAAATGAATTATAATATTTTAATATATTAACTTTGATACTTCGACAACTGTCGAATACGCTAATTAAACATTTTTTCTCAAATAATTAATACTTTTT
>CAJFCP010000691.1:31939-48497 GCA_904066005.1 Synergus itoensis | reverse complement strand
AGTTTAGCGGGGCCCTGGGCACTAATAGTGTGGGGGCCCCCTTGTATGGGATTTAAAATATTACAAATTACACAATATTTATTGCATATTTTTTTTATATTTGAATGAAAAAAGAATGAAAAAAGAGGAAAAAAGAATGAAAAAGAATGAAAAAAGAGGATATTTATTTTGTGGGGGCCGGGGGCCCCTAGCTTGTGGGGGCCCCTGGGCACGTGCCCCATGTGCCCTTATGTAAATCCGCCACTGATCAGCATCACTCGCCTTCGGCTCGTGACGCCAACTTCACACTCATCTGGAATTGCCTACTTTCCACACTTGTCAAGTAAACAGCTATTATTTTGGTCGACATTACATATTGATAGATCAGTACATTACATTGATAGATTACATTACATTGATAAATCAAAAGAGCTATACCTAGGAATTTCTGGATGGTTAAATCCTCGGTTGAATTGTCCTCTTCCAAACATTTCAGAAATGCATTGAAATAATCCATAGTGCTATAAATAAAGTAGAAGATTATAATATTATATACAAATATATCAAGAAAGCGAGAAGAAAGCATATTTTTACGAATTACCTATGTTAGGAAAATAAGTCTAAAACAGTTTATATTACATTCTCATCAGAAAATGTACTAGATTTTTTTAGGTTGGGTTTTTTTTTGTTTTACATTTCTTTAATATGATTTTGCACTCAGGGGCCGTCCTTAAATTACGTAAGGCTGTTTTCTGGAATTTTGACCCACGTACTCCCCTCTGTAAGGGTCCGTAAGTTTTGACCCCCCCCCCCTTATCTTACGTAATTTTTTTGAATAAATTTTTTCTTAATGTTGTCGGCCAACGCATTTGACGAATCAGAATAAGTTGGTACGTGAACTAACTGTGGTAGTAGACTAATAATCTGTTTTTTCCGTTATTTAAATTTGATTTTCAGCGATTTTCAAAAAGGAACAAATCTTACATAAGAAAGTTTTTTGACCACGTCACGTGTAAAGTCAGCATAGAAAAATGCTCCACCCCCCCCACCTAAAAACCTTACGTAATTTAAGGACGGCCCCTTATGGAAAATTAATACTTACAGCTTCCGAGGGCTATGCGAAGATCAGGATATATGTCAAATAAATATTCACAGATGAACACACGGTGGAAATTAAATTTTTATGAATAAAGCCGTAAAGCGATCAATGATCGAATCCGTTGAACCTCAAAGCTTCAATAAATAGAATCAATAGCTTCCAAAGCATTCCAAAGTGGCGTGATTGCACGCGCAGTGTGTGTGCGCAATATTTAATATTTGATAAGATATTAAACTTTAATATCTTAAATCAGTGATGTCCAAGCGTGAGTAAAAAGCTTTAATAAAATTTTCGATTTTTAATTTTTGAAGAATGTATCTATATATTAAATTTTATTGTGCATCTTTTTTCTTGTAGAAAAAAAAATTGTAGCTTTTTTAGTTTTAAAATTAAAGGCAAAAAACAGACATTTTAGTATGCCTATGTTAATCTAGCTATCATTACATGAATTTCAAAAAAGAAACATGTCGATACGATAATCCAGTCCAAAGTTACGAGGGATCAAAAAGAAGTTGGAAAACTTTATAAACATATAAGTCTCTTTTTTCTTCGCATATTCGACTAAAAATTAAGAAAACTTGAGACAGGAAGTTTTAACATCAAAAAAATATATACATAATTTACTATTTAGTGTTGTAATAGTCGTGATTACAAAGCAGAATAAGGAATAAGAATCCGAGATTTTTTCTATTGGACTGCTGAGAAAACTATATCTATTGATTGATCTGTGAACATAATCCTTTCAACAACTGCCCTAATTTTCGCGGACATCTGTGATCCCATAATTATAACGCAACATCCATTTCACCCGTGTCAGGGGCATCGCGACTTATTTTCCGAGCATCTTCTTCTCTCATGAAATAGTAGCGCCATACCTGTAGATTGCAACAGTTTACGTGATATCGACATTATAAATAATTGCGCTCAGCTGCATTTTCTCATTTTTCCGTAATCATCTGCCTTCAAATTATTCAATATTATATCAAAAGATTTTTTAAATTAGAGCTTGAGCAAATTTATTCGGTTAGTTGAGTTACTATTCTATCTTATCATAAAAAAGAGGTTGCGATTATATCGAAAATAGATTCTCGCAATCTTGAAATCTGAAGCCTCATTCTACGTTTACTTATTGGTTGAATTTGTATTTTTTTTTATTTGTATACGTAATAACGTATTTGTATTAGAATGGAGATCCATTCTGCCAACGAATTTTAAGAAATTTTGCAGGAATTTCAAAAGAATTCAGAAAAACTTCAAGATTTTCACGTAATTTAGTTTAATTTTTAAATATTTAAATATTTTAAGGGATCTTGAATGATAGTTGCATGCTTTACCGCGCGCATGACATTCTAATTGTTTTAAGCTAAAAAAATTTCTAATCTCATATGCGCGGGATAAAAATATACCTTCATTATCTTCTGCGAACCATCTCTAATGGAAATTGGACAGATCCCTGTTTGAAATTATGATTTTTTTAAAATAAAAGTTTCATGAGACTTTTCGCAAGAAACGAATTAAATGATTTCTATCATATTACTAAATTATAGTGCATTCAACTTTCCTCTTCTATTTAGCAACGCAGCGAAAATGTAATTCGAACAAATGAATATCCAGTTTCTTCATAACGTATCGAACAAGAAGGATAATTGGTAGATGTCAATTTCTCGAGCGATACATTTTTATTCAGTTTGAAGAAGCGCATTTCTCAGAGAGAAAGAAATCAAAGCATATACGAACTCAGGTTCATGACGATGTGATGCGGTAACTAGATAATGTGTACATAAATGTATTATGTCATGTGCCTGAGAACCCTTCTGACTGCACTATTGGTATAAGTAAGGATGAACTTACACGCTCACCTCGTGTCTTCAAGCAGTGAAATTGCTTTCCATATTGAGACACGAATACTCTTTCTCCTCTCTGCATTATCCAGTTTTCTGTGATACTCGAAGAATTCCCACTGGAAAGCTTCTATAATCTACATTTTCGTATTTTTAGCCTTAGAGCTTGTCGGAAATTCGAACAATGAAGTTACAGAAATGCAGGGTTTGCTTATACATAATTTATTATTTAATAAGGTAAATTGGATAATTTCCTGGTGAGGATGCTGTTAATGCAACACCTAGATATAATATATAAGAAATACTATTAAACTTTATGGCAATTTTATACCAGAAAAGTAACTCAATCACCGTATATTTGATAGTATTAATTTAAGATTACTTTTAAGTGTACATCCAATCTTGATGTAATGTGAACTCCGACTTAAAATCTTGATAATTTCATAACTATTAAATAACCCATTATTAATTATAATACGCGCTTTTGACACTTTCGGTCCATAAAATAATACTGAATTCTGTTTTAATAAGACAATAAAAAGAGTATATAAAACCAGTCTATAATTGGAAAGTTCCACGAACACATTCACAGCTCTCGAATGTCGTCTATAACTATTATATTGAAAGCTGACTCATGAGCGCATCAAATACAGCTATGCTGTAATCTCATTTTATGAACATGGACGTAAAGTAAATATAATTATAATGAAATTCAACGTAACTCTCTGCAAATCTAGTTGGCTTAAATTATCCATGTAAAATCGGTTCTACCAAAATTAGTATTTCATTCGATTTATATATAAAAAAATTCTGTAAGCAATACATTTAATAATTTCATCTCTAGACATTTCATCTAGACATTAGTCGATTGCTTAAGCTTGCGATCCTACAATGAGAATTAAAGTCGTACGCTTCTTAAAATTTTTCATTCGTATCTCAAATTGAATCGCAACGTGAGACGTGAATCAAATTCGCGATCATCTTCCGCATATAATCAATCCCTATTCAATCCTTCTTGCAGATGATCAGATCGCGTGATGCTGAATGTGCATAAGAATTTCGTGCATGCTCTTAATGCTTGATAATCAAATTCAATAGCTATATATCACCTTCAATTTATTCATCAAATTTGTTCTAAATCGCTTCCTGCAAATCCTTCACGCTTATTTTCTAACATGATATTTCTGAATTGTATTTGATTGCAGTGTTTTAAAATTTTATTCCCAAAACCTTTCATTCTTATTTTTCACGGGATTTTAAAAGTATTTTAAGGGATTTCTTTACTTCCACATTTATTGAAAGTCTTTGCGAAAGATTTTAAAATAGAGATATTAAACCCTATACTATATTGAAGGGATAATGGGAGCAGAGCAGGTGAATAAAAGTAACTATTTAGTACAAAGACCTTTATTTAGAGAATCAACGTAAAGACGTGTGAACACCTTGAAGAACCGACTTGGAATGAATGAGGAGCGCGCCAGCCACCGCGAGCGCTACTGGCGACACCTTATACACAAGTAAAACATGACACATATATACACACATCTGTATCATTCCAACACTCCCTCCTGTCATGCTCGTTATAATTATACAAGTAACTTAATTTCTAATTAAATGTTTATTCATTTATTGTAACATTTCTTTTATAAACACCTTTGTTTACTACGAATAATAAATAGTTTTTATCAAACTCGAACTTTCTTAGGTTTTCCTAAATCTTTCATGCGAAACCCCTTTTCAAGTTCTTCCTTATATTTGTTTAAGGCCTTTTCGCTATTACCGGTCAGTATTATGTCATCGACATACAACAAAGCTAACACAATCAAGTTTTCTTTAATAAGTACAAATAAACATGGGTCGTTCTCATTTGTTACAAAACCAAGTTCTTTCATCATATCGAAGAATGTTTCGTACCACCTTTTCGGACTAGTTTTTAAATCATACAGTGATTTCTCAAGTTTGCAAACCTTATCCTTTTTCTCGGATTCTGTGTACGGAAGACCGTCAGGAATTTCGATATAAATTTCTTCAAGTACTTTACTATTTAAGAAAGCAGTTTTTACATCAAGTTGGAACATTGTTAAATTGTGTTTATTTGCGAAAGCTAACACAGCTCGGACTAAAGATATTCTTGTTACCGGAGCGTATGTTTCGTGCAAATTATAGAAGTTTTTATCTTGAAAACCTCGAGTAACTATACGTGCCTTTTTAATTCTATTCCCTTTAGAATTTACTTTTTCCTTGAAAATCCAACGTGTGGTTAGAATATTAGGTTTGCGACCTTGAGAGTCTAACTTCGGTCTCTTAACTACAGTCTGTTCAACAAGAGCGTGTACGCGATATTTCTAAAACTATTGAAGATTTTTGAACGTTTTTTTTTTTTAATTAAAGGACGTTCAAAGGACTAATGCGCAATTACCTAATAAATGGTTCAGTTCCCATCGTTGTCCAGAATGGCCTGGCACCTTTTTCGCATGATTTCCACCAATTTTTTTTAGCATCCCCAAACATGGACCTTCACTGGGTGTTTAACGGTTCGCTAAAGAAATCTACTGCCGGCGGTAGACCAGGCATACTTTAGGGGAAACCATACCCAGAACGACGCTTTATCAGAAAAAATGACATTCTACCAGTCAGGGTCGAGATTTTCAGCAGATTTTCAGTCCTTTCGTTTTTTTTATGGGTTTTTGAGAGCAGAGGTTTTTGCCTCGTGGTACGGTACTCTATCTTCGATTCAGCCAAACGCTGTCGAATGGTGTTGATACTAATGTAGACTCCCTTGTTGGCTAGTATAGCCTTGGCATCTCGCAATCCTAGAGTAGGGGTACGCTTGAACAGCTGCACGATCGCTTTATCCTCCTTGCTGGTTGTTACTCCAGATATGCCTCTTTCAGGAAGATCGACGACAGTTCCATCGGCTTTATACCGCTCAACCCACTTCACAATGAACGAATTTGACTTTCTCAAGTATTTAGTAGCCGCTGTGACGGACATTTTTGGTCCTTTTGGATGGGAACACAAGAAGACGGCTTCAAAACGTTTAGCGTAAACAGAACTCATTTTCGTTCGCGTGTGTTCTCTCGGACGGTTCGAGCGATACTGAAGCGGCATCATAAACGCACATTAGTCCTTTGAACGACCTTTAATTAAAAAAAAAAACGTTCAAAAATCTCCAATAGTTTTCGAAATATCGCGTACACGCTCTTGTTGAACAGACTGTACCTGAAAGATTTGATTGATTGCCATCACATCTAATTCAGTTTTTATGGCTTCAAGCCATTCTATGCTGTCGTGTCTAGTTAAGACTTCCTTGTAATTTTTAGGATCACCAGTAATATCAGTTAACAACGCATGGTACTCTGAGCTAACTCGATTGTTTATGTTTCCTTATAGAGAAGAATACAGTAATGTTGGCTCAACAACCTTTTTACGCGGCCTACCTTTTTTCCTTTTGATCGGAATTTCAATCTCTCCCTCCGAATCTGAGCTTACTTCTAGTTCGATTTCTCCCTCCTTTTGTGAGCTTAAGTATTGTTTTTGGATTTTAACATTAGTCTTTTCAGGATCATCACGACTTATTATTAGTTCCTCGAGTTTTTCCTTATGTACATCTCAATAAACGTATCTTTCTATAAATTTAACATGCCTTGCTTCAATTATTTTTTTAGTTTCCGGATGATATAATAAATAACCTGTCGGATGATATCCTACCATGTATGTTTTAATTGACACTTCACTGAATTTAGTTTCATTTCTAATTTTAGTGTAAGCGATACACCCAAACCTTTTCAGCTGATTGACTTCGCATTTGCGATTGGGAACTGTTTGTATGTGGATTTTGTAATTCAATAAATAAATGCTTCGTATGCGTTTATTACATATATTTTGAACACACAACAAATTAAAGTAGATATGTAAATCCGGGTTACAGTGAGTTAAATAGGTTTTTTGTTTGAGATGGAAATGTAAAAACTTGATACGCGACCGTGAAACATTTGATTGACAAGTTCCAAGAGGAATTCTTGTAGGGACAAGTTATTCTTGCTGCAGCAGAAATACAAGTGGAGTAAGAAATACAAATTCAGAGATGCGAAGATGGTTAACAAGACGAAGAGTGGGGGTCTTAGGCAACACCTACAAAGGTTCACAAATTGTCTTACCTGAAGAGTACAATATTGACTACATTTGGGATTGAAGGACAACTACTATAAATTTGAAGATTAAAGTAAGGATGCACTAAATGCAGAAGATTGAAGGAAAGATTTGATAGTGCAATAAATAGGCTAAAGTACGGCATGCTGGATCATAGAATTTGAGGACTTATAACAATAAAGTAATTTGGGTTTTTCCACCCTATTGTAACTAGCTTGAGAGAAATTTTAAAAGAGGTCGTTTATCAAGCTTAAATTCTTAACTGAATACTAAAATATAAAGAGATGTTCCACTAAGTATGGATTTGGCTATTAATAATAAATTATAGTATCCTGGAAGGAAATACTATTTTGTCAAGACACAACAGGAACTAATAATTTTATAGGAGATTGCATGTTTAACGTTTTGTGTGGACTTAAATTATATAGATGGGTTGCTGTTCCTAACCCGATATCCCACATATTTGATGGCAAACCCGAATCTAACATTAATGCTCTCAATTTCTTTTGTATTGTCTGGTTGAATCTCTCAACCACTCCGTTATGTTCTGGGGTTGAGGGACAGACTGTCTTAATTTGTGCACCGAATTCGTTTAAAACATCGATTGTTTTTTGACTTGTAAATTCTGTACCTTTGTCACATTCCATATAACAAATTTTAAGATCCTTCCCTACTAAGTTTCTCAGCGAAATTATGTATTCTTTTAAACATTTGGGCACATCAGTCTTGTGTCTTAGTGGATAAGTACCAGCATATCGAGAGTAGCTATCAACGAAACTTACTATGAATCGGTATCGACTGGGATAAGTCACGGAACTTATGTATCCCATCACGTCTGCGTGTATTTTCAGCAAAGGAGCAGTTTCCCTGTGTCTAATTTTAAGAAACGGTAGTTTATTAAGTTTTGCTCGAAAACAAATTTCACACTCTTTTATTCCTTCATCGAAATCAGATTTATCAAAGTTTTCTATTTCTGGATAAAGTTTCTTAAATTTAAGCAGGTATTGTGGTGACATGTGCCCTAGCCTAGCATGCCATAGTAAAATTGAGTTTAATTTTTCCTTTTTGACAGATTTTAGTTCAATAGATCCGTTAATTTTTCCGATAGTTAAATTGTCAACTTTTTCAATTTTTCTATTGTTTATAGTTTTCAGTAATTTATTTTCAAATGCTGGTGGTTCCTCTGCCTTTACTTTTTTTACTGTTTTTTGTCGTTATTTGAGGTAATTCGCCTCTTCTTGTAGCTAAATTAACAAAAATTCCTTTTTTTTTATTTGCAACATTATCTGAATTTTTCTGATTTAAAACTAATTCTATTTCCCAAAATGGTTTATTGTAAAAACCTGAGATTATGGTTTTATGGTTTGTTGGGTCATATATATTTATTCTTTTGTTATCCAGAAATATTTGAAGTCCTTGATCTACAAATTTCCTAAGAGAGAGTAAATTTTTAGCTAAGTTTTTTGAGTAAATGACATTTTTAATTTCTACTTTCTTTCCGTCAACTAACTGTAAATCGATATCGCTTTTACCTTGAAAATTTAGATTAGCCTTAGAACTCTTATTTGCACAATTTATTGTTCCTTTATCTTGGTAATCTAAATTTTTGAATAATAGATATATTTGACATATGGTCAGTCGCGCCTGAATCAGCAATGAATTTATTGATAATCTCGTTTTCGCTATCAGATTCCGAGTTGGATTCATAACTTTCTCTTTCATTTTCATCAGCTAAGTGGGCCCTGACTTTATTATTACCCTTTCGATTAATTTTTGACCCTTTAGTTAATCTTTTACCTTGTTTAAATTTTGATGGCCTGTCTCGATTTACGCGGTGTCCATTCTCGTCCTGTTTGTTTTGCTTGAAACCAAAAGGTCTCGAGTCAATCTTTGGCCTTTTAGACGGCCTTTGTTCAAAACCTTGCCCTAAACGCCTTTTGGACTGTGTTGGTTTGTAACCAGGTTCTTCCCGGCAATCAGACCTCCTATGCCCATGTCGCTTGCACCTGAAGCAGACGTTTTCTCCATAGGGACAGGAGTTTCTGTCGTGCTTGTCATCGCCGCAATAATAGCAGTGATGCTCTTTATCGTCCTTATTACCAAAGTCTTTTGCCATCGTGTTGAATATCTTAGTCGACTCTTTCAGTGGCATTCGGGGGCCAATCTGCAATACGAGTTTCTTTAGTTGATCGTAATCACAGTGAGTGTTTTTAGAATTTTGGCTCACGCTATCAGCTATTGTTACAGCAGGAAGAGCTTTCTTAACGGATTGATAAAAAAGCTTTCGCTTGTCGTCATCCGGATATTTACCTGTTTCACTATGATTTTCATAAGACCTAACAGTTTTCTCAAAACGCGCAATGTATTGGACAGTGTTTTCCTTCTTTGGGTCAAATCTAATATTTATTAAATTTCTGAAAGCTGTGTGTTCGTCTAAACCAACCTCACCTAATTTAGTATCTTTAATTGCGTTTAATATTTCCTGGGGTGTACTGTCAATTAAATGAATAAAATCATTTTCATAATCATTCAAGTTAATGCGATTGAATATTATGTCCCTAACTGTATTCTCATCATTTTCCAAAGTGATTTTATCTACTTTTTCCCTTTCATCTTTGTCAAACACATAGTGTAATTTTTTGGCCTTTAATTCCGCAAACAAATAACCTTTAAAAGTTTCAAAGTTTATTCTTTTTGTTAAACTAAACTTTCTTTGAACATTTGAATTCGATTGACTGTTTGAAAACTCTATATTTATTTTACTTGAATTTTCATTAGATGAGATGTTGCATTTACTTGCAAAGTCACTCAAATTCCTTTGTATCCCTTCCGTGATACTTTTAGTTAAAGAATTTACATTAATTTGGTTACATTTTTCTTTTACGCCTTCTTTAGCCTTTTTCTTTGGGGATCGAATTACCTAATTATATGGGGTTGAGGAAAAGAATTGTTTCTTGTCTTGAGCAGTTTGCTCGTTAGACATTACATTTCCATCCTCTGAGATTTCTCCGTCTTCTCGATCATTCACGCCTGATATCTTACTACAATCACTGGGCTCGTCCCAGTGTTCTTCAACATGATTACCCAAGGTTTTGTCGTTGTCACCTCCGTCCTGAGCTAGCTCGGTGTTTTCGAGGTTCAGAACAGGGGTGATGTCATCGAACTCGTCCTGTTGCTTGCCTCGGTCTGACTCCGCGACGATCTTGACCTTGGGAACTAGAGCTTCGTTCGAGGTCATAATCGCTTTCTTCTTTTCAGACGGTTTGTGTAATTCGGTGGTGACCTGTTGACTGGCATCAGTAGTGTTGGTGGCAACCCTTTCAGTATTGCCCTTCTCCATGAGGGCTAACATTTTAGTCAGCAGATCGTTTGTCTTATCCATTTGTTTTTGAACCTTTTTTTAATTCGTCCTTGGTCTCTTTGTTTGCGACGAGAAGCTTTGTCATCGTCGTGTGTGGTGACAAAGGCGGAAATCATTGTGAGAATTTTGCCAAGACCCATATCATCGGCCAATAAGCCTCCAGCTGGGTTCTCCTTCTCCCTCCACAGCATCCATGCTAATGCATGTTGCTGATGAGGCATCAGTTTTATATTGAGACCAAGTGGATCTTCGGCCCGATAATCTTCTCCAGGGCAACGATTTAACGTTTACTCTTTCCACGATTAAAGTCTGCTCCTTTTCAAAAGTTTCCTGAGCCTTCTTTGCGAATTTAGGACTTTTTTTTAGAAGACTTCTGTCCAAGGGATTTAACTCGTAAAGAACTCTTCTCCGATGAGCTGTCCTTGGTCTCTTTGTTTGCGACGAGAAGCTTTGTCATCGTCGTGTGTGGTGACAAAGGCGGAGGTGGCTGAGCAGCTGGTTGACTTTTGAGCCTTAAAAGAAGCTGCTTGTTACCTAGAAGCTGCTTGAACAGCCAGCCTACTTCAGCCAGATCCAGTGCATCTTCGTCTGGAAAGTAATCAAAAATTAATATGACAACCCCTTTGTTTTTATAGTTGGAGGCTTTTGTGCTACTAAACATCTTGCTTGATGACAAGTTGATGTTTGTAACGAGGATTGCATCTGGCTTATCCGATGACTTCAAAGCTTTCTGCAAATGCCCTTAGTCAATTATCGTATCGCTACAAGGATGACCCGCAGCGAATGTTGATATTGACCCTCGAAACTGAGCCTTTATGCTAGCTCAATGCTAAAGCACCCTACCTGTAAACATCCATAACCATAAGGTTTAGGATGCCAGTGCACTGTCCTTTTTTTTAAAAAAAATGTGTGATTTACATTTTTCACCCTTTTTACATATTAAAAAAATATGTCCCTTACCTATTTTTAGTATTTGCTTGTTCGTAAAAGCCAAGCAAAAACCTGGGGGGGCTTTTGTTTGCATTAAATATATGCCCTCTGCTGGGTGTAAAGCTTGCAGCTTATAACGTGTCCACAGTTTATCCTTGATGACCTTGAGTGTTTTTGCTAAATAACAAAATGCATTATTTAATTAGACTTATATTTTCCCTTTTATTTTATGCAGTTTTAAAGTAATTAATTTACTTATTATTTATCTTTTAATTAATTTTATAACTGCCAATTATCATTATAATAATTCTATTCAATCTATATTTTAATTCTTTATTAATTTCGTTATTTATGTGCGAAGTATTTTTACGCAGTTATGTACATGCACGGAGTACCTAACCTTCCGATTCCCGCGAGGTTACGTTACGAAAATCCCGCGTCGGCCGCGGAACTCTCCGAGTTTCTGTTCTTTCGAGTGCGCACGTGCACATCTTCCCCGCTCTGACGCTCTCAGCGGCCTCCTTGCTTAGGAATTTTGCAGCACTCCATGTTGCCATTCCTCTCCTGGTGACGCGCTCGCTTTTCCGCCATGTTGGTTGCAACGATTGCCGCGCAACTGCGATTTCTTGTATCAACAGGTTGGCGCTTGGCCGCGTGCCCGGCGTTTTTCGATTGCGTCATATGTAGAAATTTTTCAAATTCGACCGAATTTTATCGGCACTCCCGAGGAAAACTAAATTTTCGCGACGCCAACACTTTTATGATTTATATGTACTTACAGTTAGCCTGCGATTTTTTCTCCTCACTTGGCGTTGAAACTTCTTTGTTTCTTTCCTCCATGTTTCACACCTTTTCACTGGCACGCGCGTCTCTTTTTTTATTTAAAATATTCGTGCAGTGTAAGCGTGCTGGCTGCCCATAACCTGAAGGGATAATGGGAGCAGAGCAGGTGAATAAAAGTAACTATTTAGTACAAAGACCTTTATTTAGAGAATCAACGTAAAGACGTGTGAACACCTTGAAGAACCGACTTGGAATGAATGAGTAGCGCGCCAGCCACCGCGAGCGCTACTGGCGACACCTTATACACAAGTAAAGCATGACACATGTATACACACCTCTGTATCATTCCAACATATATATATAATAAAAGTTTATATAGTGCCCAGAGCTGGGTAACTATTTCAAATGAATTTATTTCAAATAGGTATTTGAAATGCAAAATGACATTTTCTATTTTGTATTTCAAATAGGAAGAAGAAACTTATTTTGCATTTTGAATTTTCTATTTTCCACTTAAAATACCATTTTCCATTTTTTTTGGTTCTGCCGTGGACAAGTTAGATAATCACAGGTAAAAAAAAATTTCTGGGGGGTTTCTGCTTTAATGCATAAATTCTGATTCTATACATCTAAAAGAACAAAAATATTCGTTTTTGACTTCACGGGAAAAAGAAAATGGCTGAATTTACCATTTAAAACAGTGAACATGCGCTCCGAACGCATTTTTCCAAGAATTTAGTAAGTTCTACTATTTAAAATTGTAATTTTTGCTTACAAAATTGCAAACCCTGTTCCTTCATTGCAAAAGTTACAATTTGAAATAGTAAAAGTTACTAAATTCCAGAAAAACTGCGTTCAGAGCGCATGTTAACTATTTTAAATGTTAAATTCAGCCATTTTCTTTTTTCCGTGTTATTATAAAGTTTGCTTTTGTCTGTTTTACATCGATAAGTAAGTTTAGAAGTTTTTAGATTTATTGCAATCAAAAATAATTATTTTTTAATAAAAGTGACTCAAATGTATAACAAAAATTCGTTGAATAATAATTTATAATAAAATTATGAGAAAGCAAAGCAAAAAAAAGCTAAACTTTAAAACAAAAAAAGTAAAAAAAAAGCAAAAAAGAAGCAAACTTTAACAAAAAAAAAAAAAACTATCGTTCCCTTTATTAGTTACGTAAAACAAATCAAAGTTTTATATTTAGAACTCAGACCCAAAATTTGTCTTTACCGGCGTAAAGTCGAAGACATATGTATGCTTTATTGCGCAAAGAATAATAATTATTGTTTATGAAATTTTACGTAATTATAATTTATAATAGACTTTGGAAATTAAATTAAACATTATTAAAGATAATAAAAATCCATTTTGCATTTTTCATTTTAAATATAAGATAGTAAACCATTTTCTACTTTCCATTTTAAATGGATTTTGTAAACCTATTTTGCATTTTACATTTTAAATACATTTTGAGAACCATTTTCCCCAGCTCTGATAGTACCACGTACGCCTGAATGAACTTTCCAACTCCATAAATAATCGACGTTAGAATTCATATTTTGCAAATATCAAGATGTATTCAAAAAAAAATCCAGTGAAAATCTTGTTCTCTCTCACATCCTGGGCATTCAATGGCGAATTGAAAATATGTATATTAATCTGACCTTATGATCGATCTAGCTTGTTGAATGTAGAGTTTTAAATTTAATTCTCGAGTTTTCGTGAAATAAACAGCATCAAAAGGTTTCGTTTCTAATGTTACAGAAGGCATTTCAATTATGAACGAGCCTTCATGTTTATTACAGTCACTACTATTCAAAGGATTGGGTTCTCTACTGAAAATATTTACAAGATCTTTCTGTACAATGTCGCCGTCACAGTCTACAAGCTTAATATCGTGGGAATAAGAGATATGATCTTTTATGATCATGATTCGACCTTCGAGAGATCGCTGAAATGAGGATTCGTGATGATCGAAACGGGGTCTGATCAACGACTGACGGATAAATCAGGTTTTACTGATGGAATGTCAGGGAAACTTCGATTGCTTTTGCACCATTCACACGAATCAAATCGATTCAAACGTAAGAGGATATTTAGCGTGACATAATTTTTTTTCAATTTCTTTTTAATCGTTCCTCATAAGATTTTCGACGCTCACTTCATAAATGAGAGATATTTGCAATGTAATTTTAATTCCACAATACTTTTACTTTAATGTTTTCAAGGATACTGAACTAAACGATTTCTTAATTTACTGTCAGTAACTTAACAAGTTTGAAATTTATTTTAATTAGTTTCACTTTATACGTGAAGTCACACTTTTGTCTCCCAGATCCTAAGAGCAGGAAAAATTTATGAACAACCTGCAATTAATATTCTAAGTTCTTATAATCTGTGTATATGAAAAATTTTTCATTCTATACGTAAAATCATCATCTTTCATTTAAAGATTGATTTTAATAATCTTAGATGTATGGATTTATTTAGTATTACTCAAAAGTAGTGTCTAAGTAGGCCAGAATCCTTGATCTTAAAACCAACATGAATTAGTCATGGATAATTGATCCGTCAGGAGATGTATTGCGATCACCTTCCTAGACATTAACGGTTTCATCAAACAGGTCAATCTCTTTGATCTAAGTAAGTGAAAATGTAAAACTGCCAAGAATTAACTGATCAGAAAGCTAATCTTGAAACTCAAACCACATCAATAGCGCAGACACACGATTGAATCAATTATTTATCATTTCGCAAGTTGGAAATTATTCAATACCTTAGTTACAGAACTACATCACTTTTATAACAAAAGGAATTTATTTTATTTCTGCAATATATCAAAAAAATATCCTGACTGTTCTAGCAATCAGTAATCAAGTCATAACTGTAGATTGGGTCCTTGAATCAATGATGACAATTCCGCATTGTTAAAAATTATAAAATAATCCAATAGATAGAATGACATACATGTCATTATTGCATTTCATCGACATGTCTCACGAAGTAATAAATGTCTGAAAAAATGAGATTGTTATGGTGAGTGAATATCTTACATGTCTAAGATGATTCTTTTCCTATATCGCAATTCGATCAATATAGAACTCCAGAAACTTTCACATTTGATTATACTATTTATTATTATTCATTAAGTAGGTGTCTAAGTTGTCCCGCGAGAACAGGTCTACTCTTGCACTGTTTACATACAGTATTCATAAATTTATCTAAGCAGCACATCTATCTCTCTCACCTTTTTAATGGCACGATCTGGGATGGCAAACAGCAGAGCGGATTTCTACTTTCTGTCAATTGCCAAGGACTGGTAAGCTCCCTGCAACACGTAACACCCCCTTATAAGAATGATTCACCAAAGGTAACACGCGTTGGGTCAATCCGTCACGTTTAATGCTAAAAGTGATCATCGCACCCACGCCATCGATGCGATTCTTCTCACGATTATCTCGACTTCTTCCCAGTTTCGCTCAAAATATCATCCTTAGGCGTTATTCAACGAACATAAAAAATGACACAACGCGTTTCCTGCAAATTTCGAAAATTGATTTACGTACTTTACATTGCCAAGCGATTTCGATAAATATTCACTTGGGAGTCAAAATCTTCACACAAAAGTTGCAACCCTTATAAAAATACGTCTTTTATATTACTAGCAATTATGATCTGCGCGCGATTAGTTTCTCGTTTTTACACACCTTTTGTTAGTAGAAAAAATAATTGAGAATTTTTAATTCTTGAAATATAAAATCTCGTAATTCTTTATCTAATTTCAGGAATCTTAATGAGTTTTATAAAATTCCTTAAAATGCCTTTATTATCCTTCAAAATTTGGTGAAATTCCTTTAAATTTCGTAAATTCACTTCATATTTCTTAAAATTACTTAAAATTACTTAATATTTCATAAAAAATCGTAAAATCCCTTAGAATTATTTAAAATTCCATAAAATATGGACAAATCCCTTAAAATTATTTTAAATCCTATGAAATTCCATGAAATCTCGTAAAATTCCCATACAATATCTTAAAATCCCTTTAACATCCTTCAAAATCTGATGAAATTCCTTAAAATTACGTAAAATTACTCAAAATTCCATGAAATATCGTTAAATTCTTTAAAATTTTTGGAAATAAATGTTCTTAAAATTACTTAATGTTTCATAAAATATCTTAGAATTGCTTAAAATCATTTAGATTCTCCCAAAATATCATCAAATCCCATAAAATTACTTTAAATCCCATGACATATCCCTTGAAATTCCTGAAAATCCAATGAAATCTCGTAAATTGTAAAATCTCTGAAAATTACTTAAAATTTCATGAAATTTCGTAAAATCCTTTAAAATTTCATAAAATTCCTCGAAACCACCGTGAAATCACTTAATATTTCTAAAATCTCAATA
>CAJFCP010000691.1:21826-31929 GCA_904066005.1 Synergus itoensis | reverse complement strand
AATTTCGTAAAGCCCTTTTAAATTCCTTAAAATTTTTCAAGATTCCACGAAATCTCATTAAATCTCTTAAAATACCTTAAAATTCAATGAAATTTCGTAAAATGTTTAAAAGTTTCCCAAATTACTTAAAATTAAACAAAATATATAGTCAAATTCCTTAAAATTACTTTATATTCCTTTAAAATTACTTAATATCACATAAAATATCTTAAAATTGCTTAAAATCACTTAGATTCTCCCAAACTATTATCAAATCCTATAAAATTACTTAAAATCCCATGACATATCCCTTGAAATTCCTGAAAATCCAATGAAATCTCGTAAATTGTAAAATCTCTGAAAATTACTTAAAATTTCATGCAATTTCGTAAAATCCTTTAAAATTTCATAAAACTCCTCGAAACCACCGTGAAATCACTTAATATTTCTAAAATCTCAATAAATTTCGTAAAGCCCTTTTAAATTCCTTAAAATTTTTCAAGATTCCACGAAATCTCATTAAATCTCTTAAAATACCTTAAAATTCAATGAAATTTCGTAAAATGTCTAAAAGTTTCCCAAATTACTTAAAATTAAACAAAATATATAGTCAAATTCCTTAAAATTACTTTATAATCGTTTAAAATCTCATAATTTTTCCCAAAAAATGTAGGATTGTAAAAATTAAGGGATCCTTTTAAATTCCTTAAAATTATTCAAAGTCCCATTAAATCCCATTAAAACCCTCAAAATATCTAAAAATCCAATGAAATTTTGTGAAATCTCTTCAAATACCTTAAAAGATTTTTAGATTCTTTCTTTAGATTCTATAAAACCCCAACAACTGGTAAAATCCCTTAAAATTTCTGTTAATCAGAATAAATTTCATAAAATTCCTTGAAATACCGTGAAATACTTTAATATTTCTAAAATTTCAATAAATTTTGTAAAATTCATATTCTCTGTCTTAATAATCTTTTTGACAACGAAAATAGTTTGAAGTTTGTTTTCAAATTCGATACATTCACACAATTCGCGCAGTTTCTAAAACCAATCAGGTTTTCGACAAACATGTGTTCGATATATTGGTAACATCACTTTTTTAAGATAGGATACTCGCAGAAATTCACCCAGGATTTTAGAGATTTCAAGTGACTTTAAGCAATTTCAAAAGATTTTAAAAGAATTTTGCAAGATTTCATTATAGATCGGAATCATATCGGAATCATACTAATTAATTAATTCTGGCATTGTGTTCAATTGGATTTTAATTTCCTCCTCATATTTCAGAACATGTGTAAAGTGCCGAGTGCGACGTGATGATAATAACTAATTTATAGTGTCATAATTATGTGGAATCGCAGGATCTTGCGTTACATTTTTTCTCACGTCACATAGCATAAAGGAAAATGTTCATAAACCTAGGAATTTCGTGATATTAGAATCATGCATATACAAATATTATAAAGGTGGAATTTGTCGTCTCCAAATTAGAAACTTCTCATATTTTTCGAGTTGCAACTTTATAGGAGATCTCTAAGTACTCAATGCCTTAGAGTTGACGAAAACTTTTCGAGTTTCTACCAACCTCTCCGCAACTGCAACTAGGATTCCCAAACTTTCAACAGGAATCTAGATGAAAGTGTTAAAGGATTCTTCTTAGCTTCTTCTACTAGAAAATTTGTTGGAAGTATATAAAAGAAGAATAATTTTTTACCTAGAAATATTTTTTGAAAATTCTTTATATGAGTCTATGCGAGAGTTAATTATTCGCTTTACAAATACTTTCATCAGATCAAAATGACTCTTGGATTAAATAAAATAGTACTATTTTTCAGTGTAATTGGCACTTGAAGTATATCTCATTGTCAGTGAAATGAGTGAAATCATTGACATAACTTTAACATTAAAGTAGAAGTTATATATAACTGTAACATCATTAGACAAATTGAGGTCAACTTTATGCGTCAAGCTCTTTCAGAAGCACTCTATTATACTCCTATAATCTTCCTCTCATTCACTATTATGTCATTTCCTTTATTCACATAAAGTAAACACTTTATGTTAAACCTCTATATTGAAGTAGACTAAATTATTTCGGTTATAATTATAAAATAACTTGAATAATAGGAAAGAGGACTTGGAAGAGAAGGTTGGAAATGGCGTGGAAATTATTATCTGATTTTTATTTTACTAGCAGACCAACGCACGATTATTTATTTAATATCTTACTACTTTAAGTAATTAAAAAATCAATGAAATTTTTCTGATTCAAATTTAGAGAGAAGGTTTGAAACAACAAGGTATCCGAGTTTTAGGGACATTTCGTTACATCACTTTTTTTAGAGAGGTATTTCAAGAGATTTCTAGGAATTTTAATGGATTTTGACCATTTTCAAGTGATTTTTATGAAGTTATAAAGATTTTTAGGATTTGAAAAAGATTTCCTAGAATTTAAAGGTATTTCAGGATATTTCACGGAATTTTAACGGAATTCATGAAATTTCAAGAGAATTTTTAAAGCTAAGGAATTTTAAGGGACTTTAAAGAATTTTCTGATTTTTACAAGATTTTAGTGAATTTTCAGGATTTCATGGAATGTAACGAGATTTTTAATAATTCTAATGGATTTTAAAGGACGTAAAGAGACTTTAAATGTTATCGTAGAATTTTAAGAATTTTAAGAAGTTTCTGGAAATTTTAAGGTAATTTTATTGAGGGATTTCAAAAGAATTTCTATACATATATGATTTTTAAAAGAATTTGTAGAATTTAAAAAGATTTCGAAGGTTGTAGTAAAATTTTAAGGGATTTTATGAGATTGTTCTAATTATTAAAAGATTTTGTAGAATTTTTAAGGATTTCTTATGGAGTTTGATAAGATTTCTAAGGATTTTAAGAGATTTTAAATGTTAAGAAATTTCAAGAGGTTTTTAGGAATTTTTAGAGATTTTTGCGAATTTTAACTTGGATTTCAAGAGATTTATGATTTTAATGGTTTTTGTTTATTTTTAAGGGATTTCAAGAGGTTTTTGGAAGTTTTAAGAAATCTTAACGAATTTTAAGCAACTTCCAAGGTTTTCATGAAATTTTAAGTGATTTGAAAAGATTTCTGAGTGTTTTAAGAGAATTTAAGGAATTTTAAATCTTATGATGTTTCGAGGAATTTTAAGAGATTTCAAAGGGTTTCAGAGAATTTTAAGGGACTTTAAGGAATTTTAAATGTTGTAATATAATTTTCAGGAATTTTAAAAGAAGTCAAGGGATTTTAATAATTTTAAAAATATTTTATGGAATTTTAAATAATTTTGTGAAATTTTATGAGATTTCTAATAATTTTAAGGGATTTTCTGATTTTTAGAAGATTTTATAGAATTTTAAGGATTTCATGGAATTTAATGAGATTTCTAATAATTTTAATAGATTTTAAAGGACGTCAAGTGACTTTAAATGTTATCGTATAATTTAAAGAATTTAAAAAGACTTTAAGAGAGTTTTATGAGTTTTAGAATATTTTATGGGGTTTAAAGGATTTTAAAGTTGTCAGGTAATTTTATTGATTTCTCTAATTTTTAAAAGATTTTGTAAATTTGATGCGATTTCTAAAGATTTTAAGAGATTTTAAATATTAAGAAATTAAAAGAGGTTTTTAGGAATTTGTAGAGCTTTTTACGAGTTTTAACTTGGATTTCAAGACATTTACGATTTTCATCGTTTTTGTGGATTTTTAAGGAATTTCAAGATGTTTTTGGGAGTTTTAAGAAATCTCAACGAATTTTAAAATATTTCGAAGGTTTTCCTGAAATTTTTTTGCGCCATTAGTTTTTTTTTTCTTCTTTCAACTTCAAGTCATTCAAAAGCCAATCAGATCTCCAACAACAATGTATGCGAGATTTTCGAGACATTTCGTTACACCACTTTTTTAAGATAATAAATATACATTTTATATATTTTATATTTAAATCTCTTGAACCCTTGAAATCCCTTGAAATTCCAGAAAGTCAAATGAGGAAATTTCTTCAAATCCCGGGCAACGCTGTAACGTACGAACCTCGCACGTTTTAATTTTTTTAAAAATCTATATAAATGTAAAAAAAATAGGAAGCATTAACTCGGTAGCGTGAAACCAAGATCATCGCATATGCGCCGAGTCAGCAATGTGTGAGCGACTCAAATTGCCATGAATCCCGAAACAAATTAAGAAATTAGAAATTAAAGATACTAAATAATATTAAAATAATAATGAATAAGATTTGGTAGGAAAACAGTAAATTGTTTTATTAAAATTACAAAAATGATATGTATACATAAACAATAAGGAATGAGTATAAGATGCAGGCACTCGCACCCACACACACGAGATGGGCTCTATACCAGCACTCGGCTTTAGTCATCGCGATACAACTTGGCATAGTACCAGCCGCTGCAAGGTCATGCGTTCTCCATCCCTTCATCTTACCCCCTTTTCCTATTGCAGCCTTTCTCCCTACAGAAAGCAATTTAATTACTTTAAAGTAATAATGCAAAATTTACAAAATCTAAAAGATGGCCTAGGCTTATTATTCTTAAACATTATAGAAGGATTAGTGTAATAAAAACTCAATTTTGAGGTGAAAAACTAATACCTGCAATTATTTCAAATTGAAGAAATTGAATTAAAATTAAATCAAAAGAAATAAATTGCAAATGAAATCAAATAACTCAGCAAATTCCTAGCTGGCCAATAACCTGCCATTCTTAAGAACGAAATAAAAGAAACCACGCCACGTGCATTTTTGCCATTTTAGCAAAAATCAGCAAGGTGTCAATGGTTTCTGTAAATCATACCATTTGCTTCAACCAATCAAAACCTGTTACCAGGCAAAATTCCCACTATTCCAACTCTGTCCCATCCCTTGGAGGCACATCGATCAAAAATCGACATCGCAGTCTAACGTGGATCTTAATCGAATTAAGACCTGTAAGAAATTTTCCTAACTCGCTAGGAAAATTTCTGATAGCCCGTCCGCGGTTCGGGACAGCTGGGAATCCGTAAAGTCCATCGAGTCGAACTTCCGGAATTTAAGCATATAATTCAAAGTGATAGAGTTTTAAAAGTAGCCTACCAATTTGATAAAATATTGCCCCGGACAAGTGTAAAGAGTTCTCGTGTGTGAATGTGCGAAGTGTACCAGTTTGGGCGGACGAAAATAAATCTTTCCCCCCGACGGAATTTAAATCAATTTGAGAAGGAACGTAATTGAGAAGATAAAAGTATTCTCCATTGCTTTTCCTTTCTTCAAATTACATTAGAAGAAATCAATTTCAGTGCTCGAATCTCAAAACGAGCAGGGAAATTGAATTCGAGAACTTAAATTTGAAACAATAAATTATGAGAGTGAACAAAGGTTGGAATTTAAAAGTACTCCCTCCTTTTTGTTAGAAGCACTTCATTCTTGTAATCTTTCGCTACAAACATGAGTTCGATTTTTGTGCACGTGTGAACAAGTGCAAATGAAATAGGGAAGAAAAAAACTGGAGTTGTTTTTGTTTACAACGGACTGTTTAAGTGCAAGTTAGCCCAATTAGAAGAGATCGACAATCAACATCCCTGAAAGAAAGGTGTAAGCGCGATTGTTGACCCTCTATCCCTTCCAGTTGGTAGAATTAAGGCTACTAAGATAAGAAGAAAAGGTAGGATAATCTGTATCGTTCTGGTTTCTATTAGTATAAAAAATGAAACGAGCACCACTGATGTACTTGCGTAGAAATTATTAAATAAAACTAAAGGTATTTTATCATGAATTTTCACCTTATTTAGAAAAATCAAAAACCCTTTTCTTTTTCTTTATCTAGTTATTTCAGAAACAACACTTTCGGTCAGAGAGTAGTGACAACCGATCCCATTAAAATAAACAAATTTAAGATATTGAATTTGGCAGTTTGTGAGGAGCCTCCCCCGTACACAATATTCAGGAATATTAAAACAAGAATTATAATTGCAGTAAAACTTTCAAGGTCAATAATAGATTCTTAACAATTGAATATAAACATCGTACGTAACAACGCCGGGTAAATTTCTGCTAGTTATGAAAATAAAAATGGTACTCCTTGATGACCACCAGTTTTGATGAAGTAATATTTGATGCATCGCACTGATTTAAGTATCATCCTCAAGACTTTCCCATAAGCGACGGGAAATGTATTTCGCATGAGGCAAGAACGAGAGTTACATAAAGGGATCTTTGTCTACTAAAGTGACGATAAGGATGAGTTGATGAAGCAACTAGCGAATAGGTAGCTTTAATCCTTTACGCGGCATAAAGTGGACTGCAGTCTGACAGTTACGAGTAGCATCTTCCCTGCCTTCGTTCTTCAATTTAATGCACTTTAATCGATTGCTAGTTCATTCTCTAACGCTTCTAAGTGTCGAAATTACTGCAAAGTTTTTAATAACCTTTTTAATTATGCTTTTAATTAAATAAATGAAAAATTACCATTTTACACTGAGCTCACTCACAAATGGATCCTAAGTGTAGTCTTTACATTTAATTAATTAATTAATTAATTATTCTTTTTGAATTTTCTAGTGCGTTTTTCCTGATAAAATGCGTAAATCAAATTAATTGATTTATATTATTCACTATTATTTCACTATTATTTAGAAGAAAAATGAAGAGATAAGAGTTTGGCTAGAAGAACGTTATAAAAGAGACACTCCCAGAACACTGAAAATTGCCTAGACAAAAGCTCGTGAAATGAATTTAAAAATCGCATTCTCAATGGCATGTTCCCTGTGGTGTACAGTTCTTTGTCCTTTTTAAAAGCCATAAAAACAAATGTCTCTTTAATAATTACTAAACATGTAAAGCAATAAAAGCTAGTTTATTTCTCGCATTGATAATCCATAGTAAAATAAATTTAAACGAAGAGTAAAACATTTTTTTTCAATAAAATGATTGTATGTGTTTATAACTCATATAATTGCAATTTAACACTTCGTTTGGTTTGCAGCGTTAGTATCACCTATTTTTTCTGATTGTGAGTACGTGGTGAAACATCCGAGGATGAGAAAGAAATTGTATCTGTTACTCGTTAATCGTAAAAAGATTTCGCAACAAAAGAGATTGTAATGTAGAGTTAATTTGTTCTTAAAGCGGAGAACATTCGAATATATACCTTCAGAATCATGATCGAAGAATTTATTTTGACAGCTACGTTCTATTCTTTTGCCATTTACCTTTTGCGTCAGATACTTTTAAATCGGTTGTAACATCTATTGCTGAGTAATTAACAGTAATTGTTCTTGAGATGAATCAAGGCATAAACATGAATTATTAGAAGATCTGCTCAATGAACAGACTATTGTGTGTTGTGTGTACGCATAACGATGACTTTTCTATAGCGATGAATTTGTTCCACATTTTTTATATTTAAAGCTTTTATAACTTATTTTTAGTAGGAACTTTCTATTTAATTGTTACTAATTGAATTAGTAAAAAACTACCCCATGTAGGAATCGCCCCATTTGTCCCTATTTTCATTAGGGCGGTAGTCAGGTCCTTGCTAGAACAACTGGAATAGTATGTTCTAGTCAGGACCCCTTAGGGCACTGTTAGGCTCTCCTCTCAGATCGAGCTAGAAATTTACCCCCTCTACATTTACAATTTATCGAAAAAAAGTAATTTATTATATATAATGTGGGAAATTTTATTTATATAATTCAAGAAAACACTTAAAAAGAGTAATAATTTCAAAATTTTGCCAAATTATACTATATACTAAATATTATAATAAAAAGGGTCTAGACAGGGCCCTACCTAACTCTCGTTAGGGCCTGCTCAGAAGTTCTAGCTAGAACCTGGCTAAAACAGCGTTACAGAACTAGCCAGGCCCTCTCCATTTTTTCCGACCAGCGCCCGACTAGAAATAGGGAAAACTAGCCAGGGCCCTACTAAACCCCGATCGGAATTTCTACATGGGTAATTGAATTTGTAAGAAACTACTATTAATTAGTAAGATTTAACTAATTCAGATTGAGAGAGAAAGAATTGTTAAATGCGTCTAATAATCACTGGTCAACAAAATATGACCTATGTGGGGTTGGGATGAGACATATCATTTCCATGGTAGTTTTCTGTGCTGAATCCAAATCTGATCTCCGTTTTTCTCCATCATGTCAAGTTTTTGAGATTTTTTGAGTTAAAAATTTTTTCAAAAAATCACAAATCGTGTGATAAAAGGGTGAAAAAATTTTTCCACACAAAGAGAGACATGCTTTCGATGCATTTTTTAACGCAGAATCCACTGTTTTTTTTGTTTTTTCGATATCTCATATAGTTTTTGAGATAATTTAAAAAAACAAAAAAAAAACATGAAACAAAATGGTTTTACGAAAATCCTTATATTTAAGTGAATAAATTTTATTTTTTAGTCACTCGGATGTCATTTTCTTCGCTTTTTGATGCAGAAAAAATTGCAAAAAAGTTTACAGTTCCAGGTGTAACGGTTCGAAAGATACAAGGCAACGAACTTGTCTCTTTCTAAAGAGTTGCCAATTTGACGGTTTACAAGTACTCGAGGCGAATCATTGTACTTTTTCTAATATCTCATTGCATTAATGTCTTTAATATTTGCAATAACAATAATAATAATAACTCAATAATTTAAAATATATATTTATAAGCTGCTACTACTCCCTACACGGAAAAAAGAAAATGGCTGAATTTACCATTTAAAATAGTTAACATGCGCTCTGAACGCAATTTTCCTGGAATCCCGTGTAGAAATTTTGCTGTGGCCCCTGTCGGGCCCAGATCGGATGATTTCAGATCGGTGATGGAACGCAGAACCAGACCGGGCCCAGATCTGGCTCGATCGTGCTAGGTCTGGGCCCGATCAGGTTCTACGTTCCATCACCGATCTGGGCCAAGTTTGGGAATTTCTGCACGGGATTTAGTAACTTTTACTATTTCAAATTGTAACTTTTGCAATGAAAAAACAGGGTTTGCAATTTTATTAGCAAAAATTACAATTTTAAATAGTAAAACTTACTAAATTCCTGGAAAAATGCGTTCAGAGCGCATGTTGACTATTTTAAATGGTAAATTCAGCCATTTTCTTTTTTCCGTGTAGAAACTTTTTCTTTTGCATGCTCGACGGTGATGAGCATTTGGTTCATCAGTCATGAGCCTCCAGCAGTAGTCTTATTATAAATTTATTATAATTATTATAGACTTATTATAAAATTATTATAGAATTATTATAGACTTATTATAATAAGTCGAAATTGAGGAGGAAAGCGAATTGCATTGAAGTAACAAGAGTTTATTTACAGAATCCAACCTCCTGCTCAATGAGGTGGAAGATTGTAGAACGTGAGTGGAGTCTGTAAATCGGCAAGTAGCGAAGTCTTATCAGAAATCAGTTGTTAAGACAATTGAACCTCGTGAAGCGGCGATCATCCTGGACTGGAAAAAGAATCTCCAATCGTTGTGGTGCGACACAAGAAAAGTCCTGGACGAGTCAAGTCATTTATTTTGTCGCCGGGTTTCTCGCCACGATCATTCTGTTTTTCCGCGGCTCGTTTATCTCCAGGACCTCGACATAGATCGTACTCAAACTGCATTTACAGAGAGATATCTAAATTGAGTGCTATGATGAATAAATTTACATCTATTGTTATACTGTATCGGAATCAGAGTGAAACTGCGGATCCGCAACTTCGGTCTGTCGGAGTTTCCTTGCGAGTCGTTATGTTCGATTCAAAAGCTTCTTATGAAACTAGGACAGGCTTCCTATAAAAAGGGGGTTCGGAAAGAGCAACTTTTTGCGAAATTCGAATCTCTCGAGGGAAAAATAAATCAATGAAAATTATCGGAAAGGTTCTTCTTGCCAATTGCTTTTGAAGCCGTATTGAGAGAAGTGTTTAGAAAAGTATCTGATAGTTATAAAGAAATTCGTATAACAAGAAGATCTAAAGTACTTCATCAACAAATGATTGAAGGGTAAATTTTAAAAGCCAGTGAATCCATTTCATATTCTTATTAAGACCCCATGTAGAAATCGCCCCATTTGTCCCTATGTTTATTAGGGCGGTAGTCAGGTCCTTGCTAGAACAACTGGAATAGTAAATTCTAGTCAGG
>CAJFCP010000691.1:6499-21426 GCA_904066005.1 Synergus itoensis | reverse complement strand
TTACAGAACTAGTCAGGCCCTCTCCATTTTTCCCGACCAGCGCCCGACTAGAAATAGGGAAAACTAGCCAGGGCCCTACTAAACCCCGAACGGAATTTCTACATGGGATTACGAAAAATATTGTTCACATTGCATTAATTTTCGTAAATAATTAATTTTGGTAAATAATTAATTTTGGTAAATAACCAAAATATTATAATAGAAAGGGTCTAGACGGTCCTAACTCTCGTTAAGGCCTGCTCAGAAGTTCTAGCTAGAACCTGGCTAAAACAGCGTTACAGAACTAGTCAGGCCCTCTCCATTTTTCCCGAACAGCGCCCTACTAAAAATAGGGAAAACTAGCCAGGCCCTACTAAACCCCGATCGGAATTTCTACATGGGACATAATATACATTTTGCTGCAAACGTTTCAAGGGAAATTGGTTTTTTATCTCATTCTGACGTAAATCCACTTACGTACGAATCAAGAAAAGAAGATTTGTGTGGGGAAGATACTTGACCCCACTTTGTTTAGCTTACGTAAGATTGCTCCGTCATCTTTTAAGTCCATAACCGAGTCTTAAATCGCAGGTCAAAGGAAAAGCTTTTACTGCCGCATACCACACGAGTAACTTTTGCGAACTTCAGGTTCAAATTTAATCAAAAATGTTCAGCTTATCGTATATGAGTTGTTGACAGTTTAATTTCCTGTCTGATGAGGAAGAGGAAGAGGAAGCTCTTTTAATCATAAGACATTAATTAATTTTTATATAATAGTCTGTACTACTTTATCCTTTTTTTTTTGAAGACAGAATAACCATTATTTCGCCTCGATTTTTGCTTTACGAAATAAAATCTTTTCCTTGCTTTGACTCTTCTGCGTCAAGAGATTTGATTACGAAATTTCTCGACCTCTCAAATCAGGAGTCAACTCTCCCACGAAAATATAATTGTCCTTTACATTTATGGAATAGTACGGTCTTGTCGGGAATCTTAGTGGAATCTTAGAAAGGAGAAGGTGATAACTCAATTCTGAATTAAGTGCAACAGTAAAGTCATTTCAATGCAGCTTAGGCTTCGGTAAATATAGTGTTTAAAATACTTTTAAGTTTATTGAAAATTTTTAAAGAATATGTCAACGAGCTTAAAATTTCCATTAAATTTAGGATCATTTGCATGCGGAAGATTGGTTCAATCACATTAACGGTAACAGATGCGCGTCACAGATGACGAACCTCGGTTACCTATTCCCTATTGTTTCCATAATGACTCTGTGCTCATTGGAATTATTATACAAGCTCAGACGCGACTTAGCCGACACGTTTCATTTAGAGCAATTAAGCGAATGCAGCAAATAGGAAATTCTGAGCATGAAGGCACTTGCAGCCTCCAACCTTCGTATATGTCTATCTCTGGCACGCTTCTGTTCTGATTTTATTACTAAATTTAACGACGTCAATCTTTAGATAACATTTCTTCCTGAATACGAACAAGTGACTCCTTCTTTGTCTTTTCTTACTCTCTAAATCTGAATTAGTAAGAAGTTACTAATGAAATAGTGCCGATTCGTTTACTAATTCACTTTAGTAAGCATTTTTACTATCAATTAGTTAAAAACTACTAATTCACGGTAAAAAACTACTAATTCACGGTAAAAAAATACTAATTCATTTAGTAACGCTCACTAAATCAATTAGTTACCCTTACTAAATGAATTAGTATTTTTTTACTGTGAATTAGTAGTTTTTAACTAATTCATAGTAAAAATTCTTACTAAAGTGAAGTAGTAAACGAATCGGCACTATTTCATTAGTAGCTTCTTACTAATTCAGATTTAGAGAGTAATTATCGTTTTCCTTCACCAGATTATAATAATTTCTTGCACTGAGAACTATGCAGAAATTTTATGGGGTTTTGACAGGGTCCTGGCCAGTTTTCCCTAACCAGCTTAACTGGCAAGGCCCACACAGGGCTTGTAACGCTTTGGCAGAATATTGCCCTACTTAAGGAAAACTAACCAGAACCTTGTCAGTTTACACAAAAAAGGCCCTATTAAATACCCCAGCTAGTAAAAACTGGTCAAAAAAACTCAAAAACTATTCTGCGGATTCATTATTCACAATATATGATTATTAAACTATTTCATTTTATAAAAACAAAAATCGTATTAAAAAAAAAGATTTTAGAATATTAATTTTTTTTTTAAGTATTTGAAAGGATTTTTAATGATATTAAAGAATTTTAAAGGATTTCTAAAAGATTACAAGTGATTTTAAGGAATTTAAGAAGATTTTAAGAAATTTTACGTGATGCTAGAGAATTTAAAAGGTTTTCCAAAGAATGTAAGGATTTTCTAGCTATCACAAGTTTAAGAAAATTATAAGATAACGTAAAAGACCCCTTAAGAGTTTTTAATAAATTTTAAGTGATTTCAAGTGATTTTAATGAATTTAGGAGGGTTTCAAAAAATTTTAAGTGATTCTAGGGAATTTAAAAAGATTTTAAGATATTTACAAGATTTCAAAGTTATCAAGATTTCCTAAAGGATTTTAAGAGATTTTATGTGGTTTTATAGAAAATTTAAAGCGATTTCGAGAGATTTCAAATGATTTTAAAAAGTTTTTAAGGAATTCCGAAAAAAAAATCTTAATACTTTCAGGACTTTCAATTATTTAATAATATTTGTAAATATTGTAAGGGATTTTTAATGAAGTTCAAAAATGTCAAAGGATTTTAAAAGAATATGGAAAAATTAAAGAATTTTCAAGAAATTTCAGAGTTATTAAAATATGCCAAAGAATTTATAAATTTATCAAGTTATTTTAAGAAGTTTCAAAACATTCAAAAAAGTTTCAAAATTTTGAAGTAATTTGGCAACAAAAAATGTTTTAGTATGCTTTAAAATTTGTTAAACCTCTTGAAATTTACTGAAATTACTAAAATCTCTTGTAATTTTTTTAAATCCCTTTAAATCTCTAGTTATTAAAAATTATGAAAATAATATAATCATAAAATTTAGTTTAATAATCCCATGTAGAAATTCCAATCGGAGTTTAGTAGGGCCCTGGCTAGGTTTCCCTATTTCTAGTCTGGCGCTGGTCAGGAAAAATGGAGAGGGCCTGACTAGTTCTGTAACGCTGTTTTAGCCAGGTTCTAGATAGAACTTCTGAGCAGGCCCTAATGAGAGTTAGGTAGGGCCCCGTCTAGACCCTTTCTATTATAATATTTTGGTTATTTACCATATGTGAAGTACCAAAATTCAAATTAACAAAGAATAAAAAATTCTTAAATGTCAAAAATAAAGTTGGTGTATTTTATACATTATAAAACTATTATAAACATAGTAATAGCACAGTTTTTTTTCACTCTTACAATTATATTTTTAACTGTGTTTTTCAATATCTATATCATAAATATTATGATTTTTTTTTGTGAGTATTGGAAATATTTCAATAAAATGGGCCATACTGGCTAAGACCCGAACAGTTCCCGACTAGAACTTCTTTGTTCTTTTATTCGAATCAGGTCCCAACTAAAACCTGGTTAAAATATAAGATTGGGGCCTAACTAGACATGCATAGATTTTCTATTCACAAAGAATGGAAAATCCTAACAGTGCCTTAAGGGGTCCTGACTAAAACTTACTATTCCAGTTGTTCTAGCAAGGACCTGCCTACCACCCTAATGAACATAAGGACAAATGGAGCGATTTCTACATGGGATAATTTTCATAAAAACCTATTTAAAGTTCCTGGAAATATATTTTTCCGTGTTTGTCAACAATATACAAATTATTAAATTTTCTAATACATAAATATAACCATCTTTTATATTTTCATAAATAATCAAGTGTGAAAAATGTTGGAATTCCCCTATTTTTACCCGATGTTTGGTTTCAGCGTGAAAAACTCTTCAATGCCCTGTTTCATTATCAACAAGTTGGTATCAATGAGATATTACTACTGTATCATTGCCCAATAAGTGCCCAATAATATTAAAATATTTTTATCGAAAATAGAAATGCCGACCAGGGCCTCGTCAGAACCCTACTTTATAAATAGGGATAGGCAATTTCTGCACGGGGAGTATTTCTTATTATTTAGGTCTTT
The DNA here is from genome assembly GCA_904066005.1 of Synergus itoensis. NCBI lineage: Eukaryota > Metazoa > Arthropoda > Insecta > Hymenoptera > Cynipidae > Synergus > Synergus itoensis. Next base: position 17,338 of record CAJFCP010000691.1, on the reverse strand, counting down.
GAAAGCAGTCCGAGGATAGAAGCTTCTTATATCAACTTTCTTAACACTAAATTTTAAAAACGATATCCATTTTATAAAATTGCAGTCGAAAATTGCGTTCTGGTATATGATGTATCGTAAGAAGTTATTTGGCTCGTTTCTGTTATGATTTATGATCTGTTATGATTTGTTCTTGCTTAGTAATTGGATGGAACTAAAACTGCTTCCTTCAAGTTAAATTTTAGTTTTAAATTAAAGGATAACAAAGACAAGAAAATAAGAACTTTGGGTGTGAACGCAGCTTCTTCTTTCGATATTGACAGTTTTATGGAACTTGAGTTGTGATCATATCTCGAAATGGTAAAATTACGTAACTGGAGAATAATAAAGTTCGACGTTGTCGGTCTATGCTTTTGTTGGTAAATATCACCTTTCGATTCAGTACTCTGCTTTCCAATTCAATATGTATGTTAATCTATACTCCAGACTTATTTTAATATATCAACTAAATTCACAGGATCAGTTTCGTATATACTACCTTCAATTATAACTCAAATTGATAAAAATTAAAAATTGATAAAAAGCTCGCGGCTTCAATCCTTTTATTCGCAATAGAAAAATCATAACGTCAGTGGTCAATAGATTTTTACTTAATCTATTATATAACTTTACATATAATTATTCTGAGCATGCTAATGAACGCAAATGTCATTGCGCAAAATAGTTACACGAACTAGAATATGTTAGTATCACCACAGTGAAATTTTATATTACCATGTGAAATTTATGTTAACTATTGTATGATCGGTTGTAATATGTTATTAACTATTAAATAAGAAGTAATTTTCCCTATAGTTCTATGGTAGGTGTAGTTTATTCCCTATGAATACTTCCTTAAAGAAGCTTTCGAATGACTGAAGTGAGTATAAATCATTAATACGCCTGCAAAATGATACTCATTACCGCATAATGATTACCGTGATGTGGCAGAATTTTATAGATTACGTACTGATTTTTGAAATAATTTCAGGTGGATTCGCATTTTCTCGATATGATTGTTATATGACCGCTGTGAAAAATCCTGTCACGTTCCTTTAGATCTTCGACATCATGACTCGCGAGAGTAAACGTCTTTGCATCATAGAGTGTGGGTTCCGAATGTAATTTGGGTTGCGCGTAACGTCTAACTTGATTTATTTCCAATCCCTCAAATCTACTTGCTTCCAAAGTGTGAAACTTTTTGAAAAATTGTGTCAAACTTTAAACGCCGCCTACTCACCCAGAACTGGCTTTCACCTAATTCGTGGTTCGAATTTGCAAAAGAAAAATAAACAAAACTTTTTATACGTGAAATTCTAATTTAAAAAAATTTCAAAATTTTCAAGCAAAATTTAAAAGTATTTTTAAATATTTCAAGGGATGTTAACAGTTATTAAAGAATTTTAAAGAATTTAAAAAAAATCTATTTTACATACAAATACAAAAGTTTGATCATAAAGCAGTGACATGAAAACTTCCAATTTATACCTCTCTTAAAATGGCAGTAAAATCATAAGGTATATAAATGAAAGCTTTTATTTCGAATGGGAATTAACGTCGCATCAGATATTTAAAAGCATGCATATTTTCATTGTAAAAAATTTAGAACCAAATATTCTGCAAGCAAGCAATCCTCTGTTGTAAAATCAACCATAAATCACTGTCAGTGGTTGCCCGAATTGCGAGCACGCAAAGTGCAGAGATAAATTTTTAATCCAGGAACACTCATATCTGAATAGAAGATGTTTAATTAAAGCGAAAACAAAGTTGCATATGTAATAAAAATATGTATTATAATATAATATGTAATAAAAAATTTTACAACTTTAATGGTTAGTTTGCATTTATTACAACCACTAAGATGTAATCAGATTTTCCTAAGCATCAGTTCTGTAAGGTCATTTTATTCAGAGCTTAAACTGTACATTACGCTTTATATAGACATTTTGTTGGGTTTAATTGCATAATACGTTTATGGAAAGTTTATTATCTCTATATTTTTATCGAATTTTTCATTCACTATAACTTTTACGCCCTGACTTTTAAAAATGTACTTTTGCTATCTACGGTATTAATAATATTTTTTTATTTCTGAGATACGCAGATGCAGACCGATAATAAAATCTTTACGAGAGTTTTACAGATCTTCCTTCCATTTTCATTGTTCCCTCATTAACTCAGGGCGATTTTGAAACAGAACCTTAAAGACTGCGTTTTAATAAACACTTCGTCCTCCTTGTGTAGTTACAATCTACCTTGGCCCATTCTTACTTTCTCATAGGCGGACGTAGGTAATAAAAAGTCGGTAGCATGCTCCACTGCCTGTAGAAGTGCTCGACTTTATGTTAAGTACAACTCATCCTTTTATTTATCTCAGACGAAAAGAAGGATTTGATCTTATAGCGGACGAGTCGACAAAGAAAAATATTCAAACGTGAATAATGGCATGTTTCTTGTTTCTGATGCTTCTTACAACCTTGATCTAAAAAAAGTTGAGAGTTATAATAAACTAGCAGAAATTTACCCGGCTTTGCTCGGGATTTTAAGAGCTTTCAAGTGAATGTAAGGAATATGGAAGGATTTTAAAAGAGAGACTTCAAAGATATCAAGACTATGATATTTCTAAAGTTTTTCAAGATTTTAAAAATTTCAAGATATTTTCAATGATATTGAGAGATTTTTAAAAATTTTGTGAAATTTTAAGGAATGATGTGGTTCCAACCAGCATAACTGGCAAGGCCCACACAAGGCATGTAACGCTTTGGCAGAATATTGCTCTTCTTAAGGAAAACTAACCAGGGCCTTGTCAGTTTACCAAAAAAAGGCCCTATTAAATACCCCAACTATGAAAAACTGGTCAATACCCCAACAGGATTAGAAAACTATTCTGCGGAATCATTATACACAATATTTCATTATTAAACTATTTAATTTTCTGAAAACAAACGTCCTATTATAAAAAAGAGGTATTAATTCTATAGAAACAACACAGAAAAAAAAGTTTTGAATCAAGCCCGAAAGGTCTAGTTTGTTACAATTTATTAAGCCAGTTTTTGTGCTTAAAGTTAGTTTTAAGCCCAAAAACTGTCTTAAATTGTAACATAAACTAGACCTATCGGGCTTGATTCAAAATAGTGATGCAATATAGAAATCGAAATATCGGAAATACCGATATTTTGACTTCGATATTCGATATTTTAATATCGATATTGGACTATCGATATATCAATCATACATATCGATATTGATGTCCGATTATCGATATCAACTATTTTCGATTCTTTGAATTGTTTCCAATGTGATGTTTTGTGCGCATTAAAGATTTCTAAAATTTCTCAAAGTTTCAGAACAAAATATTTACTTTTGTGGCCGTATAATTGGTTTATTTTAAAATCAATAAAATTGAAAAGTATAGTAAGTATTACATGCCCTTAATTAAACTTTATATTTTACAGTTTTACACGTTCGCTGGACGCTGGTGTTTTTTTGGCTAAATAAAAACTTAAAAAGTTGATTAATATATTTATATAAATAAATTCTTTTATCAAAATATTTTCAAAAATTAGGAAAATATCGATATTATCGAAAATATCGATATTTTCAAGTCGATATATCGTTGATATAGATATTTTAATGTTAGAAATATCGATATCGAAAATATCGATATTTTCATTTCGATATTGCATCACTAATTCAAAACTTTTTTTTTTCTGTGAATAAGTGATTTTAAGTAAAGAATTTCAAAGTAATTCACGAGTGTTTCAAGATTTTAGAATATTAAAATGTTCTTTTTAACTATTTTATTTTTAAAATATTTCAAATGATTTTAAGGAATTTAGGGAGATTTTAAGAAATTTTAAATGTTTCTAGGGAATTTAAAAGGATTTTAAGATATTTTCCAAGATTTCAAAAATATATCAAGATTTCCTAAAGGAGATCAGGAGAATTTAAAGCGATGTAAATAGATTTCAAGTTATTTTAAAGAATGTTTAAAAAATTAAGGTGAGTTCCAAGATTTTAAGTTAATTTACACATTTTGTTAATTTTTTCAGAAGATTTTAAATGATTTTAAATGATTTTAGGGAATTTAAAGATATTTCAAGAGATTTTACCAGATTTCAAAGATATCAAGATTTCCTAAAGGATTTTAAGAGATTGTATGTGGTTTTATAGGAAGTTTAAAGCGATTTCGAGAGATTTCAAATGATTTTAAAAGGTTTTTAAGGAATTCAGAAAAAAAATCATAATACTTTCAGGACTTTCAATTATTTAAAAATATTCGTAAATATTGTAAGGGATTTTTAATGAAGTTAAAAAATGTCAAGGATTTGAAAAGAATATGAAAAAATTAAAGAATTTTCAAGAAATTTTAGAGTTATTAAAACATGAGAAAGGATTTCTAAAGATTTCAAGTGATTTTAAGAAATTTCAAAACATTCAAAAAAGTTTCAAAATTTAAATTTAAGTTTAAATTTAATCCTTATTTCTGAAAAGTTATGAAAATAATATAAGGATTTTAAAAGAGAGATTTCAATGATATCAAGACTATGAGATTTCTAAAGTTTTTCAAGATTGTAAAAATTTCAAGATATTTTCAATGATTTTAAAAGAGAGATTTCAATGATATCAAGACTATAAGATTTCTAAAGTTTTTCAAAATTGTAAAAATTTCAAGATATTGTCAATGATTTTAAAAGGTTTTGAAGACTTTTGTGGAATTTTAAGAGATTTCAGGAAGTTCTTAGGATTATTAAAATATTTTGTCCAAGAATTTCTGTGAAAGTTTGTATAAAGCCAAATTGTGGGTCAACAGAATAACAATCTAAATACTTTTTATTTCACATGACGGAAGGCTTTACGTCTAGAATCTAGATCGCATCCGTGAAATTTTGATTTATCCTCCTCATGTTCGAATAGTGCTTTCATAAAAAGAAAATCCTGCATACAACGCGCGAAAGGACTTTAATTCAAACGTTTACACATAAAACACATACAAACTTCAATATGCTTTCAGTAATATGATGTATTGATTACGAGAAGTAACATGTTTGATCAAAGCTACTTGTAAATATATCAATCGATCATGCTAATAATATTGATTCACTGATCCTAGAACTATGATAGACTGTTACACATCAATAAAAATATTATATTTTCTTTCTGATCTTAAGAATCACTCCTATAATAAATAGTAGCAAAGACATATTCTGAGAGCTTAATGCAATATTTCTGCAACTGGCGATTAAGTAAATCAAATTTTCAAAAGAGTATGAGATTAATGCTCGAATTATTGGTTCAAGGTGTAGATTGAAGAAATTGAAGAATGAGGGACAGAAATTTATGTTAATCATTGGTTTTCCCTTGCTCTGCATCTGTGAGTATTCTGAGTAAGTGATTCAAAGGTAGAATAGTTTAACATCCATACAGTTAATGTTATTAAAACAATAAATCAGTTTTTGAGACACGCACTTATTCAATAAACGGGAAATCAAATTCTAACAATTGAATTTAATTTTCAGAGCGTAAATTGTCAAGAGCGGCAATCAATGCGAGTTCAGTAAACAGTATATATATATATATATATATATATATATATATAGTCGATCAAGTTTCCAATTCGAATGGTAATGAAACTGTTCAGTGTTTTCATTCAACCACTGATCATACAAATTAAATCAGAAGTTAAAAAAAACAGTATTATTACCAATCTGCGGATTTTTACCTATTTTGAAACTTTTTTCGAACTTCTTTCATTTTCTCACTTTTTTAAATATATTACATTCTCATTTTTTAAATATATTTAGATTTAGATTTTATTTTAGATTGAAATCCATACCACTTTCCCTACTACCGATTGACACACATCTCTCTTCACAAATTCGTCACAAAAAGGATCAGAGGATGCAAATTTTCCTTCGAGAAAGGTAACGTGACCTATAGTGTTGACAAATTTCGACGCGTTCACTAGCAATTGCAATGCGCAATTATTATGAAAATACGAGCAATGTCGCAAAGTGTCGCAGTTGTTTAGAGGTTGCACTCGAAGATCAGCCGCCTTGTAATTAAGCCAAAGGAGCAGCTTTGGCGCACGGGCTTGCCAAGAAGGTCAGGTTTCAAATTTTCAATTCTCTGTACACCTGAAACATGTTTCTCAGAATTTTATTATAGAAATATTACACTGATATAGAGTCAAAGATATTATTTGTTTAAATCAAATCAATTTACTGACTCAAACATTTTTCTTGAAAAAAAAAAAAAAAACTATTTTGACCCGTGTGGCAATCGCCTAATTTCTTCCTGGCTCCATTCCTGGGCCAAGCCAGGGGCCCCTAACCTGGTCCTAGCTTGTAATTTGTAATGGCGCCCGACTAAAGTTCCTAAAAATCTGGCAAGCCAGGCCCTAGCCAGATTCTCCGTTTCATGGGGTGTTTGGGCCCAATTTTGCCACGCTTGGCGCTAGCTTAGGCCATAAGACAATTTCCACACGGGGAGTAACCTTCAGTACACTAAACTATATTTACGTTACATAACTGAATGGTTCAGTTGCTTAAAAAATCGTTGAACTTTCTTAGAGATGAACCTAGTCGTTTTTAACTGTTAGAACGTTCAACTGGAACGGCGATATCAAGTACAGTAGAGTACAGACAGTTCAGTTCGTCTATGCGCAATCCTATTGTTTTTGTTTTTTAGCCGATTCGAAGCTTGAAATTACGATCGCTTACATGCAATCGCCCACGCTAATGCGACTCCACGAGATCGTCTCTCGAGTCTTCCTTTTCCTCTCGTATAGAGAAATCCTTCACGTAAAAAGAAAAAAGAAATCTGTTTCCTCTACTTAACGATATCGCAATGCTGATTCGGTTGATTATGAATCTGTAGCAAGGTGAACAAACTAAGTCCTTATTACGATTAGTTAACAACCTGTTTGCTGCTAGATCTCATTATAGGACGAATTGATTTAATTAATGACTCAATTCGCGACAAGTAACTTCTCTAAAAACGGAGGCAAATGCGAGAAATTTCCCATCACTAATATAAAAGATTGTTGAATCAAAGATTGATTAAATATATTTCTTTAGTACCTCCCGTGCAGAAATTGCCGCAATTAGTCCTAGGGGTCATCCATAAACTACGTGGAAAGTTTTTCACAACTTTTTGACCCCCCCTTCCCCCATCGTGGACAGCCGTGGAAATTTGGTGAACAACCCACCCCCCCCTTTTCAGTCCAAGAGGACATATTTTATAAAAATATAAATAATATATCCACGTGGATTCCAGCCCGACCCCCCTGGTCCCCCTCGTGGAAAAGCGTGGAATTTTGACATACCCCCCTCCCCCCCTAAACCGTCCACGTGGTTTATGGATGGCCCCCTATTTAAAATAGGGTTCTGACGAGGCCCTGGTCGGCATTTTTATTTTCGATAAAAATATTTTAATATTATTGGGCATTTAAGGGGAAATGATACAGTAGTAATATCTCATTGATACCAACTTGTTGATAATGAAACAGGGCATTGAAGAGTTTTTCACGTTGAAACCAAACATCGGGTAAAAATAAGGAAATCACAAGATTTTTCACACTTGATTATTTATGAAAATATAAAAGATGGTTATATTTATATATTGGAAAATTTAATAATTTGTATATTGTTGACAAATACGGAAGAATATGTTTCTAGGAATTTTAAACAGGTTTTCATGAAAATTATTATTAAACTACATTTTATGATTATATTATTTTCATAATTTTTAATAACTAGAGATTTAAAGGTATTTTTAAAAAATTACAAGAGTTTTTAGAGTAATTTCAGTAAATTTCAAAAGGTTTAACATATTTTAAAGAATACTGAAACGTTTTTTTATTGCTAAATTACTTAAAAATTTTGAAAACTTTTTTGAATGTTTTGAAATTCCTTAAAATCACTTGAAATCTTTAGAAATTCTTTCTCATGTTTTAATAACTCTAAAATTTCTTGAAAATTCTTTAATTTTTTCATATTCTTTTCAAATCTTTGACATTTTTTAACTTCATTAAAAATCCCTTGCAATATTTACAAATATTTTTAAATAATTGAAATTCCTGAAAATATTATGAATTTTTTTCGGAATTCCTTACAAACTTTTTAAAATCACTTGAAATCTCTCGAAATCGCTTTAAACTGTCTATAAAACCACTTAAAATCTCTTAAAATCCTTTAGGAAATCTTGATATCTCTGAAATCTTGTAAAATCCCTTGAAATATCTTTAAATTCCCTAAAATAATTTTAAATCTTGTGAAAATTCTTAAAAATCCTTAAATTCTTGGAAGTTCTTTTACAATCGTTTAAAATTTTTTTAATATCATTTAAAATCCTTTGAAAAAATTAACAAAATGTGTAAATTAATTTAAAATCTTGCAATTACCCTGACTTCTTTAAACATTCTTTAAAGCAACTTGAAATCTATTTACATCGCTTTAAATTCTCCTGAAATCCTTTAAGAAATCTTGACATCTTTGAAATCTTGGAAAATATCTTAAAATCCTTTTAAATTCTCTAGAATCACTTAAAATTTCTTGAAACCTTCATAAATTCCTTAAAATCACTAGAAATCTGTTAAAATTCACTAAAATCTCATAAGGGGTCCTTTACATTATCTTATAATTTTTTTAATTTTGTGAAAGCTTTAGAAAATCCTTACATTCTTTGGAAATCCTTTTAAATTCCCTAGAATCACTTAAAATTTCTTAAAATCTCTTTAAATTCCCTAAAATCACTTGAAATCTCTTAAAATTCACTAAAACCTCTTACAGTCGTTATCTTATAATTTTGTAAATCTTGTGAAAGCTCTGGAAAATCCTTATATTTTTTGGAAATCCTTTTAAATTCCCTAGAATCACTAAAAAATTTTCGAAACCCTCATAAATTCCTTAAAATCACTAGAAAGCTGTTAAAATTCACTAAAATCTCTTAACGGGTCCTTTACATTATCTTATAATTTTTTAAATCCTGTGAAAGCTCTAAAAAATCCTTACATTCTTTGGAAATGCTTTTAAATTCCCTAGTATCACTTAAAATTTCTTAAAATCTCCTTAAATTCCTTAAAATCACTTGAAATCTTTTAAAAATCCTTTAAAATTCTTTAATATCATTAAAAATCCCTTAAAATAATTAATAAAAATTTTTAATACCCTAAAATCTCAAAACTCTTGTGAACTATTTTGAAATTCTTTAAAAATTTCTTAAAATCACTTATTGTTTCTATAGAATGGTACTCTTTGTTTTCATAAAATTAAACACTTTAATAATCAAATATTGTGAATAATGAGTTTGCAGAATATTTTTTTAATCCTGATGGGGTATTGACCAGTTTTTCCTAGGTGGGGTACTTACTAGGGCCTTTTTGGGTAAACTGACGAGGTCCTGGCTAGTTTTCTTTATGTAGAGCAATATTCTGCCAAAGCGTTACAAGCCTTGTGTGGGCCTTGCCAGTTAACCTGGTTAGGGCCGCTGTAGAGGTAGGGAAAACTGACCAGGACCCTGTCAGAATCCCGTTAAAATTTCTGCACGGGAAATAATAAATATCTATTTATTATTTCATTTAGTAGCGATTTATCGAATTCAGACTGGCTTCCTTGTAACTGTGATTAAATGTAAATAAATTTGTATAGCTTCTTAATTTCTCTCTAATGTAATCAAATTGTTGACGACCAATTTCTTTTGATGCAACACTCGCAATTCCTCATTTATCAAATTGATTTACCGCCCAAACAAGTGTACGAATATAGTAAACAGGAATCGTACCGGAATCTGCGGTGAACAGACACTTTAATCAATTACATAAAGTAGCAGTCGTGCATACACAAATGTTTATTTTTATTCATTTTTCGCTTTCGCGCGTGCTCTCGCATTGACTGCCTGCCTCGATGTCGCTGTGAATGCATCGTTACGACTTGACGATGCGGCAGTCAATAATCGACTTCTTATGCAATTTACTCAAGCCTGAAATTTAGTATCAATTAGTAAGCACTTATCTTATTTAATCGATACTCTTTCCACCCTTCCGATAGTCATAAATCTTCTCGTAAACATAAATCCTCTAAACGCTTTACGATAAACACGTTCACGGAATTGAAGTAGGGTGATTAATTCTAAAACGCAGAATTAATCACACAATTAATCGTGTCTTAGAATTATTCAATTCAATTAGTCTTCCTACGCATTTCTTCTAATGTAGTTATATCGATCACAGAATAATCACATCTTTATCCTGAACCAAACTATCATAGGATAATTTCTTTACAAAATATCGAGCATAAAAATTCCAGATTTTCAATTGAGTTAATATTCTATAGACACTAGGGTGTCCGTTATTTCCCAAATTGATTTTTTTACAGCAATCGCCCCCTGAGTTTTTAGTTTAAGATATAAAAAAAAATATCCAACACAATTGAGCTCTTAATTTTTTAATTAAACCGTGCCGTAATCATGTTACTTTTACCATTTAAATAACATGGGATTTTTTGACATTTTACTTTTAATTTTTTTTCTCAGAAACAAATGAATGAAAAAATCTAAAAGTAAATTATTCTGACGTAAAATTTAACGCTCTACAAAAAAGGTCTCTTATGAATTTTCGATTAAATCACTGAATTAAAAGTTATTCAACATTTAACTTGTGTCTAATATTAATCTTGCAATATTTTCAACTTTTTGCTCATTTTTACTCTTTTTGACTATAAAATCATTGGAAGAGAAGATAAAAATTATTATCATTAGAGAACCAGTGATTATTTGTGTGGATTTTATAGCTTGAACTGAAAATTAAACAAAAAAAATAAT
>CAJFCP010000690.1:71387-86316 GCA_904066005.1 Synergus itoensis | reverse complement strand
CGTACTTTCGAAATAGGGTGATTTTACTGAATTTTTATGTTCTTTAGGGGTGAATGGGGTGAAATGCACATGAGATATGGGGTTGAAACTTTTTGAGAGCCTTTTTGGCATTATTTAAAAACATCATCACCAAAAACCTGGCGTAGTTTCGAATTAGGACAATGTAGCTAAATTTTTTAAATCTTTAGGGGTGACTGGGGTGAAATGCACATGAGATATGGGGTTGAAACTTTTTGGGTGCCTGTTTGGCATTATTTAAAAACATCGTCATCAAAAACCTGGCGTCTTTTCGAATCTTCTTTCGAATCTTTTCTCTTCGAAAAGTGAAATTACACAATCCGATAATAAATATGTAAACCATATTGCTAAAAATATACTCACAAGTCATTTCATTATTATAGCAACTACAACAATAAATTGCTAGTAAACGTAATCTTTGACCGTAGAGTTGTAAAATTTCATCAACATGAAAGTTTCCTCTGGTTTGAAATTTTCAAAGGAAACTGAAAGTTTCATGGAATTTTCGATATCGAACATCGAATCTTAACATCGATACTTGGCATCGATATATCGGAAGCAAAACATTGATACTAAAATATCAATATATCGAACCAAAAACATCGATGTTGCATCTCTAAACAGCAGTTAAACACCACATCAGTCAAACACCACATCAGTCAAACACCACACCAGTCCACCTCTTCTCTAAGCCAATTCAAATCTCAATTCTCGATCATTTGGATTTATTATACATACGTTTCAGCCTTTCAATTCCTTCCATATTATACTTGTTAAAACTTGTTAGTAAAAGTTTGCATCTCAGTCAATTGGCGGCACGCATCGCCAATTGCGCAAGTTTTATACGTCCGTTCAATCCAGCAAGTCGTAGTTTTTGCACGGCGTCGGGGTGGGGCTTACGGGGAATCAGGTGACCCGATTTCTGCCGACATCGACTTACGAGCTCACAATCGATCAATGCTCGAGGTTGTAAGAAGTACAATTTTACGATTCCCGCTATTCATATATGATAATTTACTTGATCGACAGACTGTAGTAATTGAGAACATTCTACTGCATATAGACTACCATCAGACTTTTCTATAGTCTTCTCTATATCGTATTTTTTGTGATCAACAGTTTTTAGACTGTTTAATTATATGATTCCTTTTTTACTTCTTAAAAATACTTTAAATGTTATTCTAGAATATAGTTTTGTAATAATTCTTTATAATATTCTTTCTTTGCCATCTGTTATATTTGCTGGGTTTTTTCCCATTCCTTTTAACAAAACATTGACTTTCTCAAATATAAATATTAAAAGGTTTTCCGATTTTTTCTCATCACGGCGTTCCATCTTTTAAGCTCTTTATGACTCTACCAAAGACCTAGTTCAATACTTGTCCTGTTACAACTCTATGTTAATGAGTTCTACACGTGGTAAGGTTCAGGTACTCTCCGATCCTTCAGGTCTATCGATCATAAAATTAAGACCAAGATCTGTCAAAGCAAAGGTCAAAGTATGAGTCTTTCTAATAAGATACTCCTACAATTTGTAATAGCCAATAGCCTTCCAAATTTTCCCACTTTTTGTACACTGAATCTTTCAGTTTTCTTTCCCCTAAAATGTACCTCTTTTCCAAAAAATGTACCTCTGGTACCAAAGGACTCTCAACTGTCAGTTACCGCCTAATTTCTTCCTGGCTCCATTCTTGGGCCAAGCCAGGGGCCTCTAGCCTGGTCCTAGCTTGTAATTTATAATGGCGCGAGGTACAGCCCAGCCCGACTAAAGTTCCTAAAAATTCTGGCAGATGGCGTTGAAGTATTCTGTTTTCATTTTGCAATCTGGCAAGCTAGGCCCTAGCCAGATTCTCCGTTTCATGGGGTGTTTGGGCCCAATTTTGCCTCGCTTGGGGCTAGCTTAGGCCATAAAACAATTTCCACACCGGTTGAGTTAGGAACACCTCTGCGTTGATTATAATTTTTATTCAAGAGTACCGAGAGAATTGAGAATCTTTTTCAAACCTTTATTGAGGCTCTTCAAAGAGTTTTCTTAGTATCGAGACTCTAGTAACACTATAGAGCTTCCAATATTTCAATTGAGAATTCAATTAGAAGTTTGAAACCACCCGCTAGCTTCTAACGTTAATTAACCGCTTTTTTAGTTCTCCTCTCTCATTAACACTCAATTTGTGAAGTTCGTTTCGTTTCTTATATCTTGTAAACCTTTAACTGTCTCACTTATCAACAATAAATAATAATTTACATTAAAAAGTGTGTTTTAATCCTCGATCACGAGTGCTAATTTAACATAGACTTAAAGCTAGATTTAAGTCTAAAAACGGACCAAAAGCTAGACTTTCTTCCACCTCGGAACATGTGTACCTCATTTAAATAATATTGTAAACACAAACTCCCTCTAGGTCGAATTTTTTCACTTAGACCTCGACTTAGACCTGTGCACGTGCCACGAGTATTTTAAAGTCGGCTTTCAGTTGATTGGAAAATCGAAAAACTGATAATGGACTAGTACTCCACATCCATGCGCTCCTATCTATACTAGGTGCTCAAAGGAAAGCGTAAACGAGGCCGGGTCGGTGAAGTACAACACGTTACACGCGATTCACCCAGGGGTTGGCCGAGGATCGTGCAGCTGTGATGTGTATGTGTGTATTTCACCCCCCTGGTACCCGCATACTTCTTTAGTTCTTTGCAGCTCTGGATCATAGTTCAAACTCTGTTCTTGCTCGGCTTGGCTTACAATTGACTTGGCTTGGCTCGTTCGGTTGCACTCGTCTTAAGTCTCGGTAATTCTCGGCTCTTTTCAGTCAGCTGGCTGGCATGCTGGTCTGTTGGTGCGCTGACAGGGCGTTGCCCTGGTGCTGCTGCTTTTACATTTACACTATTCATTATGAAGTGCAGACTGCAGTCAGAGTTGCGCTACAAGTCTACAACCTACGCCGGCCGGCACTTCGCTTCACTTCAGCTGCTGTAACTACAGACGACCAACCCAACCACCCACTACCCGGTAGTAGTAACATACTACTACGTATACTACTACCACCCACTATTACTTCTTCTTCTACTACTACTGCTACTACTACTACTACTATTACCACTTCTTTCAAGAGTACTATGAAGAATTAAGCAGTCTGGTTTCGTTGCTGGTGCTGCAATCTTCCACACGGCAAAAAATAGTCGATTAAAAACTCACAGACAAGAGACTTTATTTGGTTATATACCAGAAGTTTTGAACGTTCAAATGAACGAAATATTTTTTCCCAATTATTCCATTTTATCCAAAAATATTTTCCAAATAAAAACAACAATAGAAATTACAAGTTTCTTTCATACAGAATTATTTTCAATGCAAATGAATCAATATTTTTAAACTGTTTCTAGTTTAAAATACAATAAATACAAAAATTCGTTCATTTGAACGTTCAGAACTTTTTAGTCATATTTGGCTGAAGTTTCAGACGTCTAGTCTGTCGATTTTTTTTTCGATTTATTGGAATAAAAATATCAACAACAAAAATTTTCCAAAGTTTCCAAAACCTAAAATTAGCAGAAATTTATCCGACGTTACCCGACATTTTAAGAGATTTCATAGAATTTCAAGGGATTTCAAGAGATTTCATAAGATTTCAAATATTATAAAAGGATTTTAAGAGATTTATAATGATTTTAAGGATTAAAAAGACTAAAGGATTCTAAAAAGAGTTGAAAATAGTTATCAAAAGGTTTTTTCAGAAATTTCACAAAATTTCAAATCATTTTAACTGATTGTAACGAATTTGAAGGAATTTGAAGAGATTTCAAGAAAGTCTAAGAGATTTCAAGAAAGTTTAAGAGAATTCGAAAATTTTTGTAAAATTTTAAGGATTTTCAAGAGATTTAATGATTGTCAAAAGATGTCCTGGAATTGTAAGGCATTTTAAAGAATTTTAAAGGATTTCAAGAGATATTGAGGATTTTTAAAAGATATCCTGAAATTTTAAAAGATTTTTAAATTAACTTTTTAAAGTTTTCGAACTTTTTATATTAAATTTTCTTTTAAATTTTTAATCTCATTTTTATAACCTTTTTAAAAACATTTTAAATAACTAGAAACTTTGAGTAAATTCCTTGAAATCTTTTAAGTTCTTTTTAAATCCTTAAAAAAAAATTATAAACTCTCTAGAATCCTTACTAAATTCTCAGAATCATTTAAAACATCTTGAAATCGTTTAAGATATTTCGAAATCCCTTGGAATTCATTAAAATTAGTTGAAAGATCTTGAATTCTCTTTAAATTCCTTGAACTTCCTTAAAATCATTTTAAATATCTTGAAATCTGTTGAATATCTTTTGAAATCTTTTGAAATCCTTTGAAATTCATTAAAATTCCCTATAAACACTTAAAATTTCTTGAAACCCCTTAAAAATCCCTTAAAGTGTGTCTTGAAATCTAGTAAAATTGAGAAAAATGAAAAATTCTTTTCATAACTCTTTTGAACTATTTTTAAAATCCACAAAAGTCACTAAAATGAAATAAAATCTCTTAGAATCCTCTAACAATTTTTTAAATCCCTTAAAGTCTTTTTATCCCTCAAAGTTCCTAAAATTCTTTATAAAACTCTTTTTAAAATCCCATGAATTTTCCTAAAATCCTTTAAAGTAAATGTAAAAAAAAAATAAAATAAAAAAATTCGTCAGACTAGACGTCTGAAACTTCAATCCAGTAGAGACTTTGTATTTTAGTCTGGGATATGAGAGAAAGTCAATTAAAATACCAGGATGGTGACTTGACTGGGAAAAACTTGGAAATAACCGGGAATATAGTATAATTTAAGAAACGGGAGTTTACTTTCAGGGTGTCTAGCGGACCGGGAAAAACCCGGGAATTTTATTTGATCTGAAAAAAAAACCAGGAAAACCCCGGGAATTTCATTTATAGGACGGAGAATTTTTTTTTTTGATTGAAAAATCGACTTTTTTCTTCTTTATCTTCTTTTTATTCTATTTCTACTTTATCAATTTTTTTTTCCTTCAAAATTCACAAAAAGGCAACTATAAATTGGTCGGAGGAAAAAAAATTTGACCGGGAAGAGATTGGAAAAGATGTGGATAAAACCGGAAATTTCTACTTTATCCAATTTAAAAAAAAATTGACGGGGAAAAGACTGCGGAAAAGACCAGGAGAAAACCGGGAATTTTCAATTCCCTGATCGCTAGACACCCTGATTATCTATGTATATACTATATGAATTGAGTTGGAGTTTGACGTCTAGTCTGAAGATTTTTTTTACATTTATTAGAATAAACAAAAAAAAAGTTCTGAAAATCCAAAATTTGTATTTATTGACTAGTAGAAATTTATCCGGCGTTGTCCAGGATTTTAAGAGATTTAAATATGTAATTAAAAGGAATTTTAAAAAGCTTTAAAGGATTACAAAATATTTTAAGTGATTTTAAGAGATTTCAAAGGATTTCAAGAGATTTCAAGATATTTAAAAAGTGACATTAATGAACTCTAAGGGATTTAAAAATATTTTAAACGATTTTAAGACATTTGCAGAAGATTTAAAAGATTTAAAAGAATATCAAGTAATTTTAAGGGGTTTCATTTGATTTTCTCCATATTAGAATCAACTTCTTGAAATTTCTTAAATTTACTTAAAATGTTTTGAAATCTCTTGAAAATCATTAAATTCTCTTGAATTCATTAGAAATCCATTGAAATTCCTTGCAGTCATTTGAGATCTCTTGAAATCCCTTAAAATTCTTTAAAGTCACTTAAAATCTGATCAAATCCTTTAAGATGTCTTGGAATATTGTGAAATCTATATAGAAATTTTTGTAACATCCTTTTCATAACTTTTTCAAACTCTTTTAATAATCCTTTGAAATTCAGTCAAATCTCTTCCAACTCCTTAGGTTTTCTTAGAATTTTAATAATTTCAAGAGAATTGCTTTAAAATTACTGAAAATTTCAAAAGAAATACTTTTAAATTCTACAAAATCCTTTGTAATAAGCTAAAAATATTTTGGTTTCTAAAACAGGGTGTCTAACGGACCAAGAAATCGAGAAAAACTTGGGAATTTTATTTGACCCCAATCCCAATCATTTAAGATTGGGAATTTTTTGTATTTTTTTTTTTTTTTTTTTTTTGAAAATACGACTTTTTTCTACGTTATAATCTTTTTATTCTATTTCTATTTTATCATATTTAAAAAAAAAATTTCATAATCACAAAAGGGCAACTATAAAATGGTCGGAGGAATAAAAAATTGACCGGGAAAAGACTGGAAAAGACCGGGAAAAACTCGGGAATTTCTAATTCCCTGATCACTAGACACTCTGTAAAAATTCGTCGAAATCCTTTAAAATTTCTAAACAAATCTTTTTAAATTTATTTAAATCCCATGAGATCCCTCAAAATCTTTCAAATTTTTCATCAAAATAACTTGAAGTTCTCTAAAATCATTTAAAGTCTCTATGAAATCTCTTGAAATTCCTTAAAGTCATTTGACGTATCTTAAAATCCCGAGCGACGGGAAAGAAAGAAAGTATTTTTATTTTTTGTTATAAAAAAAAAATTGCAATTTTTTGCTCTATTGTGTTAGAGAATTTTTAGAATGAAAGTCATGAATTAAAATAAATCTTTGTGCTTTATGGTTAAATTTTTATGATTTACCGGGAAAATTTAAAAACTTGACCGAGAAAAACAGGGAAATGACCGGGAATATCGATATTTATAATATCGATATATCGGACATGAAAATATCGATATGAAAAATATCGATATCTGTAAAATAATGTCGATATTTCAATATTAATATATATTGATATTTTCTTTTCGATTTTCGAAGTCGATGTTTGCGTTTTATCACTAATTTGTCATATATAATATTTTAAAATGCAAACTCGTGCGATCATATTTACCTACATCTGTACAAAACATAATTAGCCTAGATTCAGTAAAAAATATTTATTATTACGAGCCTAAAGTTCGCGAAATAAATTCCTATTCTAGGCTTTAATTAACTTATTGATTCTGTGATGTGGTGGATAAAGCTTAGTGTGATTAGTTGCATAAGATACGATTCTTGATGACTTGGCAACGTTTCCAACTATTCAACTTTTTTCTTATGGCTTCCTCCAACGCATTTCAAGTTCTTGTTTTTGATAGGTTTCTTATTATCCTAAACATGGTCCTTAAAAGCAACTCATTATTTCTCTCCCAACTATATTTTGCAGCCTTTGAATTGCTTCTTTTTTTAATGAATCACCTAACATCCTAGCATTGCTTATTTCTTCATTAATAAAAATTCTAAAAATCTAGTTCTAATTAAAATTCTAATTTTTATTAAATTTCTAATTATAAAGTTGCATTTTAGCCATTAATAATTTGGAAACATCTCAAGCTGAATGCTGGTGCTGCAATTGAAAAGCCTTTAGCAGTGAAAATTAAATTTGATAATAAACAAATTTGGCATGTGATTTTTGATTGTGTAATTACTGTCAATTGTCATCAACGCAATACGCCATTCGACAATATTGTAATATAATATGTCTGATCTTGGCAGCGCTCGCGAACAAACGCAACAAACGCGGCCGCTATGTTAGCTTGATGTACACTGCATCTATTTTTGGGGAAGGGTTTTACTTAGAAACGTATTTTAGGCAATACAAACGAGAGAGGGCGATGTCTGGCGCCGCGTCGCGACGCCTGGTCTAACCCTCGCAACATATCGAGACTTATTTGGATCGAATTTTCATTAATTCACAAGTTTTCACTTGGTCACTTATTATCAGAAAGTATACCTTCCAGCACTATTGGGCTGAAGTTTCAGACGTCTATTCAGACGAACTTTTTTTTTTTTTTTTTTTTTTCTTGAAATATTTTCACTAAAAAAGTAATTTTCTTATTGCAGCAGAAAGCATGGGAAACGTTTTCATAAACAATATTTTTAACTGTCAATGAAAAATCTTTGATGCACAAAAAATCGTCTGAGTAGACGTCTGAAACTTCAGCCCAATTCCAGCATTGAGAAAGTGAAAACATTAAGGGTGTTGGAACCAAGTTATAATCTAAAAATGCGATTTCTTCATTTTACTCGACAAATATTAAATTTAGAGTTTTTTCCATCTGTAGAATTAATCAATTTTTAACTAGAATCATGCGTACAGCGCGATAAAATATTTAATTCAAATATTTTTTAAGTAACATGAAAATATTGAATTTTGAAGTTAGATTTTGAATTTTTCGTTTTATGCAAAAAGTATCGAAATTAAATATTTTTTAGCTCTGTATGCAGTCTTATATTTGAAGAAAGATTAGTGCTACAGAGCGAAAAAATATTTATCTATAATTTTCGTTGAGTAAAATGGAGAATGGAATTTTGAGATTTCCTAAATTTACTCTTTACCATAAAGAACCTAGGTGCCCTTAATGGTACCTTGCATATACAAGATGATGAAGAAAAAATAAGAAAAAGTAATAATAATAAGAAAATAATCATCAATGTGTGGGTAAATTGCAGAGATTAACATTAAACTATTTATCCCACTTTTAAAATCGATTAAGGGGAATGCTTTGCAGTTTACACATTTGATTAATGTTTAAGAAGACTGACATCTGTTCGTTTGCCACCTGTCGGCAGGTGCAATCCACGGACCAGGGACCCAGGTCCTGGTTGTCCGTCTAGCTCACTGGTTTCAATTATCCCTTTTATTTTCCCCGAGCCTCATGCCCTCATCTCCTTTGAGGTCATTCTTGTTTACTACGTTCTCGTACAGCGTAGTACGCACAACATATGATATCTGTATGTGACGCGTATTTTGTGGACACCCAACACGGTGCACGAGGTACCAGGTAAACAGGAAATGGTCCCCATTCTACTCGTTTTTGTGTAACGCACTGACAGAACTGCACTCGTTGAGAATAATTAATCGACAGTATCTCCCATTTATGGAATTTATTTTTTACACATTTTTTGCAACTCAACTGCGTTACTTTTTTCTCACTTAAGGGTGTTGGAGCCAAGTTCCAATCTAAAAATTCGATTTCTTCATTTTACTCGACAAATATTAAATTTGTATTTTTTTCCCTCTGTAGAATTAATCAATTTTTAACTAGAATTGTGCGTACAGAGCGAGAAAATATCTAATTCAAATATTTTTTAAGTAAAATGAAAATATTGAATTTTGAAGTCAGTTATTGAATTCTTCGTTTTGTGCAGAAAGTATCGAAACTAAATATTTTTTCGCTCTGTACGCAGTCTTATATTTGAAAAAAGATTAGTGCTACAGAGCGAAAAAATATTTATGTATAATTTTCATTGAGTAAAGTGGAGAATAGAATTTTGAGCTTAACACTTGGGTCCAACCCCCTTATAATTGAAATTCTTAACTAGTTGTCAAGTTGTATCAACTTTTGTGCTCATTCAATGAACACTATGCTTCCTGTAAGCAAATATGATTTGCTTCCTCATAGAGGAAGTTTAAGTTTATTTTCTTTACATAAGCATTAAATTTTGATTATTTGAGAAGTTATATTAGAAAAAATCTTTTTCGAAATTGAATTTTTAAAAAATAATTTTTTATAACTTTCTTATTTCTCAATGAAATGCATTAATGATATAGGTCAATCGCTTCATCTCGACACAAAGAATATTTATTTTCCTTACGTCAGGTCAAAATTTTGATTATTTGAAAAGTTATAGTTGAAAAATTAATTTTTGAAAATACAATTAACCATAACATCCTTATTTTTTAATGAAAAGCATTAATCGTATAGGTCAATCGATTCGTCTCGACGCAAGGAACATTTATTTTGCTTACATAAGCAGTGAATTTTTATTATTCAAGAAGTTATAGTGAGAAAATGAATTTTACGAAAATTATAAAAGTACACGAAACATGTAAAATTAAATATTTTGTTAAACCCTTCTGATAGAATTAAGGTTTTATAGGCTGTAATATTTGTGCCAAATTTCATCAATTTCTATATACACGTTCTTGAGATATGGTGGGAACAAAAAAGCATGACACACACACATACACACATACATACATCCGGACAATTGTTCAGGGCATCATACTAGATATATTCCATTTGAAATCTATCGAAAAAAATATGTTTTTAGAAAATGGATTTTGTCACCACTACAAAGCTTCCTCTATGAGGAAGCAAAAATTAAAAATATAGTTTTTAAATAAATTGTTATTGGATTATGGGAGAAATACAGTCTACGAATATTAAATTAAACGAATATTTCACTTGGATTAACTTTTTTTTACTGAGAGATCTTTACGATCAGAGAGCATCCAAAACTCAAAAGACTATAACTAACTGGTGACATGGTTTCCTTCCACACTTTACTCTTTATCAATTGTTTATATAAACAGTTTTTGGAAGACCACACATCTCATCATTTCTTATAAAAGTGTTCGCACAAAGAATTCAAATTTAAAAATTGATTTCCTTTTGTTTATCTTTCCAATAATTGTAATATTGCAATTGAGCAAATTACACATATCGCAACCCACTATTCTTTATATTATGATAATTCTATCGTAAGAAGAACCTTATATTTATAAGCGGAAAAAATGCAGGAATTGTCCGGAAATCTCGTGAGAAAATTTTAGTAGACACCCTGCTTTTCCAACCATTGTAAAAGTTTCTTTTTTTTTAATACTTTTTTTATTATTGGAAAGGAGTTTTGGTTGGAAAGGAGGAGCGAAATTTTAGTTGGAAAGGAGAAGAGGAGTTTTAGTTAGAATGGGACTAAGGTTGGTTGGAAAAGGGAATGGTAATTTTGGTTGGAAAGGGTAGGAGAAAAGAGATTTGGATTATATGTATTATTATTATATTTTGATTATATTATTAATAGTGTATTTATTTATGTTTCAGGCTGCTATTCTTCAACAAACTGCAGAATATATTTACCAGCTGGAGCAAGAAAAGACTCAGCTGCTGTCTCAAAATTGCCAATTAAAGCGATTGGTAAATCAGCATGAGGGGGGTGATGTACCGATCAAGAAGCGCAAAGCTGAAAGTCAAGGTAAATTATAATAAGCCAAGTCAAGACCAAATCGAGATTTTAGGTTGATGACTTTTCAACTGCCGAGCACAGAATTTTATTTTACAAATTATTGTTGTTGAACTCGAACTTGAGTGTGTGATTTTAAATGTAGATTTCCCCATACTGCACATCTTTAATTGATAATTATATTGTGTATTATACTAATTTACTAAAATATTTTTTCAGGTGTTGTTCTGAGTTTGCCGGTGCACGTTAACGAGAGTGGTGATGAGGGTTTGGGAAGCATGTCTCCAGAACCTTTATCAGTCATTACGGTTTCCGCGGATGGGCATTCTGTGCTAAACAGTGAAGTTATCGAGCTTAGGCGCCAGCTAGAAAGAGAAAGGCAAGCAAGGAATCATCTAGAAAAGCAAATGAGAGCCATTCAAAATCAACTCTATCCTGAAAGGTTTAGAGATAGTCAACTAATCGCCTATCAACCTCACGAGGTAAATATTCATTATCCAATTAAAGTCATAGTCATATTTTAAAATTTTTCTTTATTATAATTTACCTTTTCAAAAAATTGATTGATAAAATTTGTTTTTAGGTGATTGAGCACACAGACAATGTTTTGGCTCAAGAAACAGAGGAAGCGGTGGCTGCCCTGCAGGTGGTTTCTATGGTGACTTTACCTTCAGTGGGATCGACCCAGACAGTTGAGACTACGACCCCAGACTCAAGTTCACCACCCCTTTCGCCTGAACCAGTAGAAGTAGTAGCGGAGGAGATCAAGGAGGAGGAAGATTCTCAGCCTAGTAGTCCAAAGATCGTCACCTTCGCGAGTCAGATTTTCCCACCGATTGAAGAGCAGACAAGCTCGGGTTCGTTTTCTCCCACGAGAGTGACCTACACGACCGAAGCGGGCAACTCATCCAATCAGTATATCACCAGCAGTCCTTCTAGAACCTTTTCTCCTGAAGAGGAGGCAGAAGAAGAAGAGGAGGAGGAGGAAGAGGAAGAACAAGTGGTAGAAGGAGAAGCAGAAGAAGAAGAAGAAGAAGAGGAAGAAGAAACCCAACGGCTACCCAGTGTTCTAGAAGCTGCGATGAAAGCCGAACCCAAAGTTGAAGTTGAAAGGTCTGCTCAACTACTGTTTCTTGACTATCAAAGGACAAAGTTTAAAATATATTTAATTTTCTAATTTTTAATATTTAATTTTTATTATATTTGTAGGTTGCCGTCACCATCAAATTCTCTAGATGACGGAACTCCACAAGCGAGGCTCTACCTGGCAAATACCTCTCGACAAAATCTCGAGACAATAGTTGAAGCAATTCGACACCTGGAGGGCGACCATTTATTCAGCGATGAGCCAGCTCAGGATGTTCCACTAGCCCTGACGAACAAACCAACATCGACAGCGTCGTCTTCTACTAAACAGCGACTTCTTCACGCCGAAGTGAATAATTTTCTACAGTTCCACTCGCAGCAACAGACTCAACAGAGACCTGGTGTTATTGTTGTCAAGCATTCGTGATCCGTTGCATCACGCTCAAAGTAATAATTGCTGCGACAAGGAGTGAGACTGGTTTTGGCATCACCAGCTCCATTAAACATCAGAAGAACTAAACCTCAGGATTCTATAATCCAGGGTCTCTGTTATTCTTTTGCTTTCGAAACTTTAATAGGCGAATAGCTCGAGTTTGCAAAGAGATGGACTTTAGAAACGAGCTCCAAATTGCTGTAAGACGAGTGCATTATATGAAATTTACAGCATCTCTGAGATCGAAGGCCTTGAGTTTCAAAAGCATCAACTCGCACGGACCAAGTCCGTGGCCATTCTTTCTTCTCCCTTTTATATTCTCCTTTTTTGTATATATATATACTTCCGAACCATCTGAATGTTTCTCATCCCAAATTTCGAAGGAAACGTTTTTCTTACATGTCTCTTTAGCCAAAGTCCAAAAGACATTGGTGAAAAGTGAGAGAGAGAAAGAGAGTTGGAGAGAGAGAGTGAGAGCGAGAGAGAGAGAGAGAAAGAGAGAGAGAGTGAAGGAAATAGAGGGACAGGAGAAAGGTTTGTTTCTCCTACTTGTAGAGTTAGGCTTTATCATCTGATAAAGAGTACTACCACAATAATATTCCTAGCTTGTAACGCTACGTAATAATAATATATTTACGTTTTCTTTTTCACATTGTTATGAAAATAATCTTAATTATTTGAGAGCGAAAACCTCTCCCCCTTTCCTGCTTTTACGCACGCGTGTGCGTGTGTGCGACTGTGTGTGTTTATGTATCTGTGTGTGCACGAATACATGCGAGAATATTATGAACGTTTTTCTCAATATATTCAATGTCATTGATGAACGCTGCAGAAACCGAAAACAAAGATGACGAATAATTATAATCAAAATACATGTGTATGATTGACATTAACACATTAAGGTTTCGCCTTGCGGTGCTTGACGTTTTTCTTGTTATCGCGATATTCTACCTTCCCCCCCTTTTTTATTTCTCTCTCTTTTTGACATTTAGCGCAAGCACCCCAATGCGCCAGAGCTCATTTTTTTAATCTGTGCCAAATATGGAATACTGAGACTTTTGTTTGTTTGTTTTTGGAAAAGACAAGTACAAGATTTCAAGCATTTTTTTTTTCGTTGTTAAATTTTTGGACTTGAATTTCGAATTTGGATGTCTTTAGCTGTGGTTTTTTTTTTTAAATTACGATTGAGCAAAAGTTGATTACAGAATTCAAAATTCTTATTCGATCGACTGTCTTCGATTTCATGATCCCTGACTCTCATGCGTTTCTCATTAATCGATTAATTCCAGTGTACAGCCCGATGATGAACACTACTTTATTATACATATAACAATGAAGATGGTGTTGACATATGAAAGGAAGATGCATGATTGTAAATTTAATAGGTTTAGTTAAGGAGCGTTTAGCAGTACATAATTTTTAAGGTATCAGAGTTAGAATTTAATTCACCTTACACTCGTAAGATATATTATATTCGAGTGAGTATGCAGTTGAAGATGAACGGAAAAAAAATTATCGGTATCTTCTAGAGGTATGGTAGATGTGAACATTGCTAATCTATAAAAGTACTGTATGTATGTATGTATATACCTATACATATATACATACATATATCCTAATAGTCCTGCATAAGTGCATAGATTATACGCATAATAATGCGTAACATAATTCTAAAAAATGCGAAATCTAGGAGGTCTTTTTCTTTCTTTTTTCTTTGAAGGGGTGGGTGGAGGTGGGAGATCGTATCGCGCTTTTCCGTCCTAATTAGAAATAACAAATAAAGTATATTTATCCATGTTAATTTGTTTTAACCGAGGCAATTTCGATTGATAATAATATTGTCGAAACACACTGTGATAGGCAAATTTTTCTTCTTTTTTATTCTCCCTCACATATAAGACTTTTCCGTATTATCTAAAAACAATCGTTATTGCCTTGAGGTCAAATAAATCATTCCTCTCTAATTTTGAATAAAAAAATGTATCTAATTTATTTTCTAGGAAGTAAGAGCGCGATACAATCGCGAGTAGCATTTACAAAAATACCTCAACGAAAATTCGGTGTTTATCAGGGCCTATAAATTGAGAGTTTTAATTCGCTGCAGAAATCTTGTAAATTATGCGAAATTCCGAATGCATTCTCATTTTAGGTATGTAATATCCGACAAATACTGTTGCAAAATTAAAATTTAAAGTATGTAATACTAAACATTGGCAAACGAAAAATTAAGGTAACTTTAACAACTAACGCGGCTTACAAAACGGCGTTTAAGTCTAGAATTTTTTTGCAACGGTTTTTGCCATTTTTGACTAAATTTGTTAAATTAAAAATTCGAGTCCCTTATATTAGAATTTAGTGGTTATTGATATGCGC
>CAJFCP010000690.1:25954-51185 GCA_904066005.1 Synergus itoensis | reverse complement strand
TTGCACATACCGGATCCATTGTCTACGACAAGAGCTGCTACGTCGTCGTCACACATTTTGGTGTCGCTTTGATTCTACGTTCTGAAATGAAAAAGAAAAACTTTCATTAGTTTTTTGTTTTGTTTTTGTTGTCAATGAGGGAATCTCAGCTGGACGAGGGATTTTGCGGTATAGTTTATCAAGTTTCTGCTGTGGAGCTTATTTTAACGCTCGTGTTTGTTGTAGGAGTTACCGAGTTATCTTCATAGCTCGGTGTTAAAATAGCATTTGTATCGAGTTCTAGGTTCCAATTTCTAGTTTTATTTAATATTAAGGAATAGCATAGTGAATATTAGAATTATTTTATTGTTTGTTCACTAGAGAGTTTATTTATTCAAGAGTGTGTCAAATTTTTTTGGTTTACTTGTTAGTAGATTTATTGTCAAAGTAAATCTACTCAATAGTAAACTAACAATATAAAAAATAGAAAATTATTTTTCTCATGAAGGTATGCAAAAGAACGAAATTAAGGACAATAGAAAATTATATGAAATGAATTAGAGCTAATAATAAATTAATTGATATCTGGTGGGTATTCTCATATAGTTAGTGTTTAAATTGCTAATCGTTGATAAAAATATTTCTAAGATTCTTGAATGATTTTTAGAATGATGAATTTTATATAATTTTTATAATAATATAAATTTATTAACAATGGTTATTGATAAACTGTATTATTTCAGGATATCCAGTAGCCAAAAAGTCGTAGAAATGGATGGATCATGGAAAAATCATCAAAGTTTAAGAAAGCACAGGTAATTCTTTTTAATTCATCAGAAAGAATTTTAATAAGTTTTATGAATTCATTTAGAAAAGTGTGCTTTTTGCTTCTTATATTTCAAAGTTTGAAAAATTGTACATTTTTTAATGCATAAAAATCAGAAGTAAAATGAAAACGGACTTTTAAACTATAAATTTATAATTTATAAATCACTGTGCAGTATTTTTATATTTATTTTATTGAAACTCGCATGAGACAAATAGCTTCTATTTTCATTGCTTCTTGAAAGAAGAAGCCTAGTGTCTACGTTACGAAAGAACCTCAAATCTCAGAATTTAGAATCTTAGGGCTTCAAGATTAAAATAGATATTATTGAAAGAATTTTTGGCTCAGCTGGTATCCTTTACGAATGAGTCAATTCTGACGCTTAGATATTCTCGTGACGTATAGATTGATTAATTCTACTGATGAGCTAATTGCTAATCATTAATCAATTACTAGACAGTTCAAAGTCTCTAATCTAATTCTATTCAATTTTCATATACCAAAAAATAATTGTAATCTTTAGAACTAATAAAAAAATATCTCTATTCTAAAGATTGTAAATATTGAATTAATTATTAATTCATAATGATAATTTGTTTTAATGTATCAGCATTTAAAAAGCGTTGTATAAATTTGATTTGAATTTTTTTAGGGGTAACAAATTGAAAAAAAGTAACATTTCCGCTAATGTTGCAGGTACGCGTGCCAGAATTGACCCAGTTGCCTATAAAGTGATAGGCGTCGAGATGTAGCACTAGGAGCAGCCACGGCGTCGCGACGCTATTTTAATCCAAGCGTGCTAACTTTAGCCGAACGACGGACGCTCCCTATAAGTTCAAGAGTCGATTATGGACCCCGACGCCTTCACCAGCGGCGGAAAGACACGCGTGCCAAGATTATGCCGTTCTTACAAGAAAACGTAATTGCGGAAGCAGGCCAAAGACCTCTACAAATTCTATCAGTAAATAATTTGCAATTTTTTCCCCATTTTTTATAGATTAAATGAAATGATTTCTTTAATGCCTAATCTTCCAATTTTGTAATACCTAAGACCTCTCTTCGTTTCTTAAGTTTCTTTGGGGGGCTTCTATATTTATAGAGACCATCACGTTTAGGGAGGCATGACCTTATAAAGCATCGTTGAGATATTTTTGGCATCCGAAGAAACTCCCGAGTTCATTCAGACCTTCGATTTTGTTAATGTTACAAATTTAGAAAAGAAATTTAATCAGGTTGGCCCAAACAAATGTTGTTCTGAAAATGTTGCGATTGAAATTTATTTTATTTGAAAGTAGTTCATTTTTAAAGAGGATGTTGAAGAATTTTAATAATATTTACGTAAATGGGGCGTGGTATATTTTTAAAAAGTCGTGTATTTTTAAAAAATAAGGGAAACTGATACCTTTGAAAATAGTTTTGGATTATTTTTGAAAAATTTTTCTTTAAGCTAGTGGAAGTTATATAGTTTTGAAAATTGTATTTTTTACAAAGATTTTTTTACAAATTATTGTATCTGGGACAGTTTTTTTAATGTGTGTCACGTTTTGTTTTTTGACCGATTTCTTCACTTGTTGAGATACGATCATGAACTTGGATATTTTTCAAAATGGCACTTTGCCATATTCAGATAAACAAAAGTCTATTTACTCATTTTCAATGAGGAATTTAGAAGTTTACAAACATTTTGACAAATAGCGAAAGAAAATGTGAACTTATTTATTTTTTTTTTATTTGAAAAGATATTGTCTGTACTTTTAATTAATCTGTCTTATTTAAAACTCTAATCTTAACTTTACTAGATTCTAATATGTTTATGAAATTTAAAATTATCTCTTAATAGTATTTATGAAAATTTGATCACCTAGTAGACATTTTAAAATTAATTTCGAATTTTGTAAGTATTTTAAAAATTGACAACAAATATTTGTCTAGTCAGGCTTAAAAAATAGTTACTTCTTAAATTTTGTACATCAAAAAGACTCAAAGAATCAACTTCAAGTCTCTGAATATTAAATTTGGAATATTCCTTTTAACAAAATTACTTATAAGAAAAAAGGGTTTACATTGAACTTGAAAGCAAACAAAACTTGATAAGGGAGTGAAATATTATCAATAATTTTAAAACACTTCT
The DNA here is from genome assembly GCA_904066005.1 of Synergus itoensis. Taxonomy (NCBI): domain Eukaryota; kingdom Metazoa; phylum Arthropoda; class Insecta; order Hymenoptera; family Cynipidae; genus Synergus; species Synergus itoensis. The sequence continues at coordinate 48,249 of CAJFCP010000690.1, read as the reverse complement.
GTAGTTTACAAAAAGAAATCGAATACTTTGTACAAGTAAAACAATTGAATATATGAAGAAACCTATTATATCAATTGCAATTTAGGTGTAAATATATCATATTGAGAATTTTACTAATAAAAATACTGAATTTTACAAATACAATTTTTTTTTAATAAAATTTACTTTTTATAATAGTAAAAATTCTCAATATGAGACGTTTATGCAACGCAGTTTAGGAAAATTTTTTAACGTAGTTTTCTCTATTTAGAATTACAAAAAGTACTTTCTGGAAAAAGCAAAGGTATCATAATTTCCCCGGTAGCACATTTAATTTAATTTATAATTAGAGATTTGACATATTACTGATTTTGTATTCAATCTTTATTGAAAAAGTTGTAATAAACTTCTGATCTATACTCAGGGAAACTCGTCGGTGAGGATGGCTCGTGGAAGAAGCGGATGATAACGAAGAAATTAGAACCAGATCACTGAATAAAGAAATTCACTCAAGCCACACAGAACGAGAACCGGAAGTCGCGAAACACCACGTAAAATTTTATTTTGATAAACCGCACAGATTATAATCCCAGAAACGTCCAAGTGAACCAAGTCAGGGTTGATTATCAGCAGGAAGGAAGTACGTACCGTGCACGGGACAGAGTGTAGTGGCGTCTGTGCCGAAGAAGCGTCGCGACGTCGAATATATGCTCTCGTTTATACGCCCCCACATTTTTGGACGATGGTGCTTGCCCGACAGGCACGAAAAAGGCTTGCTTCTCGAGGCGTCGCGACGCTCTCCGAACTAGGCGGCACCAGGGTTCTCCAAACAGACCGCGAAATATGTTAGTTTCATCCAAAAGCACATCAGTGATAGTCTTTCGAATCAAGGGTCTGAATTTGTAAAAGAAAACGTTTCAGTATTGTTCAAATAGGATTAGAAAAGAATTTTTGAGAATAGGTTCTTCTAAGAGAAAATTTTGAATATTCTCTACAATTTTTCATCAGTCTTTTGAACCAACGATCCAAATTTGGAAGGCTTAGTTTCATTGAACAAAGATTCAAAGATTTTAATCAAGGATCCAAATTTAGAAAGAGAGCTTTGTAAAGGAGAAGCTTTGTAATTGTTAAAAGAGGATTCGGAAAGAAAATTTGAGAATAGGTTCTTCTAAAGGAAAATTTTGAATATTTTCCATAATTTCTCATCAGCGATAGTCTTTTGAATCAATAATCCAAATTTTAAAAGGGAGGTAGTTTAGTTTCAGTAGAAATCAAGTTTTGAGAATAGGTTCTAATTATTTTCAAGAGACTCTGTGAGTTATTTTTACAATTAATGGTTTTGGGGAAGATAGAAATCTTATAGAACTTAGCTGTTTGATGCGTATTTTCGTCAATTTAATTATATCCACAGGTTTATTTATTTTTATATTTATTTTGGATAAGACGTGGCATCACTGATGGTCTTAAGGGTGTTAGACCAAGTTCTAAACTCAAAATTCGATTTCCTTATTTTACTCGACAAATATTATAATTAAATATTTTTTCGCTCTAAGTACCTACTTCTTTTAGAAATAGGAATGTGTCTATAGAGCGAAAAAAAATTTAGTTTGAATACTGTTTCGTCAAAATGAGAAATTTAAAACCTAATCTTGAAATTCAATCTCTTCATTTTACACAAAAAGTATTCAAATCATATATTTTTTCACTCTGTATGTATATTTCTATTTAAAATGTGAACAATGCTACGGGGCAAAAAAATATCTAATTGCAATTAATTGTAATTCATCAACAAATCGGTTGCTTTCATATTTTAGCATAATTTGTCATGAGTCATGAGGTTTACGTTTTTTATTTTAAACTGTTATTTCAAGAGGGATTACTTTGAGAAAAATATAATTGAATAAAACATACATTTAAAATTAATTTCTGTAGATAAAATGAGGGGTGGTGTATCTGTGTTGTATCATAGTTCTTATAGGTTCCATTCGGATAAGGTTTGGCTTCTGGAGTCAGAATAGTTTTCTACAATCTACGAGAATAGAAGTTCCTTTGATCTTGGAAGCTGTAACGTCATACCAAGTTTCTTTTTGTGAAAACGATCTTCCCCTCTCGGACTATTTTCTTTTTTAACTTCAAACTGATAGATAGTTTTAGCTTCAGGTTGTTTGCTTTGGAAAATCATTGCTTCCGCTGTTATTCATAATTTCACCGACTTTTACGACTCATAATATTAGAAAGCCAGTTTATGTCATAAGGTCATGCAACTCCTACATTTTGATTTATATTTATTCTTCAGATATATATAGTACAACTAATGACAAATTCTGGAATTTGTTTTCAGTAGAAAGATTTTAAATACCTTTTCAAATACCCTATTTATGTGACCTGGTTTGAATTTTTAAGAAGTATTAATTAATATATTAATTTGTAAGAAAATACTCATTAAAGGCGTTGCACCAAGTTCTAAACTCAAAAATCGATTTCCTCATTTTATTCAACAAATATTATAATTAGATATTTTTTTCTCTGTATATCTACTTCTTTTAGGAATAGGAATGTGTCTATAGAGCAAGAAAAAAATTTGAATACTTTTTCGCCAAAACGAGAAATTCGAAACCTAATCTCAAAATTCAATCTCTTCATTTTACGCAAAAAGTAAACAGTGCTACAGATCGAAAAAATATCAGATCAGTAAAATAAGGAAATCAAATTTCGAGATTAGTACTTAGGTCCAACGCCTTTAAAGGAGAGTCATTGACCATTAATATAATATATTTCCGGTGGTTTGGCCGTTGTCGTTGTTTGGCCTTGAAGTTTAAATTCTAAATATATCAATGAAGACCGATTCGCGCTACCATGCAAGGAGGGCATATGTGCCTCACTCGTCGAGTGGAAACCGTTTCGAAACAGGTGGACACATTCGACCAACGAAATATTTTCACTAGGCGAGAGACTTTTACTTTAGGCATGAGATATTTCCCTCGAGACTATGAAAAAAGGACCCATGCCGTGATTGACACGGTCACCCCCAACAAAAATAGCCTGTTTGAACTCATTTTGTGAGGATTTTTCTTCCTTTTTTTATTTGAATAGATGCGCTTTGGTTCTCATTACTCCCTACCAATTTTTTTTAGATGCTGTCACTAAAGTTTCATTTTCTGTGCCAGATTTTACAATTGCACTAGAATTTAACAATTTTGGTTGCAGTTTATAAAAACAAGATATAAATTTTAAATGTAATGATTTAAAAGTATAATTTTGTTAAGAGGATGTCTTACAGAGTTTTAGAAATTATTTCGCAGATCTTAATATTTCTAATTGTACTTCGGATGAGGTAATATTATCAGAAAAGTCAATATTTAAATATATGAACTTTCCAAAGTAATATAATTGTCCCGAGTTATTAATTTATATAAGAAATCAAGTCAGAGGTTCAAAAAAAAAAAAAAAAAAAACAATCTTCCACCATCTGGGCAAATTATTAGTATTTTAGAAACTCAGAACTAATTTGATTTTCTCCTTTCGGAAAAATATGCCTTTTTATGGCTTGGTTAATGAAATAATACTTGTTTTTCAGTCTCAGTAATATTCACATATATAAATTATTATCATTCTACTCTTTTAAACATTGTTAGGAAATGTCTAAAAAAAAAGATATCAGTTGATAACAAAGTCAAATATGAAAAAAATGTATTGAATCACTTTATAAAGACTTTGATAAAGATAATTTTAAAAATTTGACTAAGTCAACTTTATTTATCTGCATATAAAATTGAATAGAGAAAAAAAAAAAATAAAACAAATATGTACTACGTTTGACTTTTGAACTTGAATCCCCATCTTCAAGATTTCCGCATGGTTAAAACTAAGAGGATATTTAAAAGAAAATATAAAGGGAATATAGGGAATAATGTGAGATAATGTATATTCTTTGACTTTGGCATCGTATAACAATATAATAGTATATTATAATATTTACAAAATAAATTAAAGTATAGATATAGTGTACGTGAATACCGGTGATTTGGCTTCGCGAGTATGAGACTAGATTACACAATAACGTAGACACAGACGCGATACAGTTTTCTTTCATTATCTTCAAGGGTCGGCTGGATCTCTTGCTCGACAGTAAAAAAAAAGCGTCGCATCTCCAGGATGCCACCAGGCTCAGCTGAACACCCGGAATAGTTTTTAACCCTTTCAAGTGTCCCAGATGTCCTTTTCGAAGTAAATAGAATCGACCCTGGACACATCCTCGCCTCGCAGATCCTGATCCTCTCTTTCCCTCGAAAATGACTCCTTCTGGTGTCCTTCAGAGCCTACGCAGCCTCCGGTGATGCGCTGTACGAAGAGCCCTCCGCGTGCATTTTCGACGACACAAGGTGTCTTATCAATTCGTCGAAAGCCCTTCGAGACAAGGTGAAAATGCGAACATGAACGTGATAGACGATGAAGTAGTCGCCACCTAGCCACCAGGACAGGGGCGACTCAGATGATAGCGATTCGACATGTGATGATGAGTCGAAGACGTAGGATGGAAGTTGGTAAAGTACGTAGCGGTACATCGAGGTCCACCTTTTGTTTTTTCAACTCTAAGGCAGATCCTGATTTTAAGCAGATGCTTAGAAGCACTTGCGGTGAACAATTCCGGGACCTGATTCGTCGTATTCCTGCTTGGAGATCCACATCTGTTGGAAGGTGGACAAGGAGGCAAGGATGGAACCTCCGATCCAGACGGAGTATTTCCTCTCAGGTGGTGCGATGATCTTGATCTTGATGGTTGAGGGAGCGAGGGCGGTGATTTCCTTCTGCATACGGTCAGCAATACCTGGGTACATGGTGGTACCTCCGGAGAGGACGTTGTTGGCGTACAAGTCCTTACGGATGTCGACGTCGCACTTCATGATGGAGTTGTAGACGGTTTCGTGGATACCGCAAGATTCCATTCCCAAGAATGAGGGTTGGAAGAGGGCTTCAGGGCAACGGAACCTTTCGTTTCCGATGGTGATGACCTGTCCGTCGGGCAATTCGTAGCTCTTCTCGAGGGAGGTGCTGGCGGCGGCGGTGGCCATTTCCTGTTCGAAGTCCAGGGCGACATAGCAGAGCTTCTCCTTGATGTCGCGAACGATTTCTCGCTCAGCGGTGGTGGTGAAGGAGTATCCTCTCTCGGTGAGGATCTTCATGAGGTAGTCGGTAAGATCACGACCAGCCAAGTCCAAACGGAGGATGGCATGGGGCAGAGCGTAACCTTCATAGATTGGGACAGTGTGGGAGACACCATCTCCAGAGTCCAAGACGATACCGGTGGTACGACCGGAAGCGTAGAGGGAAAGCACGGCCTGGATGGCGACGTACATGGCTGGGCTGTTGAAGGTTTCAAACATGATTTGGGTCATCTTTTCTCTGTTGGCCTTAGGGTTGAGGGGAGCCTCGGTCAAGAGGACTGGGTGTTCCTCTGGGGCAACTCGGAGTTCATTGTAGAAGGTGTGATGCCAGATCTTCTCCATATCATCCCAGTTGGTGATGATACCGTGCTCGATGGGGTATTTCAGGGTGAGGATACCTCTCTTGCTCTGGGCTTCATCTCCCACGTAGCTGTCCTTCTGTCCCATACCGACCATCACTCCCTGATGACGGGGGCGACCGACGATGGATGGGAAGACGGCACGGGGTGCGTCGTCTCCGGCGAAACCGGCCTTGCACATACCGGATCCATTGTCTACGACAAGAGCTGCTACGTCGTCGTCACACATGTTGAAAGGATTTGACTATGGTTTCTGGAAAGAGAAAGTTGTTTCGTTAATTCGTTAATTCGTCTTGGATGCTTTTTAGGGTTGGTTGCATTTAGAAACATCCTAAGCTACTAGGTATTTTAATCTATTAGGCAGACTGATCTGAATTTTTCAGCCGATAATTAATCAGGTGTTGTCATTGACAATAAATTAAAAGACCCTTTATTTAAAGCAAAACATGACATTTTTGGATTCGCTTCAAAATTCTTGTGATGAGATTATTTGTACAAGCTTGATTTTATTTTTAGGCATTTCAACACTTTACAAACAAAGCTCTACGTTCATATGTAGATCAAGAGTTTGTGAAGTAATAATTCCCAAGATTACAGTTGCCTGGGGATCAATGTTGACAATAAATGAATAAAAGTTGCATAAAGAAAGTAATTTGGAAATTTGAGGTGACCTAGAACTGGTTTAGAGCTGTTCAAGCTATTTGCTTTAAATTTTGAATTAGATCTTCTAGAAGTCTTGATGCAAAATTTAAATGGTATATTCCAACTCTTTAGATATGGTATTAAATCTGCATGTATATGATATTGTTCTGATTTGAGAAACCGTTGCATCAAATCTTGATTACAACACCTCTTTCTAAATTTATATACTTTTCCATCTAGGGAACTTGATGTTTATCTTACTTGAAACAAGTGTTGTAATCAAATTGATTTTAGATATTTAAAGCCAAATTTCTTCTGATATGGAAAGATACCTGGATGTTTTAGATACCTGAATCCAGTTATCGGAACTTCAGTTATCATGAACATCTAATCATTTTGAAACTTTTCAAACATCTAGAAGATATTTCAAAATCAAAAGAATATCATCACACCACACTTTGACCATCATCTTGATTCAAGATCTCCCCTTTCCACAATTCTTCACCAATTTTTATCTAAAAAATCCTTGTTCCTCAAGGCACAACACCTCATCACAAGATCAAGTAAATCCTCGAATTAACGATTCCGGAACTAGTAATAGCAGTAGATCCTTGCTAGTATCCACTTTTCCAGATCCTGTCTGATCTTTGATTCACTTTATCAGGAGATTCACAACTACCGGATCTTAACACTAATTCCGAAATCACTAATTGTTGTTGCAGGATCAACTGAAGCAAAACTTGATGACAGCGAAAGGACTGACTGTTCTGTCACCTAACTATCAACAGCAACGGAAGAATTTGACACTCTGGTGAAAATGTTACTAACCGTGGGAATGAGAAGTGATTCAATGGGCGACTGCGGAGCGGCTGAGGTTTGGAAGCGTCGCGACGCCAGATATAACGTCCGCAGAGTGCTTCGACGTGACCCAAGATGGGCACGTAAGACGCTCCAGGGCTGGCCAACGGCTCTTCCCACGCAAGGGGGACCCACGCCCGGTCACTGTGAACCAGGAAAACGTCCAAAACATTGGTAGTCATTCTGAAAGTATACATCAACAGAAGCAGTGGCACCTGGGGAAGAAGACGTTTTTGGTCGGCCCTGAGAAATGTTGAGAGCGTCGGATCTACGAAACCATGCGTCGATATTCCCTCCCGATTTAAATTTCCCTCCTCGTTCCTCTTTCCCAAGATTATGCAGTCTCCTATTCTGGCTTCTTCCATTTTCCATCTTCTCGACATTCTTCTCTTCTTCTTTTTTTGTCTACTCCCCCGACTAAGATTGAATATCTGTCTCTCATAGTTTATCATACTCTGCACGTTGACCCGACTCACCTGCCCAAATCAGGATATAAGAGAGATTTCGCTTTGCAAGGGTGAAAAGGATTGAAATTTCAGCAACGGATTGAATCAGATGGATTGAATTTCCAGAAACTACTGGAATTTTGTAAAAGAGACCCAGTACCGATTTTTATTAGATGTAAAGATTTAAAGAAACAATTGCGTTTATTATTTCGGTTTCTTATTTGAAAATAGATATCGTAATAAGTTATGTAAAATAGTTTATACAGCAACTTTATTGCTATCTCTCAAAAAGAAATCAAATTTTAGACGTTCTTACTTTAAACGTGTGGGTCACGAAAAGTGATAAGTGTAATAAAAATACTTAATATTTAAAAAATGTTTCTAAAAAACGCAAAGTACCCAGTTTTGCACCACGGATAGGTTTTCTTACCTATTTCAAGAAAATTTGTTGAAAAAGTTATGAGGGTTTGAATTTTGAAAACTGATAACATTATCAGATAATGGTCAAGATATTTCTTTAGAGTTTAATACTTTTTAAATTAAACTTTCTGATTTTCTGGTATAAATGTTTCGACAGTTTTCGAAAAAAGACGAAAAGTCGGGAAAAAAAGAAGAAGATACATAAATATCTATATTATAAATTATAGATCTATCTATGTTATCTATCTATAAATATCTATAAAAATAGTTTATAAAGTATCACACTTTAAAGAAATATGTAAATATCAAAGCGATTTGAAATTTTATAAAATATAACATTTAAAAATAAAGTAAACGCGCGTACGGAAGCGCGCGTTTGGACTCTTATTCATAAATAAGATATATATAACTTATATATTACCTAATAGACAGGATTATTATAATTATTATTTATGAATAAGATTCTTATTTATAAATAAGATACGTATAACTTATCTATTACTTAATAAAATAAGTTAAAATAAGAATTATAAGCACAACGTGTTTGGAATTTAAAAAATAGGTCATACATGACCATCGCCAGATTTTTTTTTAGGAATTGGTGATTTTCTTTTGGCAAGCGTTATGATTTTTCTACAGTAGGTGACTATTTAACAAAAAATTGTGTTTTTATTCCCAAAAAATACTGCGTCTATTTTAAAATTGGAAATATGATAAAATATAAAATATGGAACTTTTCACGATATTTTAATTGATTCTATGTATAGAAAATAGAAGATATATAAGATAGGAATTAATAATTATTATAAAAAATGATAAAATTATGAATATGAATGACTGCGAAATATTTTTAGGCGATTTTAATGAGAAGGATATATTATTGAATGAATGAAAAATTGACCTTGCAGCAAAAAGAGATCCTTGCATCTTAAGTTTCTCAAGGAGTAAAATGAAACTAAATTCGCATAAAATTCGGTGTCTAGGTTATCACTTAGCATTGAGGTATCTTGGCTAACATAAAAAAAAGTTAAGTTTCAAGGCGAAGAACTGATCAGGAGCGAAACAATTAGATGATGGTCAAATCAAGGCAGCCTTCCATTTGGCTATCTCTCGTTTCGTACCATTTACACCGTATCATTTACATATTTTACTCATGCATATCTGGTTATCTAGGACTAAAGTCATTGGACTTTTAACGTTCCACTAAAATGCTATAAATTATAATTTATAATGCTTTTCAATTTAACTCAACTATCGTAAGATTTGTAACTGTATCATCGTACCGTAAAATTTGAATATTTATAAATTTAAAACGAAAAAAAAGAGAATCGTACTGAATATTGCTACATGAAGAAAAATTGCAAGGTCAAAAATAAAATAGAATGTCAATCACAATTCAGCACTTTCAGTGCTTTCAGTGACAACAAATCTATTTTTCGGTTAATGCCGGAGTTATTTTTGCAGTAATGAAAATACTTCAATATTTCTTGTAATTTGCATATTTGAATTACCGGATATCTTTTTGTAAAGAATAAAAGCACTAAGTTATTAATACGCAGAGCAGATAATTAAATTTCTTGGTCAACACAAGGATATACTTTCAGGAAATATCTGGGTAAATTTATATCATATTCACGTACGATTCAAAGAAATGACTCAAGTATGCAAAGATTTGCAATCGTCGCTTGATTTTTAGAAATGCTGTCTCTCATAAGAATTATTTAAAATAATATAAATTATGATTAGTTACATTATTATACAGTTAAATAATAAGTAAACTTCAAATTTAAATTTAGTCTAAGACGAGAGCGTCGAATTTCCGATTTTGAATGCCTTTCAAACTAGAAACATGAAATTGGACTAAAAATACAAAATTTTTACATTTAAATTTATCCTAGAATATTTTCCCCTCTTTTATGTAAACTAAGGGCAATTAAAAAAGTTTGTTGTATAATATTTCATCTAAACTGAAATTGAAGATAAAAATGAGATTCTGAAAAGATGGAAATCGCAACTCAACAAATGAAAAATGAATTTTATTTCTTGGAGAGATGAAGGGTTGGTGAGAAGACCATATTTGGTGTTTATTTCGTGCAGGAGGTTCCAAATTTACTCGCCCTGAAGGAGTAGGAGACTGCGAATCATCTCTCGCTCTCGTTCGTCTTATAATAAACTGCTCTCAAACGGTCCGAAATAGTAGGAGGAGCTAATTATGATTTTTTCTTATTTCTTCAGACTTCAGAGTCGCTTCTTCTAGGACACTTGACTTTGAAAGAGAAAAATCTTTGAATTATTATTATTACCGTGTTCCATTAGCTTATCTATAGAGATATGAATTTTCCTCAATTATCTCGTTCTCGTCCCAAGTTGTTTATAGGTAGAACCGTAAACAAGACCAAAAATGTAGCAGCATTCCAACACTAAAAAGCAGTTCGAAAAAATAGAATCTAAAACTTCTCTTCTAGTTTTCTTATTCTTTGAGTTTTTATCACATTTAGATTTTAGATACTAGTGGAGAATTTAAGGAATTTCAAGGGCTTTTAAGAGACGTATTATTAAAGACGTATTTATTTAAAGAATTAAAAATATTTTCAAGGGATTTAAAAACATTTTAAGATTTAAGATTTCAAGGCATTTGGAATTATTTAAAAAAACGTCAAGGTATATTTTGAACGATTTCAAAAGAATTAAAAAAATTCCAAGGGATTAAAAAAAAATTTATATTTATTTCAAGGGTTTTTAAAAAGAGATCGCTTAGATTTAAAAAAAGAACATGAAAAAAGGTGAAAAAATTGTTGGTATTTAATATAATAATTATTTAACAACTGAATGTAGTGAATAAATTATGTGCGAAAGAGAATTTCGTTATTTTGAGAACTTGCTGATTTTCATTCTGGTGAGAGAAATCTTTGGACTCGTGCTAAGGTTTTGTTTTGTTATTGTAGTTCCGCAAGTCCTAATTTATTATATAAATTATAATTATAAATATATCTAATAGAATAATTGAATAATTCGTTGAATAATTAAATTAATTAATTTAATTTAATTTATTTAAATAATAATTTCATAAAATTTGGTTAAAATAAAGCCTTGAAAAAAATTTATTCGAAACACATGTGTTGGAACATAAGTGATAAAACAGTACAAGTAAATTGAGATAAGTATTTTTTTGTTATAAATAAAAAGATAAATAGAAAGTAAAAGTAATAAAAATGAAATTATACAAAAAAAAACAATGATCTGCTATTTTTAAATTTAATTTATTGAAATAAAATCGTCTTAGGCTAAAAGTACAATTTAAAAAAAAATGATTATATAACATATACATTTTGTCACTTGTTATAACAAATGACATTGATAAATATATACATTGATAAATATATTTATCAGGTATGGAATTTGAAGAGCAAGATCAATGTGAGAGTTGATGGAGTATTTGGAGTGGGGAAAAAGCATAAAAGTGACTGTAAACCATTAACAGGAGGTTACTTATTAGTGACCAGTGCGACCATACTGGAGTAGAAAATTTTATTTTATACTGTGCAACGTGACTGTGATTCTTTGATTTCTACATTTCGATTGGCTTTTTAAAAACAGAATCGAGATGTTGCGAGGGTAAGTTTTGTCAAAAGAAATCTTACAAAAAGATACAATTTTTTCTTCTTTAACTGCATATATTTATCTACATTTCTAGAATGATATAAAAATCTCAGTAAATAATTATCATTAAAAAAAAGGATTGTAGATATCCTTGAAATAATGTTTCATGAAGAAGGAAGATTTGAGTATAAATCTTAATCAGTATTTTATTTATTATTAATCATGGTAATTGTGTGAAATTTCTTGCATACAGTAAGTAATTGCGTTTAACAATGGGAGATTGTTAAGGCATTGAAGGCGTTTTATTGTTATTTAAAGTTCATAATTTTTAGTTGGAGATGTATACATATAGTTATTGTAGATTTATACAATCTAAATTACGTATATAATTTAGATTGTACAAATCTATGTTGTGTGACATGTATTTGAAAGTATGTCCTAGAAATGGATAATAAAGAATAATTGCGATGATTCTGCTATAGTTCCTTATATGATATTCGAATGTTTCCTTCTTTTGTCGTATATTTGTATTTTTGTGCAATTTAAATGCAAAATCATTTGTGTAATTTCCACACAAATGGCTATGTTATATTTATATGTTTTCATCATACACGTTATAAAGTCTGCATAATTTTTCTGTTTTATTATTATTTTTAGTTTACTGATTCTGGCAGTTCTTGCAACAGCTTCAGTAGGATTTCCTCAAGAAGTTCAAACTCCAACTGAAGAAATCCCTACAACTGAAAGCATTTCTATAACTGAAGATGATCCTGAAGTCCTTTTTGAGAACGCGAAGAAACTTCTTGAAAAAATAAATAAAGAATACGGGGAATGGACCAACAAGGAAATGTTGGCAGCTTGGAAATATGACAGCAATTTGACAGATGAAAATTTGGCAGAGAAAGTTAAGATTTCTAGTGAGGCTGCAAATTATAGAAAAAAAATATGGCAGGAAATTAAAGATTTCCCGTGGAAGGAATTAGAAGACGAGGATGTCAAGAGGCAATTTTTCAAAATGAGTACCATTGGCAATGCAGCTCTGCCTAACGAGGTGATTTTAGAATATTTTTGAAAATTTGAAACTAGTTGTTATTTTAAACTAGCTGTAAATTCGATCTCGGGTGTTTCATTTAAGTATATTTATATTTTTTTGTGCTCATTTTTGAGCACTTTGCTTCCTCATTATGATGAAGTTGCAAATAAATCTCAATATTTAAAAATATATATAATTTTTTTTTCTCGAAAGAAAGGATCTTTCGACATCATTTATATTTTTTAATAAAATTTATTTATATTAGATTACTTAATTTTATACGATGCAAAAAACCTTTTACTTTCTTACATTAGCTTTGAATCTTGGTTATTTGAAAACAAAGATAAAAACGAAATTTTTCAAAATTACAAATAAAAGCATAACTTCCTTAATATTCAATACAATGAATTAATCATACAGGTCAATCGATTCGTCTCGACGCAAGGAATCTTTCTTTCCTGTACATAAGCATTGAATTTTGATTATTTGAGAAGTTATTGACGAAAAATCAATTTTTTAAAAAAATTATAAATGTACATAAAAATTTTTAAATTCAATATCCGGACAATTGATTAGAATGTTGTATTAGACATTTATCACGTGTGGAAAGTTTAATTAAACCATTTTAAAAATATTGGAAAATGTAACGATTACAAAGCTTCCTCTATGAGGAAGCAAAAAAAGGAATTATTAATTACATTAATTACAACTTTTGGTTCTCTGGAATTAATTAAATCCTTCTATTTTCAGCTGTTTGAAGAGAATGAAAAAATCGGAAGCACGATGTCGAAGATTTACTCCACCGCAAAAATCTGCGAATTCAAAAACCCGAAAAAGTGCGATTTGTCACTGGAGCCAGAAATAACACAATTAATGGCTGAAAGTAGAGACCCCGAGCTTCTAAAATATATTTGGATCGAATGGCGAAAAAATTCTGGAGAAAAGATGAAGCCCTTTTACCCTAGATATGTAGAATTGGGAAACATGGCTGCTAGTTTGAATGGCTATTCTGACAAAGCTGCATTTTGGTTAAAAGAGTACGAAGCAGAAGACTTCCAGGAACAGATTGGTAAGTGAATTAAAAAAAAATTCGTGAATATTGGGGAATTTCCCAAAATATTCCTACATATTCATAATATTTATTCCTCATATTTCCATATTCTTCATTTTATTCACAAAAGAAAAATTTGTCAGGGAAATCAGGGAAATGACAGGGAAATGCTAGTAGCTGTCAGGGAAAATGGAAATTGACAATTATGCTAACTATGTTATTATTGTCGTATTACATACATAATTCTTATACAGGGTGTCTAAAAAGTCCCGGGACGGTTGGATATTTCCTCAGGTAAAATATTTTTTGATCTTGAAGTTGATTTTCATGGCTTTTTGAAGGTCAACTTTGTTTTTTTAAATGGAAACCCCCTTTTTTTACATCTGCAATCGATAGAGCGGAAAATTCTACGTTCAAGTATGTACCCAAGTCATATAGGTCAATTGTAACGTTCAAGGTCAGTTAAAGGTTATTTGAAATTAACAAAGTTTTCCAAGAGGTCAGTGAAGGTCAAATTCAAGGTAAAAATGAAGGTCATCATTGAATTCCTCGTTGAAATTTACTTCAGGAATGACCTTCACTTTTTTAAAAAATATTTTACCTGAGGAAATATCCAACCGTCCCGGGACTTTTTAGACACCCTGTATAGTTTATTTAATAGATTTTAAAAGCTTTTCAAGGATTTCGAAAGATTATAAAAAATTCCTAGGGATTTTTTGAGATTCTCTGGGTTTTTAATGATTCAAGAGATTTTAAATAATTTTAAGGGATTTTAAAAGGTTTCTAATAATTTAAAAAGATTATACGAGATTTTTGTGATATTTAAAATATTTTATGGAATTTTAAAGCATTTCGTGAAATTTTAAGAGATTTTTAACAAAGTTTAGGGAATTCATAGGATTTAAAGATATTTTAAAGTTCCCTGTGGAATTTTTAGGGATTTTAAATAGCTTTTCAGAATTTTAAGAAATTTTGATGATTTTAAAAGTGATTTTAAGGGATTTTAATGATCCTCATAGAATTTTAAAGGATTTCACGAGATTTTTATGATTTTTTAAACATTTTGTGTAATTTGAAGGAATTTCAAAAGATTTTCAAAAATTTTAAGAGATTTTTACGTATTTTAACGAATTTTTAAGCTTCTCGTTGAATTGTAAAGAATTTTAAGAACCTTGTGAGAATTGTAAGAAATTTTAACATTCTAAAATGATTTTAAGGAATTTGAGGGATAAAAAGGAATAGCGTTTTAGGCATGCAAAATGATTATACTTGGAAGAGATAGAAAAGTTCTATCTCTTTCTATCTCTTTTCTATCACTTTCTATCACTTTACTTCCGGCAGGGTATCTTTTTATATCTTTGTGTATATCCATCGTTTTCACTAGGCTCTATCTCTCAGTCTATCTGATGGAATATTAAAAAATTTCAAAAGTTATTTTGATTTTTAAATGATTTTGTTAAATTTTAAAGGACTTCATAGAATTTTAAAAGATTTCAAGTAATTTTAAATATTCAAGATGTGTTTCCAAGAATTTTTTTTTTATAGATCTTGATGCATTTTAGGGAATTTTAAAGTTCCTCATTGAATTTTAAAGGATTTTACGGGATTTTAATGACTTGTAAAAGCGGAGATAAAAGATTTTTTGAAATTGTAAACAATTTCAAGAGATTTTAATGGATTTTAAATGCTACTGTGGAATTTTAAGAAATTTTAAGAGATTTCTAAGAATTTTGTAAGATTTTCAGGAATTTTAAGGAGTTTTAATGTTTTTCGTGGAAGTTAAAAGATTTCCAATGATTTTCAGTAATTTAAAAAAAAAGTAGTGGTATTTTAAATATTTATGGGATTTAATTTATGGGATTTCATTTAAATTGGGATTTTAAATATTATAGTGGAATTTTGAGGAAATCACTAAATTTCCAATAATTTTACGAGATTTTTAGGTATTTAAAAATATTTTTAAGTTTTTCGTGGAATTTAAAAGATTTAAAATGGAATTTTAAGGCGTTTCTAGGAATTTAAGGAAATTTTAAGAGATTTCCAAGGTTTTCATGGATTTTATAAATTTTTACGAATTTTAAGTGATTTGAATTAATTTTAAGTGTTTTTAAAATTTATCAGAGAATTTTAAAAGATTGTAAGAGATTTGTATATTTTTAAAAGATTCCGTAGAATTTAGGGGATTTCAAAAAATTTAAAGTTTAAAGAAATATTATGCTATTTTTTTGAAAAATTTCAATACTATTATTATGAAAAATTTATTCACAGTTTTAATACTTTTCTGTCAGGAAAATTTGTCTGAAGTTAGAGAAATTTCTAGCTTTTTGAAAATAAATTATGTTTAATGAAGTCATAATTTGCTATTATTAAAAAATACAATAAAATAAGTTTTGTGAATACACATATTTGTGAATACACATATTTCACATTTTGAAGCATAAATCTGTTAAGTTAATTAAAAGTAGAGTATACGAGAGTGCTGATATCATCATCATCATTTATTGCTTAATCAGCATTTACAAAAATAGAAATAATATCAACAACTAGTGTTTACATCAGTTTTTCTATCAATAAATTGTAGTGTTTTGAAAAACACTGAAATATATATTCATCTCATATGTATTCATAAAACTTTTTTTATTGTAGTTTTTAATAAAAGTAAATTATTTCTTCATTAAACATAATTTATTTTCAAATTTAATCTAGATTTTTTATTAGGGGTATAAATACGACTGAAGGTATTTTTACCCATTATAAGGGCGAAAAATAATAGTTGCACTATCTGTAAAATGTTTTTCGACGTACACTTAATTACTGCCAAGTTTAATTCATATTTGTGAGCTGTAAATGCTTAAAACTCGTTTTGGGCAGATAAGAAAAAAACACGCGTCTCTTACTTTTTAATGCTCTACCATATATTTAAAGGAGAACAAAATCGAACTATCGAAGTAAAAATAAAAGCAACACTGCGAACCAACTGATATTGCTGCATATTTTAATTGATTAAGAATTCCTTTGCAGAATCTCTTTGGCAGGAACTGAAGCCCCTTTACTTGCAAATCCATGCTTATGTGAGGCGAGAATTGAGGAAGAAATATGGAGATGATATTGTCTCTAAGGATGGACCAATTCCGGCTCATCTTTTAGGCAACATGTGGGCTCAAAGTTGGGAGCACATTGCTGATTTTACTCTTCCTTTCCCCGGAAAAAAATTGCCAGATTCAACAGAAGCAATGGTTGCGCAAGGATACACTCCTATTAAAATATTCCAATTAGCAGAGCAGTGTTTCATTTCGATGAACATGTCTGCAATGCCTGAACTCTTCTGGAAGAATTCGATTTTAGAGAAACCAACTGATCGAGAGATAGTTTGCCACGCGAGCGCGTGGGACTTTTACGATGGTAAAGATTTCAGAATCAAACAATGTACTCAAATCAATGATGATTCTCTCACAACTGCACATCACGAAATGGGACATATTCAATACTTTCTGCAATATAAAGATCAACCTGTGGTCTATAGAGAAGGAGCTAATCCAGGATTCCATGAAGCTATTGGAGACGTGATGTCTCTTAGTGTCTCAACTCCAACTCATTTACAGAAGATAAAACTTCTCGAAAATTATACAGCTGATGAAGAAGCTTCCTTGAACCATTTGTATCTAAAGGGACTCGAAAAGATTGTCTTTCTGCCCTTCGCTTACATAATGGATCTGTGGCGTTGGGACATCTTTAGAGGTGAAGTCACTCCAGATCAATATAACTGTTACTGGTACGACATTTATTTTAAATTTTAAGTACTTTTAATTTTGCTGTTAATTTTTCTTTAATTTTTAATGGTTGTCCGATAATAAAAATGTATTTCCAATTAATTAGGTGGAAATTGGCTGAAGAGTTTCAAGGTATAGAACCTCCGGTTGATAGGACAGAAGAAGATTTAGACGCAGCTGCCAAATATCATATTATAAGCGACACTGAGTATTTGCGCTACTACATTAGTTTCGTTGTCCAATTCCAATTTCATAGATCATTGTGTATCGAAGCTGGAGAATATGATCCGAAAGATCCAAAAACTAAACCTCTTCACGAATGCGACATAACTGACAGTAAAAAGGCCGGAAATCGCATGAAGTGAGTGTTCTAAATTTTTGTTCAACTTTAAGGGCGTTGGACCCAAGTGTTGAGCTCAAAATACCATTCTTCATTTTACTCAACGAAAATTGTAGATACATATTTTTTCGCTCTGTAGAACTAATCTTTTTTCAAATATAAGACTGCGTATAGAGCTAAAAAATATTTAATTTCGATATTTTTTGCATAAAATGAGGAATTCAAAATCTAACTTCAAAATTCAATATTTTCATTTTACTTAAAAAATATTTGAATTAAATATTTTATCGCGCTGTACGCATAATTCTAGTTCAAAATTGATTAATTATGTCAAGGGAAAAAATTCCAAATTTAATATTTGTTAAGTAAAATGAAGAAATCGAATTTTTAGATTAGAACTTGGCTCCAACACCCTTAAGCTTAAAATTCTATTCTCCATTTTATTAAACGAAAATTGTAGATAAATATTTTTTCGCTCTGTAGCGTTAATCTTTTTTCAAATATAAGACTGCATACAAAGCGAAAAAATATTTAGTTTCGATATTTTTTGCATAAAACGAAGAATTCAAAATCTAACTTCAAAAGTGAATATTTTCATTTTACTTAAAAAATATTTGAACTAGATATTTTCTCGCTCTGTACGCATAATTCTAGTTAAAAATTGATTAATTCTACAGAGGGAAAAAATTCCAAATTGAATATTTGTTGAGTAAAATGAAGAAATCGAATTTTTAGATTGGAACATGGCTCCAACACCCTTAAGCTTAAAATTCTATTCTCCATTTTACTAAACGAAAATTGTAGATAAATATTTTTTCGCTCTGTAGCGTTAATCTTTTTTCAAATATAAGACTGCATACATAGCGAAAAAATATTTAGTTTCGATACTTTTTGCATAAAACGAAGAATTCAAAATCTAACTTCAAAATTCAATATTTTCATTTTACTTAAAAAATATTTGAATTAGATATTTTTTCGCTCTGTACGCATAATTATAGTTAAAAATTGATTAATTCTGCAGAGGGAATAAATTCCAAATTTAATATTTGTTGAGTAAAATAAGGAAATAGAATTTTTAGATTGGAACTTGGCTCCAACACCCTTAAGCTTAAAATTCTATTCTTCATTTTACTAAACGAAAATTGTAGATAAATATTTTTTCGCTCTGTAGCGTTAATCTTTTTTCAAATATAAGACTGCATACAAAGCGAAAAAATATTTAGTTTCGATACTTTTTGCATAAAACGAAGAATTCAAAATCTATCTTCAAAAGTGAATATTTTCATTTTACTTAAAAAATATTTGAATTAGATATTTTCTCGCTCTGTACGCATAATTATAGTTAAAAATTGATTAATTCTACAGAGGGAAAAAATTCCAAATTGAATATTTGTTGAGTAAAATGAAGAAATCGAATTTTTAGATTGGGAAACTTAGTTCCAGCACCCTTAAGGGCAACAAAAATTTAATACGATTTAATAAAATTAATACAATTAATTTAATTTAATATTAAACTAATTTTAGATCGATGTTGCAATTGGGTTCTTCAAAACCATGGCAAGATGCAATGGAAGTATTAACTGGTCAAAGGAAAATGAGCAGCTCTGGACTTTTGGATTATTTCAAACCTCTTTTGGATTGGCTAACTGCTGAAAATAAGAAAACGAATGAGTACATTGGATGGAAAAAGAGCGAAAAAAGTATGTTATTAAATTTTGATTGATTATATATTATATAATTTGTAGAATTGATTAAGGTATAAAGGTACAAAAATATTCTTTCATTTCAGATTGCGTGCAATCGAGAGGAGAACTTGTTTGATGCTGTGATATTTAAGAAAATTGAAAACATTCCGCATAATAAATTAATTAAAATGTCTATTTTTTCATCGAATCATTCCAAGCCATAATAATAATAATAATTTTGAAAATCATGTATTTTCAATAAAAAAAATTGTGATTATATATATTTTTTAATTCTCATTAATTCAGTCGTCTACTTCTAAGAGGTCTTAAAAATAAATATCTGTGTATGTATTATTGAAGATAAAATAACAAAAGAAAAACGTAAAATTATGTATTGTTTATTAAAAAAGCATGATTCTTCCTTTTCTAAAAAATTCATGATTTAAAAAAAAAAACAGTGAACTTGTATACTGAGAATCCGGTTTAGTCCAGATAACAAAATAATTATTGTTGATATTTGTGCATAACGTTTTACTAAATTAACGAGCATTTTCTTGAGCAAACAAAAAATTTTGTTGTACGAATATTTTTCTTAGTTTTTATTGTTGCTACTTTATATTATGTCTTCATTTAAATTTTATAAGAGACAATATGGAATAGAGTTCTGCAAGAAATAAAATTGATCTCGTTTATTTTAATTTCAAATTTCAAATCGTATATTGTGAAATAAGTTTATTTTTGTTTTTTTATGTAACTTATTGACTATATCGAGTTTTCGACTGTTTAACCAATTACTAGCATATTAGATCTTTAAAAACGTCACTGGTTTATTTTTTCAAGTGCCAGATATAAGAATATTGTATTGTCATGCATTGTCATGAAGATAACACTTTTTATTTGACATAGGCTCATAAATTTTAAACAAGTGGGGATGGGACAAAAATGTATAAAAACCATGATTTTTTATTAAATTCCAGTTACTGTTTTGTGTGACAGAACTATTATGATGTGGCGACTGTAAGTTTTATATATCAACTTTTATCAAACCTTTATAATAACTTATATAATAATAACAATATATTACAGATCATTCAGGGCATTGATATTAAAATTATGTTAATTTAAAATTATGTACATTTAAATAACGAAACTGAAACTTGTAAACTGAAAGTTAAACTTCTTTTTTCTAGTTTTTTCGCATTAGCAGTTCTTGCAGCTACAACAGGACTTCCTCAAAAAAATAAAAGCATTAAGGATGCAACTAAAAATGATAATGATCTTCTTAAAAAAGCAAAAGACTTTTTGAAGACAACCAATGAAGAATCCCTCAAACGGATTAATAAAGCTGCGATAACCGCCTGGAATTACGAAACTAATATCACTGATGCAAACTTGAAAATCAAACTTAAAGACGCAAATGATCTTTCAAATTACAGAAAAAGTGTGTGGAAAAAAGTGAAGGAATTTCCATGGAGAGAATTTAGAGATTATGAAACAAAGAGACAGTTTCTGTTTTACAGTAACATTTGGGAAGATTCTTTGCCAGAGGAGGTGATTTTTAATATAGTAATATTTACTATAATATAGTAAATATAGTAATATTTAATAATTTTTTATTCAATTCAGCAATCCAAGGAATATATAAATATCACGACTCAGATGGAGACAATTTATGCAACAGCAAAAATTTGTGACAAAAATAATCCAAAGAAATGTGATTTATCTCTTGAACCAGAATTAACAGATCTCATGGCCAAAAGTCGCGATCCTGAAAATTTGCTGCACGCTTGGTTGGAATGGCGCAAAGCTTCTGGAAAAAAAATCAAACCCTTTTACCCTAGATATGTTGAGTTGGGTAATATAGCTTCAAAGTTGAATAACTTTACTGATAAATCAGCAATGTGGCTGAATCAATATGAAGCAAAAGATTTTCAGGAACAAATTGGTGAGTGGTGTTAAAAATGATTGAAACAAAAGTATATTAATTGAAATTTTAGAATGTTCCGAACTACGGTCAGTTGAAATTTTTAGAGAACGAAATGGATATTTTTTTCGGCTGTCAAGGAAAAATATTGATTTTGTCTTGATAGTGGTCGAGCAAGATCAAGACAATCTCACAAAATTATTATTTTTTTTTTAATTCATACAAAAGTTGTGAATCCTATCATGAACTCCAGAGTTTATCTCTTTTAAATAAATAATTTCAATGTTACGATAACTTTCAGTCACAAAATTTTTAATGTTTCAAATTTTATAGCTGGTTTGAAAATAATAAAAAAAAATGATAATAATAACTATTATTATTATTATTATTATTATTATCATTTATAATAATAAAATTATTATAAGAATTTATTTGAAATTAATTCTATATAATAAATTGTCAATCTGGTTTCTAATGATTTCAAGATATTTTCAATATAATTTAAAAAAATTTTAAGAGGTTTCTAGGAATTTAAAGGAATTAAAAGAGATTTGTATAATATTTAAAAGATTTAGTGGAATTTTACAGAATTTTAAGAGCTTATTATGTATTTTAAAGGATTTAAAAGTTTTTTTATGGAATTATAAATATTCTTGTGGAATTTTAAAGGATTTTAAAAGGCTTGTAAGGATTTAAAGATATTTTGATTTTTTAAAAGTGATTTTAAGGGATTTGATTGAAATTTTAAAAAATATCACAAGATTTTTATGATTTATAAAAAATTTTGTAGAATTTTATGGAATTTCAAGAGGTTTCCAAGAATCTTAATTTAATTTTATTTTATTTTACTTATTTTAAGGTATTTAAAGTTTTTCGTGGTATTGTAAACGATTTTAAGAAGCTTGTGAAAATTTGAAGAAATTTCGACATTTTAAAAATTATTTTAATTTAAATATTCCTCATGGAATTAAAAAAAATTTCAAAAATTATTTTTGATTTTTAAAGGATTTTGTGAAGTTTTTG
>CAJFCP010000690.1:15303-25944 GCA_904066005.1 Synergus itoensis | reverse complement strand
TTTCCAAGACTTTTTATTTAGAGATTTTATTGTATTTTAGGGGATTTCAAAGTTCCTTATTTAATTTTTTAAAGGATTTTTAAAAACTTGTAAGAATTTTAAGAAATTATTTTAATTGCAATTTTAAATAATATCACAAGATTTTTTGATTTATAAAAGATTTTGTAGAGTTTTATGGAATTTCAAGAGGTTTTCAAGAATTTTAAAAGATCTTTACGTATTCTAAGGTATTTAAAGTTATTCGTGGAATTTTAAACGATTTTAAGAAGCTTGTAAAAATTTGAAGAAATTTTGACATTTTTAAAATGATTTTAAGGAATTTTAATATTTCTCATAGAATTTAAAAAACTTTTAAAAGTTATTTTTGATTTTTAAAAGATCTTGTGAGATTTTTCTTTCCAAGACTTTTTATTTAGAGATTTTATTGTATTTTAGGGGATTTTAAAGTTCCTTATTAAATTTTAAAGGATTTCACGAGATTTTTATGATTTGTGAAATCATAAATTTTTTTATTTTGTGAAATTGTAAAGAATTTCGTGGAATTTTAATAGATTTTAAAGAATTTGTGAGATTTTATGGCATTTTAAATATTGCAGCAGAATTTTAAGGAATTTAAAGATGTTTCTAGGAATTTCAAAAAATTTCAGCGAGTTTTAAGAGATATTAAAGTTTCTCGTGGGATTTTGAAATATTTCAAGAGATTTTTAAAAGATTTTGTGGAATTTTAAAGGATTGCAGGAAATTTTAATAGATTTTTAGGAATTTTGAAACAATTAGTGAAAATTTAAGGGTTTTCATGAAATATTAACAAATTTTAAGGGATTTCGTCGAATTTTAAGATGTTTCTAGGAATTTCAAGAAATTTCAATGAATTTTTAGAGATTTCCAAGGTTTTCATAAATTTTCAAAAATTTTTCGAATTTTAAGTGTAGTGAAGTGATTTTAAATTTCAAAAACTTTAAAGTAATATTGTACGAAATTTTTGAAAAATTTCATTGGAATTTGATAGTATTTTTTTTTATTTTATATACTTTTCTGTCAGGGGAAAGTCAGGGAAATGAATAAATTGAATCTTGTGACCACCCTGATACTTTAATATACACAATTAAAATAATTCAAATTAATAATTATAATAATTTATTACTGTCAATTAAAATTCGGTTTCAGAAAACATTTTGAACGAATTGAAGCCTTTTTACTTACAAATTCATGCTTATGTAAGACGTCAATTGAGGAAGCAATATGGAGACAAAATTGTCTCTAAGGATGGACCAATTCCGGCCCACCTACTTGGTAATATGTGGGGCGAAACTTGGGAAAACACTGTTAACTTCACTGCTCCATTCCCTGGAAAAGTTCTACCAGATCCTACAAAAGCTATGAAATCACAAGGTAAAACTATTATGTAAAACATCAATCAAAAAAGAATGTGAGAAAATTGGAAAACTTTAAAAAGTGGCAGAATCTTTTTAAAATAGCAGAATAATATTGAAGAAAAACCAAAATAAAATTTTGGTCTTTTGCAGGATATGATGCGCTGAAATTGGTGAAATTAGCAGAACAGTGTTTCATATCCATGAATATGTCTGCGATGCCTGAAACCTTCTGGAAGAATTCACTTTTTGTGAAACCAACTGATCGAGAAGTGGTTTGTCATCCCAGTGCTTGGGATTTCAGTGATGGGAAAGATTTCAGATTTAAGCTGTGTACAGAAATAGATGCAACTTATTTCGAAACTGTACATCATGAGATGGGCCATATCCAATATTATCTACAATATAAGGATCTACCTGCAGTCTTCAGAGATGGTGCAAATCCTGGATTTCAAGAAGCAATTGGAGATGTGATGGGCTTGAGTGTCACAACGCCGGCTCATCTGCAGAAAATCAAGCTTCTTGAAAATTATACTGCAGATGAAGAAGCTTCCTTAAATCATTTGTTTAAAAAGAGTTTGGAGAAAGTGGTCTTCTTACCGTATGCGTACATCATGGACTTGTGGCGTTATGATATTTTCAAGGGAACAATTAATAAGGACCAATACAACTGCCATTGGTATAATACATATTATTTTTATAAAATAAAATTTCAGATTATTTTAATGAATTTCCAAGAGGTATTTTAAGTAATTTTATCTCTAATGATTAAATGGAATATATTTTCTAGGTGGAAATTAGTAGAAGAGTATCAAGGATTAGAACCTCCAGTTGATAGAAGTGAAGATGATCTTGACCAAGCAGCAAAATACCACATTGCTGCAGATGTGGAATATTTACGTTACTGTGTTAGTTATATTATCCAATTTCAATTTCACAGAGCATTGTGTATTGAAGCTGGAGAATTTAATCCAAAAGATCCAAAAACTAAACCACTTCATGAATGCGACATAACTTCTAGCAAAAAGGCCGGAAATCGCCTGAAGTGAGTATAAAATCCCTAGCGAAAGTTTCGGATTGAAATTCATTCCGAATCAATACGAATCATTCCGGAATTTGTATCCGAACCAAGCAATTTCATTCCCATCTAATCCGAAGGAAGTTTTCAATCCGAATTAATCCGAAGCCCATTCAAAAGCAATCCGAACCTTTAATCCAAATTAATCCGAATGAATCCGAACTTTCAATCCGAGTGAATCCAGTCTGTTCGTTCAATCAGAACTTTCAATGCAAATTAATCCGGTCTACGAATCCGGTCTATATATTTATACGAAATATTCGTATAAATTCGGATTCATTTGGATTGACCCGATTTATTCGGATTGGAAGTTCGAATTAATTCTGATTCATTTGAATTGGCGGATTCATTCGGATTAAAGGTTCGGATTGATTTTGAATGGGCTTCGGATTGATTTGGAATGAATTTCAACCCGAAGCTTTTGCTAGGGATCATTTTTAATTATTTTTTTAGCAATTGAGGATAGAAAGATAAAAAAAAGGATAAAAATAAATAATAAAAGTAGTTGAGGATAAAAAGTTGTCAGGTGTTGTTATAAAAATTCTATTTTAGATCGATGTTGCAAATGGGATCTTCTAAGCCATGGGCAAGTGCAATGAAGGTATTAACTGGTCAATGGAAAATGAGCAGCTCTGGAATTTTGGATTATTTCAAACCTCTTTTGGATTGGCTAACTGCTGAGAATAAGAAAAATAATGAGTTTATTGGGTGGAAAAAGAGCAACAAACGTATGTTAAAAATATGAATTTTTCCTTCCTAAAACTAAAATATTTTTAAATTTCAATGATTAGATTTTAGGAAAAAGTAATACTGAATTAAAAAAAAAATATTCTTTCAGGTTGCTCAAAAGCTGGAGCGAAAGTTTGATACCAGTTCAACGGTTTTCGGAATTCATAAACTTTATGCATTAAATGCAGAAAATTTTTTTTTTAGTTTCCAATTTTCAAATTAAAAATTTTTTAAAAATTTCAAATTAAAAAATGCATGGTCTGCATTGAAAACTCATTAAATAGTGATTAATCAGTAAATACTCAGTGAAAAATAGTTACAACTGGATAATATTAATCTTGATTTTTTATTCAATGATAGTAAGTTTAAATTTTATTATATTATTATAAAAATGATTTATACCATAGTCGACGAAGTTCATTAAATCTCAGTTTTTTTCTTGTTATTTGTTGAGACCAGTACGCATTAAAAATGATGTATCTTTTAATCTTTATGGAGACAATAAATAAAGGAAAAATAATAAAATATACATTTGGTTATTCCTATTTTTATTGAAAACTTAAACTTATTGCTTTGTTAAAGTGCATATGCTTTGTGTAAGTTTATACATAATTCAATTCTTTGTGTCTTATGGAAATTATAATAAAAATTTTAATGAATGTAGCATATTCTTTGTATAAGTCTAAAAAAGATAGAAATATATATCTCTGATGGGAACGAAGCATATAAATTACACTTCATGATTTAAAGCAAGGTAGTTATATTTTCTTTTTTAAAGCAAAAATATCACCATGTTGCGAGTGTGAGTTTTATAAAAACTAGTTAATAATTTTTTTTGTAGGTTTAACATAATCTTTTTTAATATTTATCATTTTAAATAATCATCAAAAGTTTTTTTATCAAGTGCGATATAATATGTCTTTTTTATCAAAACACTAGCAAACCAACGCGCACGCTACGCGCGCGATTGTTTTTTTTTTTTCTTTTTTTTTTCAAATCATTCAAAAGTCAGTCAATCAGATGTATGTGAGATTTTCGAGATATTTTTATAGAGGAACCACTTTTTCCGAGAGGAATTTCAAGAGGTTTCTAGAAATTTCAAAGGAAATTGAGGATTTTTATTAAGTGATTTTTACGAAATTCAAAAGATTTTTGGGATTTTAAAAAGATTTTATAAAATTCTAAGGGATTTTAGGATATTTCGCGAAATTTTAAAGGAATTCATACAATTTTAAGAGACTTTTAAGAATTCTAAGGAATTTTAAGACATTTAAAAAGATTTCTTAGAATTGCGAGGGATTTTATGGAATTTTATGAGATTTCTAATAATTTTAAGTGATCTCAAGAGATTTTTCTGATCTTTAAAAGATTTTGTGAAAATTTTAAGCGTCGCCATGGAATTTGATAGGATTTCTAATAATTTTAAAAGATTCCAAGAGATTTTTCTGATTTTTAAAAAATGTTGTAGAATTGATGAGAATTTCACGGAATTTGATGAGATAATTTCTAATAATTTCAGGGGATTTTAAATGTTAAAGAATTTCAAGAGGTTTCTAGGGATTTCATGGAATTTTTTTATGAGGTTTTTAATATTTTTAAAGGATTTTAATGGATATAAAACGGATTTTAATTGTTATTATAGAATTTTAAAGAATTTAAAGAAGTTTTTGGGAATTTTGAGAGATTTTCACAAATTTTAAGCGATTTCAAAATTTTTCGTCACATTTTAAAGGATTTTAAAGGATTTTAAAGTTTATCATGGAATTTCCAGAAATTTTAAGAGATTTTAAGAGATTTTAATGATTTTTAAAAGACTTTATCGCATCTTTAATGCTTTTATTCAGTTTTATGAGATTTCTAATAATTTTAAGGGAATTCAAAAGATTTTTCTGATTTTTAAAAGATATTATGGAATTTTTAAGGATTTCATGGAATTTGACGAGATCTCTAATACTTTTAATGGATTTTGAAAGATATGATAAGGTATTTTAAATGTTATCGTAGAATTTTAAAGAATTTCAAGAAGTTTCTGGGAATTTTAAGAGGTTTTCACATTTTATTGAAGGATATCAACAGATTTTCATGATTTTTAAAAGATTTTGTAGAATTAACAAGTTTTTTGTAAATTTTTAAGGGTTTTCAAGTGGTTTCTTGGAATTTTAAGATTTTTTAACAAATTTTAAGTAATTTCGAAGGTTTTCGTGAAATTTTAAGATACGAAGGCAAACCAACACACGCGCGATTATTTTTTTTTGTCCTACAACTTCAAGTCATTCAAAAGCCAATCAGGTTTGCAACAACAATGTATGCGAGATTTTCGAGACATTTCGTAACACCACTTTTTTAAGATAGGATTTTACGTATTTTCTTTGAATGACTAAGTAAAGTGTTATATGTAATTTCTTTTTCTAGTCTTGTGGCCATAATAGTAGTGATAGTATTATCAATCGCAACAGCAATAACAATATTGACTCCAATAGAAATATTTCCTCAAGAAAGTCAAGGCACTGAAATTGCAGTTGAAATTGGTCCTGAGGCTGTTTTGAAAAATGCCACAGAATTTCTGTTAATAGCCAACAAAGAAGACGAAAACGCACCAAGATTTGGAAACTAACTTTGCCAGAAAAATTATATTTGTAAATATATGCGGTTTATAAAATTCTCTTTTCATGAGTTAAAGAAAAATGCAAAAAAAAAAAATAAAATGCAAAAATTTCTTTTAATTTGTTCCACAATAAATAAAATTTGGAAATATGTGTTTAAAAAAATTATATTTTAGGTAATTGCAAAAAGCTGTTAATTTAGTTTAAGTCGACAAAAACATTTTAAAAAAGAAAAACATAATTTTATAGTGATGATTAAATTTGGAATTTTAAGGGATTTCATTGAGATTTTAAAGGATTTTAAGAGATTTTAAGGGCATGTGATACTTTACCATAAGAGCAAATTAGTTAAACCAATTATAAATACATAAGAATTTTTTGCTAATAAGTCAATAAACCTTCATCTGCATGAGACGAAGGTTTATTGACTATTATTAGCTAAAAATATTTATTATTATTAATGTATAATTGCTTTAATTAATTTGTTCTTATGGTAAAGTATCATTTGATTTTATTTGATTTTATGGAATTTATGGAATTTGATTTCATGGAATTTCGAGAGATTGTAAGGAATTTCAAAAATTCAAAAGAGTTTGAAGATTTTCCAATATTTTAAAAACATAAAAATGTTGTTGGAATCTTTGAAATCTATTAAATCTCTTAAAATTCTCTGAAATAACTTAAAATTTTTTTGAATATCTTTAAAAAAATTTTAAATCGGTTAAAAAATCCACAAAAAATATTATAATCCCTTGAAAACACTCAAATTTTGATATTTCTTTGAAATTTCGTTGAATTGTTTAAAATCTATTGAATTTCTGATCGTATTAATTTGTAATCATACGATAATTAAATTACTTTTATCATTTATGTTTTTTTATATGTAAGATTACCTTTTCGAATTACGTCGTTGTAATATGCACTAATAATAATAAAATTATCGCCTTATTAATGTATTACAGAAGAAAAACATGGTAATCTAGCATTATAACCAATTATTATATCAATTATTATAAATAAAAGGAAAACTGAATAAAAAAATTGCATTCTATTTCATAAAACACACCACATTTTCAATTGCATAACACAAAGAATGTTAATCTCTTTTTGCACTAGAGTATATATATTTATATATGTCCATGATAACAAATCATGAATGTTGATTGGATGTTGATAAAAATTCTACTCGCACATTGATAAGGATAAGAAGCTTCCTTGGACAATGTTTTGTGGCCAATGTCGTCTGCTTTAGTTTCAGTTAAATTTTCGATAAGCGCGAGTGAACATATTCTGTTATGCTGTTTATTCGTTGACCCTAAAATTACTTTTAAAAAACTGTTTTTTTCTCTTTTCAATATGGGGGATTATAATTTTCCAACAGAAAATTCGGATAATGAGGATGAAAAACGAGACCTTGAAAATACTTTCAACACATGTTTGGATATGGATAAAGAAGCTCAATCCTGGGATTTAAGACAAGTATACTGAAAATATTATAATGGTGTATTATTAAAGATTGATTTTTTTGTTGTTGTATTCAATTTTTACAATTTTTCAATTGTAGAATAATTCGAGTTCTAAATGAAGTATGAATCACATAAGCAGATAAAGTTTATTCTTGAGCTTATCATTAGATATCACCTATGCATTATTCATCTAGATTCGCAAAAAGTACAAGTATTTTTACTTTGTATTTGTATTTGGATTTGTACGTACGCAATTTATCGTATTATGCGTATTGATGAGAACTTCAATGTCAATTACCTCTTATAATTTATTTACACATTCAGATGTTTCTCTTTCTGTTATGATAAATTTTATATATATTTATTAACTCTCATTATACTTTCTTGCAGACTTTCAGTCATAACTCTCAATGTATTAAATGACAATATCATCTCGAATATTGACATTCAATTCAACTTTTTAAAAAGTAATACAAAATAATATTAGATTAAATAAAAAAATAGTAGAAAAATAATAATATTATACAGTTTTTCAACATCATCAAAAGAAAATTTGAAAGTAAGTTGATTGATTCTTTTCACTGAGAAGCCAATTCAATTTTACTGATAAAATTTAAGTACTTGTGTCGTAATTAGATTTCGTATCACTCGCTACATCAAAACACTTTTGTATCTGAAGAACCACATCGACCTTCACTAGAAAGAAAAAGCAGGAAATTTAGATTTTGTGTGTAAACAACTTGTGGTCAATCAAATCGACGGAGGATGTCAGTTTACAAAAATGTTTTGGATTTGAGTCGTTAACCAACTTGCACGCTATATTGTGGGCATTTCTATTTTGTATTAACTTTACTTATTTAACAAATTCTCCATTAATTGATTTTTTAGTAACTCTAGCTAAATCTGAACCGTAATAATTTTTTTTTTATTACTTGGATATAAAGAATGTCAATCAGTTCTTATTTATGTTATCGGAAGTGAATATTGTGCACAAGTGTCAGGATAATTAAAGTGATGTTGAAACGGAAACAAAAGGATGTAACTTCTCAGGTAATTGAGTGATTCATTGATCAGCTGGGAAAATAAAAGCCAGGCTTTCATCAGAAGTTTATCGGTTATTTGTCAAGAATTTAGGTGAATATTATATTTTGTTGAAGAAAAAATTGCTAAATAACATTAATTTTGTTGATAAAACTAGAACGAAGACGATATTTCCGGTGATGAAGTAATTAAGTTAAAAAACGAGAAAAGGCAACGAAGAGTTAGTGTTAGTGGCGATATGGGAGATCGCGAATTACCACCATGCCATCGAACACCCCAGAGACTGAAAGCTACTAAAAATGATGAGGTTATTATTTTATTTTATTTTATTTTAAATTTAACTAATTAATATGAATTCTGAATTAATAATTTCTTCACTTTTTAATCAATGAAATATTAAGTCACCTATTAACCAAAGTGAATTGTTTTTCGAACCACAATTGATTGTTTTTCGAACATCAATAATGTTGAAATATATGTATAAATAATTATGTTACTTTTGTCATATGTATTATATAGAATTTATAATTTATTTAACAGAAGATTTTAGATTTCCGAGAAATTCAAAGGATTATAAAGAATTTTCAGTTATTCTATGAGATTTTATGATTTTTAAACGATTTTGTGGAATTTTAGGAGATTAAAAAAAATTTTAAGAAACTTCAAAGGTTGTAAAATTTTAAAAGGGATTTCAAGAGGTTTTTATTATTTTTAAAATATATGTCGTGAAATTTTAAAGATTTAAATTTAATGTTCTTTGTGGAACTTCAAGAGATTTGGAGGAATTTTAAGAGATTTCAAAATGTTTTTATGACAATAAAAAATTTCTTAAAAATTTTTTAATTCCATAAATTACCACTAATGAAGTAGATTATTGAAAATAAGGAAATAAAGAAATATCTTAAAATAAGGACTTATGTTTAGTCTAATTAATGAATTAAAACGATTTAATTACGTGCAATTATTTTTTTAATTACCGTTTAGCTTAGTAACCACTAAAAGTCTATGTAATTTTTTTAGTAGATATTTACTATTTCTTTTAAGTAGTGTTATTAATTCATTTAGTAGCGAGTTACCAATTTATTTAGTTCATCCTTGTTACTAATTAAATTAGTAACTTTTTACTAATTTATAGTTATTGACTTGGTACTGTTTGAATTAGAAAAATCTATTTAACAGATTTTAGAAGATTTCCAAGAATTTCCAAGGATTTTCCTGAATTTAAAAATGTTTTGTTTAAATTTTAGGGGTTTTTCTTACTCATAGAATTAGTAACTTTTCACTAATTTATAATAAACGACTTCGTACTATTTCAATTAATAAGAATGTATTAAAAAAATTTTAGAAGATTTTAGAAGATGTCCTTGGATTTCCAAGAATTTTCCTAGAATTCCAAACAATTTAATAAAATTTTAGGGGTTTCCTTACTAATTGAATTAGTAACTTTTTACTAATTAATAGTAAACGACTTCCTACTATTTTAATTACCAAGAAAGTACTTTTAATTAATCACATTTAACTACTTCAGGTAGAGAAAGTAAAGTAATGGCTCAAAATAGAACAGTAAAACAATTAAAAAAGTATGTATAATTGTTTTATTTTTGATTAGAAAAAGTGATTACTATTTTGTTTTTTTTTTCTCTCTCAATACTCGTTATCACTGATTGTGAGAATGAGCTTTCATTCAGTTTTGATAGAATAGAGACAGAAAACCAGAGCAAATCGACATTTGATTGATTTGCGAGTATTGGATGTCAGTAGTGGAGGCACGAGGATTTTCAAATGTTACATCAATCTTTTTGGTTTCTTTTTGTTTACTAAAACTGTCACGTTTTCAGACATCTCCAGATCTGGGTTATGCCACACCGGAATCGGTTAAAATTTTCATGCCCGATTGGTTGCGAAGGCAACCCGATACCTTAGATGCCACTCCAAATAGTAATTTAGATGAAAATTCAGCTGCAGGCAGGTGAGATCAAATATCATTTGCACGAAAAAAAGAAAATGGCTGAATTTACCATTTAAAATAGTTAACATGCGCTCTGAACGCAGTTTTCCTGAAATTTAGTAACTTTTACTATTTCAAATCGTAACTTTTGCAATGAAAAAACAGGGTTTGCAATTTTCTTAGCAAAAATTACAATTTTAAGTAGTAAAACTTACTAAATTCCTGGAAAAATGCGTTCAGAGCGCATGTTCACTATTTTAAATGGTAAATTCAGCTATTTTCTTTTCTTCGTGTGATTTATTTTTTGTTTCCTTACTTTTTTCCTTGATTAATTGTTCCTCTGTTATTTATATATGTATATATTATTATTATTATTATTATTATTATTATTATTATTATTATT
>CAJFCP010000689.1:141149-165850 GCA_904066005.1 Synergus itoensis | reverse complement strand
ATTTTTATATCTTTAAACACAAATTAAATCTTTAAATTACAATTTTGCACACGTTGTTTTTTATAACGAAACTCAACCTAGAACTGTCATTAGCACTTTTCAAATTCAAACACATAGTTGGTAGCAGTGCGGCTCGTTCACAACCATTCGTGACGTCAGCACGTAAGTGTTTGCGTCGCACGTCAACGTCACGCGTCAGCGTTAGATCAAAATTAAATCCTATTGTAAGTGAACATAGAAGCGTATCCGAGACTCGGATACGCTTCTATGTTCACTTTTATAATTTTATTTTATAATTTCATTTCATTTTATAATTAATTTATAATTTTATATTATATTTCATAATTTTATTGTAAATTACTATTAAACGAATTTTTGTTATACATTTGAGCCACTTTTATTAAAAAAATAATTACATATTTTTGATTGCAATCAACCCAAAAACTTTAAAAGTTACTTATCGACGTAAAACAGACAAAAGCAAACTTTATAAGTCAAAAACGAATATTTTGGTTCTTTTCGATGTACAGAAACCCCCCAGATTTTTTTTTTGTTGAACTGTGATTATCTAAATTATTCAGGGAAGAACCAAAAAAAATGGAAAATAGTATTTTAAGTGGAAAATAGGTTGAAAATCTATAGATTTTCAACTATTATAAATTTATTATAAATAAAAATGTAAAATTAAAAAGTAAATTAAAATTTTTTTAATAAAATATGATTTTATTCAAACTTTAAAATTATAATTTTAAGTAATATTAATATTAAAATATTAACAAGATTAAGAATATATGTGTATATATGTATATAGGATATATGCATTTTTTTTAATATGTATCGGTTAAAATAAAGTTGAATATAAAATAATATATTTTTATGTTTATTTCTAGCGATGTATTTGGGACGATTTAAGGGGAAATTTTGAGCATTTCTACTTCAAATCGTCCCAAATGTATAACTATATACGTATATAATTAAAAATACATATCGCGGAGACCTGATTAGGGCCACAGCAGGGCCCTTTCTTTAATAGGGCTGTGGAAGGGCGATTCCCACTAGGCCCCTACTAGAACTAGTAGTCGGGGCCTAACTGACAAAAAACGTTATGATCTAGTTGAGGCCCCGACTAGTTTTCCCCATCAGGGCCCGACTAAAACAAGGGAAACTAGTGAGGCCCCCACTAGACCCCTATCGGAATTTCTACACGGGTATTTAAGATGGAAAATACAAAATGGGTTTCTTCTTTCTATTTAAAATACAAAATAGAAAATGGCATTTTGCATTTCAAATACCTATTTAAAATGAATTCATTTGAAATAGTTGCCCAGCTCTGCAGATTGAGACTAAAAAATTCTCATTTTGAGAACTTAAACAAACGAGATGCTAGAAATTGAAACCCAGTGTTTTTCTGAGAAATTCGAAAAAAAATTGACAATTATATGAATGCATTCATTGAACATGTTCAATGTCAACTTTGATACCCTCAAGAAATAATTTTAACGCCTTAAGAGAGAGGGGTACGTGTAATGTTGTGAACACTTTATGCCCTATGTTTTTCTCAACATAAATGTAATGAGAGTCATGTGCTCATGCACGTATCGCGAGGGGTGGCTTCAGCTCGAAAAGAGAGTTGTGGAGGAACCCTAAGAGGCAGGAGTTTGCGCGAACAGATCAATACGTCGACCCCCTGCACGTGGATCTCTTGCTCTCTCTCTCTACCTCCCCAATTCACCCTCCCGATTTTATCTCTCTCGTACCCTCACAACCCACCCCTAGGGGTGGTCCAGAGCCGAACTGGATGCTGAATCTGGAATTCAGTCGTATGCCTGACGGCCTGACTCTTCAGCATCCGAGCAGCTCTGAAGTCTGCGGTCACGGCCACGCGAGTCTCGATTTTATTCCACCCCCTTTTCTCATTTCTCTTATTCAAATTTTACACATTTTCGATAATAAATTTGCTTTAGCGACGCGTTCATTCAATTCAATTGATATTGAAGCGAAGAGCTTCAATATCAATTCAATATCTTAAGCTTAGAGAGTATTGAGCGAGGAGAGTTGAAATGATGAAATAAGGGATGCTGGACCTCGATCAAAAATAAAGACTGAGATGCTCGACTGAGGGAAACGAACTTAGAAAGGATGTGGTGAACCACAAGGGGTAAGTTAATTTAAGAATCTATGAGCATGTACTTAAGTTAGAATTCGTTTTGCTTGCAGATTCAAAATAAATAAATATGTGTAAATATGTTTAACAACATGTATGGGTTCGATTTTTAACGGGGCTTGAGGGAATTTTTTCACAACATGAAAAATAGGCAATATTAAAATATTGGTGAAAATTAAATTGAATGATCAACTATCTTTAACTTCATTTAATCTTAATAATTCCACGCTATTTGACAAATTAACAGAACATCGTTACTTCAAAAAATACTTACTTAAAAAATAAAATAAAAAAATGTTTACACTTACGATAATCAAAACTGTCTTTATTAAAAGAAACTTATTTTCTCGAAAGTATAATTCAAATCTTATTTGAAGTTATTTTATTGCTTTAAATTATTACTTTAAAAGTTTAATCATCTCGACCAGAGCTGAATGAATTGTTCTAGATTTTTTTCTAGTACATCTCCATTTGTTCCTGATGTGTTATACAACTTCCACCCTATGTTCCACTTTTCACTTGAAAGTTTCTCGTTTCAATCCACCAATTCTGAAAACTTTTCCGTGTTGAAAAGTACACAAACTAATGAAAAATTGTGAAACTAGGTGAACTGTTCGCACGATTATTTCATAAAATGATTAAATTATAATTAATGATGGCCTGATAAAAGTTATTAAAACTCTTTAACTTTGTCTCCCTTCTTTTGCATTCCTAATAAAGAAAACCTGTTGAAGAAAAGTCTAGAAACGTTTGGTAAACGCCTGATTGAAAGGAAGAAGTAGTAGTAGGTCAACGTATGGTCAGACAGAAGAACTACCTTTTTTAAATTGGCTAAGAAATCTTATAATCAATACTTAAGGCCATAGGATATAGGATATCACAAGGATAATAAGCCATAGGATATCATAATAAGGATAAGTCATAAGGATTCTATAAAATCTCTTAAAATCTCTTAAAATCCTCTTAAAATCCATTAAAATCTCTTAATACGCCCAGAAACCTTTTCAAATCACTTATAATTTCACGAAAACTTTCAAAATCGTTTAAAATTCGTTGAAATCCTTTAAAATTCCTCAGTTTTAAAAAATCTCTTAAAATTTCATGAATTCCGCTAAAATTCCATGAAATATCCTGAAATCCCTTAAAATTCTACGAAATCTTTTAAAAATCATAAAAATATTTAGAATTTCGTAAAAGTCACCTGATTGAAAGGAAGAAGTAGTAGTAGGTCAGTGTATGGTCAGACAGAAGAACTACCTTTTTTAAATTGGCTATATAAGAAATCTGATAAAATCAATACTTAAGACCATAGGATATCATAAGGATAAGGTCAAAGATAATCAGAGATGATTTGTTGAATTGTTGGAAATAAATACTGTATATTACTTGCATGGATAATAATATTCAATTTGTAAATTGGATTATGCGAACTGTCTATCACATGGCTGAATGGACTTCCTACCTGGTTCTAATGAGAATACTCCAGCATGTCATCCGCTTCACCCAAGTATGATTAATCTTACTGGCATATTGAACATATTGGTAATCGCATTAACTCATGAATTACCTCCGACATTGAACTCAGGAATGTTAGAAGGTTATTTATTATCGACTTGTCCTTCCATGGAAAGAGTACAAAATTCATCTCAAGGTTGATAAGGCGACTGCAAAAAATGCTTCACCTCGAGATATAATTATAAATTCCTTGAGAAAAACATCATTGTTTCTTTTATATATAATTATAAAAGGATTATTAATTAGATAAGATATTTCAAGTTATCCTCCCATCTTAAAAAAGTGGTGGAACGAAATGTCTCGAAAATCTCGCATACATTGTTGTTGTTGCAAACCTGATTGGCTTTTAAATAACTTGAACTTTAAAATTTGTTAAAATCTCTTGAAATTCGTTAAAATTTGTGAAAATATCTAAAAAATTCGTAGAAATCCTTAAAAAATTCCATGAAACCTTTAAAAATTCTAAAAAATTTGATAGAAATCAGGAAAGTTACTTGAAATTTCTTGAAATTATTAGAAATCTCATAAAATTCCGTGAAATCATTTAAAATTTCACAAAATTTTTATAAAACTCATAAAAATCTCTTAACCAATAAAATCTCTTAAAATTTCACGAAATCCTTAAAAATTCACAAAAACTTTTAAAAATCTCTTGAAATTCCTCAATAAAATTTTAAGTCCTAAAAATCTCTTAAATTTCCTAAAAAATTTTGTAAATTCCTTACAATTCTACGATAATATTCCCTTTATATCCTTTAAAATTCATTAAAATTATTAAACAAATTCCATGCAATCCTTTAACATTTCACAAAATCTTTTAAAAAACATAAAAATCTCTTAGATTCACTTAAAATCACTTTAAAATCGTCAAAATTCCTTAAAACACGTTAAAATCTCTTAAAATTACTCAACATTTTACCAAATTCAAAATCATATAAAATTCTTTAAAAAATCTCTTAAAATTGCATGAATTCCTTTAAAATTTTACGAAACCTTACTTTAGAAATCGTAAAATTCTTTTGAATTTAGTAAAAATTACTTGTAAATTGTCAAAATCCCTTAAAATTCTCAGAAACCCTTTGAAATTCCTTTCTTCTTCTCTTGAAATCCAAATTAAAATTCGCAAAAATCTCTAAAATTCCCTAAAAACCTCTTGGAATTTCTTAAAATTAAAAATCTCATAAAATCCTTAGAAATCTTATTAAATTCTATGAAATCCTTAAAAATTCTTAGAAAAATTCCTTAAAATTTTACACCTTTCGAAATTCTTTTAAATTTTACAAAATCTTTTAAAAATCATATATGATTTTAAATTCCTCAATAAAATTACTTGATAAACTTAAAAATCCTTTAAACATGTAAAATATTTTAAAATTCATAAAAATTCCTTGAAATATCTTAAAATTAATGAAAACTTCTTAAATTTCCCAGAATCTTCTTGAAATTCTTGAAATTCTACGATAAACTTTAAAGTCCCTTTACGTCCTTTCAAATCCACTAAAATTATTAGAAACTTCATTAAATTCCATGAAATCCTTAAAATTCTATAAAATCTCTTAATTTGAATCAGCGAAATTTAATTACTTTTTGAATGACTTGAAGTTGTAAGAAGTAAAATAAATCAAAATATTTTAAATGATTTTAAGAAGTTTCTAGAGCTTCAAGGAGATTTACAAGTTTTTTTACATGTTTTTCAAGTAATTACAAGACATTTTAAATAATTTTAGGAGTTTCAAGGGAATTTAAAGTATTTTTAAGGATTTCAAAAGTATCAAAAATACTTCGAGGAATTTGAAGAGATTTCAAAATATATTTTAAACGAATTCAAGGGATATATAAAATTTTCTATAGTTATTTCAAGTATTTTTAAAAGGATTGAAAAAACTTGATTAACATTTTTATTTAATTAAACAAATTTTTTAATTTGGAAAATAGTCTGCTTTATATGTACCTATATAACCAGATATAACTGGTAATAATTTTAATTATTTCGCCTTTCTTATTCTGCATATATCCTTTCTGCTTATCATCCAGACTGAAATGCAAAGACAGATAAAGAAAATGGAATCTGATTTAGTATATGAATCATATATGAATAACATATTCATACATAATATAAAAGTATGAATAATTTATTAATTATGAGCACTCAGTTGTGATTAATTTTACTAAAGTTCGCTTCAGGTCATGACCTGACCTAAAAAATAACTGGATCGCAATTCAGTACCCCATATCTATTTTCATTTTTCATCAATCCTTTCTTACTTGGTCCTATTTCTTCATATCGTGGAATTATTTATAAATTTATCTTATGAACTCATCGAGAATGAAATTATTATCGACATAGAAACAGTCTCTAAGACTCTCAGGGAGAACTTCGTAATTCAGAATGATATACACATACGTGAAAGTTACTTCATTTTATGGGTTGTCGTTACTGTCAACCTGATATATATATTGTATATATGTACAGCAGAACTTTACAGAGAAACCATAACGCATTTTACGGCAAATTGGATGCCTGAATATTTTCATTGCAAATATGAACTCACGAATGGCTAATACACTCAGATATTCCTTTCACTTCTCTAATTTATACCGAAATGTAAACCAGCTGGATTTTTTTTGGTACTCAGGAAGCTATTTACTTTACCCTGACTTTCCTAGTATCTACATTCGTTTGAAATATTTAAAACGATTTATCGCTGTGAATTGAAATTCGCTTTGAATTTTTTAACGAGATACAAATTAAAAATCCAAACTTTTTAAGGGCACTCGCGCATCGTCAATATTGAACTAATGAAATTGGCGGTTGACTCTTGAACAATGTCAATACGGATCAACGACCATTAAAGTAACGAGGATACCGAAACCTATCTAGTCTCTACCATCATCGACCATCACACAGCTTTTGTATACACAAATAGGGTCAGCGAGTTTGACGGATCATATTAAACTTCTGTGGTAAAACGTCGGAAAAGCTTCAAATTCTAAAAAAAGGTTTTTCATTTTATTTCAGAGAAATAAATTGTATAAATAATAATTGATAATACAAATACTCTTAAATATTACACGGAGAAAACTGGATATGAAAGCGCAATATCTAGCCATTTAACTACCTGTGTAGAAATTTTGCTGTGGCCCCTGTCGGGCCCAGATCGGATGATTTCAGATCGGTGATGGAACGCTGAACCAGACCGGGCCCAGATCTGGCTCGATCGTGCTAGGTCTGGGCCCGATCAGGTTCTGCGTTCCATCACCGATCTGGGCCAGGTTTGGGAATTTCTGCACGGGTATGGGACGACAAATTTAGCGTTATGGGACGACATTTAGATATAATATCTTGATATTAAAACTTAATATCCAGATATTAAAATATTGGATGTTAGAATATTTGGATTATATATTTTAATATCTGGATATTAAGTTTTAATATCAAGATATTATATCTAAATATCTAGATAGTCGTCCCATAGTTAAATAGCAAGATATTACGGTTTAATATCCAGTTTTCTCTGTGTACTAATAATAAATAATACATTCTCTCTGATGAGAATGTAAAAATATAAAAATGAAATAATAATAAATTTTTAATTATTCTAAAGCACGAAATTGATTAAGTGCCTCTTTTATTCTTCCGGTGTTTAAATTTAACTCGGATTTAAAAGAGTGGATAGGTCTGCACTCCACACACAGGCAAATTAAGGTTCATATATGTTTCCACATTTACTTCTTGATGTTTACAAAATGCGCTATAACAGGACGTGATATTGACGATGAATGTTTACCTGCAAACTGCATTCATTAGTATGAGAGCTTCCTCTCATCTTTCATTCATAATCCACAGAAAAGAACCGAATCACGAAAGTTTAATTGACTTTAATTTTTAATTGACTTGTATTGATTAATGAGACGATTGAGCAAATATTGACAGCAACAGTTTTTTAGTCTCCAGGAAAAAATCCGTGGAAAATTGTATGGAAAATTCAAATTCCAATCTTAAAAAATATTGGTAACGAAAATGTCGAATAATTAATTAATTAAATTCAAGACACTTAATATTTGCTAGTCAAGATAAATTAAGATACTTTTTAATTTTTTTACTTTTTAATCATGAAAAAGTAAATCCAATTAGTTTAGTAATAATTTGATTGGATCAGTCGTTAATGAAGTTTCTTTAAACAGTTTCCTCTGTTAAATTAAATATCAATTTATCAGTGACCTGAATTTGAGGAAATTTCCAATTAATTACTCTTTGACAGAGTAGATATCTTCTTTGATAAATTATGTTGGTTTTGCATCCACTAGCAATTGTTTTGAAATTGAAAATAATCTGAAGATATTTTTCAAATTCGGCACATTCATACAATTCAGGAAATTTCGAAAAAAAACCAATTTTTTCAGATTTAATACCCGAGGCTCGAATTCTGACTATTTGACCTGAAATCTTGATTCTGAACATAATATGCTCCAGGGAAATTGGCTTCAAGGTTTAGCAATTTACAGATTGCAGAGTTATGATGTATAGTAAATGGAATTTCTGATTTGAGGAACGTCAGGACAATTTGTAAACTGACATTCGAAGTTTCATGAAAGTCACTCTTGAAATATGAAAATTTAGAATGTACAGAAATTACAGAATTAAAATATCAAAAGGGGAGGAATACTTTTGAGGCTCTTGCTTAACATTTTCAATTTTAGCCATTATTTTTTTTTTTCCTTTATGATGCAAAAAAATGGAAGTTAATTTCGCAATTAATCTGTTTCTTGAAAGCAGAATTTCCAACAGTCTGGCATATAATCATCAGTAAGACCGCACCTGGTCTAGACCAGTCCAGACTTTACCTACTTGAGTTCAACTTAAGCACTCGTAAGCCTGCTCTCCCGTAATTTCCGAAACTCTGAGCTGAGAAGCTATGCTCGTTTTTCACAAACGTCTCTCAGATTTTCTAGTTGGCCTCTTTCTGCACATCCATCAAGCAGTTGCTAACTCCACCTGGCCGCCAGAAACTCTTAAAGTCACATCTGACCTCTCGACTGGGAATAATGCACTGTGACAAATGAAAATTAATCTATCCTTAAGTGCGAATTTAATCCGTAATTACGAATTTGAAGATGACTTTCGTTGATACTTTTCCCACTTTCTTTTTATTCCAAATTGCTATTACATAAATGGAATCCACCTGTGCCATATAATTTGGAAATAATCAATGATATATTATAAAAAAGAGATGGTAATTATGTCGAAACAAGTAGTTTTAAGGAATACTTAAAGAGTTTCAAAATAATTCACGGGAGTTTCAAGATTTTAGAGTAATTAAAAAATTTTAAGTATTTCGAGGGATTTTAAATAATATTAAAGAATTTTAATGGATTTTCAAAAGATTTTTAATGATTTTAAGGAATTTAAAGGGATTTCAAAAGAATTTAAACCGATTTAAATAGATTTCAAGTGATTTTACAGAATTTTTAAAGAATTTCAAAGGAATTTAGGAGTATCAAGATTTTCCCATGTAGAAATTCCGATCGGGGTTTAGTAGGGCCCTGGCTAGTTTTCCCTATTTCTAGTCGGGCGCTGGTCGGGAAAAATGGAGAGGGCCTGACTAGTTCTGTAACGCGGTTTTAGCCAGGTTCTAGCTAGAACTTCTGAGCAGGCCCTAACGAGAGTTAGGTAGGGCCCCGTCTAGACCCTTTCTATAATAATATTTTGGTTATTTACCATCTGTAAAATACCAAATTCAAATTAATAAAAAATAAAAAATTCTTAAATGTCAAAAGTAAAGTTGGTGTATTTTATACATTATAAACACAAATAGTACAGTTTTTATTTCACTCTTATAATTTTATTTTTAACTGTGTTTTTCAATATCTATATCATAAATATTATGATTTTTTTTTGTGAGAATTGGAAATATTTCAGTAAAATGGGCCATACTGGCTAAGACCCGAACAGTTCTTGACTAGAACTTCTTTGTTCTTCAGGGGCGTAGCAACGGAATTTTTCGTGGGGGGGCAAACTCGAACGACAAAAAGTCATCATATACATATCCTATCTTAAAAAAGTGATGTCACGAAATGTCTCGAAAATCTCGCAGACATTGTTGTTGCAAACCTGATTGGCTTTTGAATTACTTGAAGATGAAAGAAGAAAAACAAACTAATGGCGCAAAAAAATTTCAGGAAAACCTTCGAAATACCTTAAAATTCGTTAAGATTTCTTAAAACTCCCAAAAACCTCTTGTAATCCCTTAAAAATATACAAAAACGATTAAAATCATAAATATCTTGATATCCAAGTTAAAACTCGGAAAAAGCTCTACAAATTCCTAAAAACCTCTTGGAATTTCTCAACATTTATAATTTCTTAAAATCGTTAGAAATCTTATCAAATTCCATGAAATCCTTAAAAATTCTACAAAATCTTTTAAAAATTAGAGAAATCAATAAAATGACCTGACAAACTTTAAAATCCTTTAAACCTATAAAATATATTAAAACTCATAAAACTCTCTTGAAATCTTTTAAAATTCGTGAAAACTTCTTAAAATTCCCAGAAACTGCTTGAAGTTCTTTAAATTATACCATAACATTTAAAGTTCCTTGACGTTCTTTAACATCTATTAAAA
Organism: Synergus itoensis; assembly: GCA_904066005.1. Lineage (NCBI taxonomy): Eukaryota > Metazoa > Arthropoda > Insecta > Hymenoptera > Cynipidae > Synergus > Synergus itoensis. Next base: position 155,545 of record CAJFCP010000689.1, on the reverse strand, counting down.
TTATTAGAAATCTTATAAAATTTCACAGAATTATTGAAATTTCCATTAAAATATTTTTAAAATTATTAAAATCTCTTGACTTCTTCTAAAATTCCTAAAAATTATATTACAATGTTTAAAATTCCTTAAAGTCTCTTAAAATTCTCTGAAACCCTTTGAAACCTCTTAAAATTCCTCGAAACTTCATAAAATCCCTTAAATTCTCTTAAAACACTCAGAAACCTTTTCAAATAACTTAAAATTTAATGAAAACCTTCGAAATTGCTTAAAATTCGTAAAGATTTCTTAAAACTCCTCTTGCAATCCCTTAAAAATCCACAAAAACCATTAAAATTATAAATCTCTTGAAATCCAAGTTAAAATTAGCAAAAATCTCTATAAATTCTTAAAAAAAAACTCTTGGAATTTCTTAATATTTAGAATTTCTTAAAATCCTTATAAATCTTATCAAATTTCATGAAATCCTTAAAAATTGTTCAAAATCTTTTAATAATTAGAACAATCTCATAAAATCCCTTAAAATTTTGCAACAAGCTTCGAAATGCTTTTAAATTCTACAAATTCTTTTAAAAATCATATATGTATAGAAATTCATTTTAAATCCCTCAATAAAATTACCTTAAAATTCCCAGAAACTTCTTAAAATTCTTAAAATTCTACGATAACATTTAAAGTCTCTTTACGTCATTTAAAATCCATTAAAATTATTAGAAATCTCGTTACATTCCATGAAATCCTGAAAATTCTATAAAATCCTTTAAAAATCAGAAAATCCGTTAAAATTATTAAAATCTCTTGATTTCTTGTAAAATTCCTGGAAATTTTATTATAACATTTAAAATTCCTTAAAGTCCCTTAAAATTCTCTGAAACCTTTTGAAATCTCTTCAAATACCTTGAAACTCGTAAAAATCACTTGAAAATGGTCAAAATCCATTAAAATTCCTAGAAACTTCTTGAAATATTTCTCTAAAAAAAGTGATGTAACGAAATGTCCCTAAAATTTCGGATACATTGTTGTTTCAAACATAATCTCTAAATTTGAATGAGCAAAATTTCATTGATTTTTTAATGACTTGAAGTTGTAAGAAATTAAATAAATAATCGTGCGCGTAGCGCGCGTGTTTGCTAGTATATATTATATATAAATGCATTTTTATTTAAGCATCACAAACATCTTAGTTATTTTAACAACTATCACTTCTTTTTCAGTGGGGGGCAAAATGACTATATTGCCCCCCCCATCCAAATTTACGGGGGGGCAGCTGCCCCTCCTGCCCCCCCGGTTGCTACGCCACTGTTGTTCTTTTATTCGAATCGCAGGGCCCAACTAAAACCTGGTTAAAATATAAGATTGGGGCCTAACTAGACGTGCATAGATTTTTTATTCACAAAAAATGGAAAATCCTAACAGTGCCTTAAATAAGGGGTCCTGACTAGAATTTACTATTCCAGTTGTTCTAGCAAGGACCTGACTACCGCCCTAATGAACATAGGGACAAATGGGGCGATTTCTACATGGGTTACAGTAATTTACTGCTTTTGTTAGGTTTTCCAAGGGATTTTAAATGATTTTAATGAATTTAATGGGATTTGAAGAAATTTCAAGTGATTCTAGAGAATTTTAAAGGATTTTAAGAAATTGTACAAGATTTCAAAGATTTCAAGACTTCATAAAGAATTTCAAGTGAATTTTTAAACCGATTTAAATAGATTTCAAGTGAGTTTTAAGAATTTAAGGCGATTTCAAGCGATTCTAAGTGATTATAGGGAATTTAAAAGGATTTCAAGTAATTTTATGAGATTTTAATTTTTTAGTTTTAAATTTAAATTAATTTAAAGCGACTTGAAGCCTAGGCTTTAAGTGATGTTAAAGAATTCGTAAAGAATTTCAAAACATTTTAAATGATATTAGAGAATTTTAAAGGATTGTAAAATAACTTCAAAGAATTTAAGGATTGCCAAGAATTATTACAAGATTTTAGGAATTTAAAGGGATTTCAATAGATTTTAAGCGGTATTAGAAAATTTAAAGCGATTTCGAGAGATTTCATGTGATTTTTAAAGAGATTTAAGAAATTTAAAAAAATTTTAATATTTTCAGAATTTTCAATTATTTTAAAATATTTGTAAATATTGTGAGAGATTTTTAATGATATTAGAAAATTTCAAAGGATTTTAAAAGAATAAAAAAAAATTTAAGAATTTTAAAGAAATTTCAGAGTTATTAAAATATGTGAAAAAATTTTAAGAGATTTCAAGTAATTTTAGGGAATTTAAAAAAATTCCAAAAAGTCTAAAGATTTTGAAGTAATTCTGGAAACAAAAAATGTTTTTGGATTCTCTAAAAACTGTTAAATCTCTTTAAATCTGCTGAAAGTTGAAATCCCTTGAAACCATTTGAAATCTTTTGAAATTCTTCGAGATCACTTAAAAACTCTTTTATTTTTTTGAAATCTCTTTAAATCTCTAATTATTAAAAATTATTAAAAAATATAATCATCGTTTATATTTTCATAAATAGCTAATTGTGAAAAACGTTGTGAATTTCTTATTTTTATTCGATTTTTGATTTTGACGTGGAAAACTGTTTGAAAAAATCCTGTTTCATTATCAACAATATCTCAGTTTTATACGAATGTAAGATTGATATTAACGAGATATTACTATTATATCACTACCCCATAAATTTCTAATTATATTAAAATATTTTTCTTGAAAAAAGATATATCAAAAAGATATTTCAAATTGAAATCTTGTAATTTTGTATTTTTCTTGTATTTGAATATTGTTAATTATACATAAATTATATATAAACCTAAAAATATTTTTAAATCTGAATTTAAATCTAATTTCTTTCTAGGATTCCATTGCGGAATAGAAAATGGGACTCTACGTGCCAGGAGCGGCAGGAGTGGCGACTTTCTATGCTGCAATCCTGGGGGTTGGAGTATGGGAAGCAGCACTCAAAAGAAAAAAGATTCAGCAAGGCCAGGACCAAATGCTATTGGGGAATAGAGACCTTGGATTATTTTTTGGAGTTTTTTCCCTTATAGGTATGTACATATAAAATATCATATCATTCATGTTTGGTGTTTAATTATAAAATTAAGAAATATGCCTCGGAAATTCAATTTAAGTGTTTAGACAAATAAATTTATGGAATAAATGAAAACATTACTTTTATGCATGGAATATGATATATAAATGTACTTTGAAGGTACCTGTTCTTCTCACATATAAATGTAAAGCATTCATCATTATATGCTTATGTACATATATATGTACTAGCTTTTTCAACGTCCGGTTTTCTTCTTTGCCGGAAAAAATGCATTTCCTTTTACAGATGAAATTCTTTGAAAGAGGCATCTTTTCAGGAACAGAGGCGGAAGGTCTCTTTCCCTTTGCCCTTTATTTGAATCGAGGGAAAAGAAAAAATAACGATTTTTAAGAATTCCAGTAAATGAGGGGTGCAATTTAAAATTGCCTCAAAAAGACCGTGCAATAAACAATTTCATTTCATTTCTCCACAATAAATCAGAGAATCGGTGAAAATTTTTACTAATTTTACTAAGAGTCTCATCGGGACTTAAAATTCTCAAACACGTTTATAAGTAATGCAATTTTCATTAAAGGAGGTGCACTTTAAAGACTATTTATCTTGGATAGCCTAGAGCACGTTCAGTCGTTCACTCTAGCATCTATACTGTATAAATTCACATAATGCATGAGGCTGAATACATACTTACATGAATGCGAAATCATACAGCCGGAAGTCAGCGAATATATTTTCCAAGATTAATAAAATGGAAAACCTTTCATGAAAATCGAATATATCCTCTGAACATTGTTATCAATATTTATACTTAATTTTCTATAGGGAAAAAGCCTTTTAAAGAAATTTGCTTCTTCCTTCAAGTAAGTTAAAATCTATCGAAATTATGCTTAAAATGAGCCTAGAATGAAGTCACTTTTTCAATTTTTTAAGAAGACGTAAAAAAAAGACAAATCTCAATGTTTTATAAAAATATCAATAACTTTCGAAATAATGAACATTTTTAAAATTTCTTGAGCTCATTTTCAAGGTAAATTTCTATGACAAATAAAATCCTACACATCCCATAAAATATTTTAAAAGTCATAAAAAACTTTTGAAATCTATTCAAAGTGTGAAAACTTCTTAAAATTCCCAGAACCTTCTTGAAATTCTTTAAAATTCTACGATAACATTAAAAATCTCTTTATATCTTAAAATCCATTAAAAGCACTAGAAATCTCGTCAAATTTCATGAAATCCTCAAAAATTCCATAAAATCGTTTAAAAATCAGAAAAATCTATTGAAATCCCTTAAAATTATTAGAAATCCTTAAAAACACCAGCATAAATTTGTTTAAAAATCATTAAAGTCATTTGAATTCTCTTAAAATTCCTGGAAATTCCATGATAAAATTTAAAATCCTTTAAAATTATCAGACACCACTTGAAATTTTGAAATTCCTCGAAATTCCACAACAAGATTTAAGATCCCTTAAAATTCCTTTTTAAATCTCTTAAAATTTCACGAAAATTCCATAAAACCTTTTAAAAATCAGAAAAATCTATTGAAATACCTTAAAATTATTATAAATCTCATAAAATTTCATAAAATCCTTAAAAACGCCACCATAATGTTCTATTTAAAAATCATTAGAGTCTCTTCAATTCCCTGAAAATTCCTGGAAATTCCATGAAAAAATTTTAAATCCTTTAAAATTCTCAGACACCTCTTGAAATTTTGAAATTCCCCGAAATTCCACAACAAGATTTAAAAGCCCTTAAAATACCTTTTTAAATCTCTTAAAATTTCACGAAAACGTACGAAATCGCTTAAAAGTCATGAAAATCTCTTAAAATTCCCAGAAACTTCTTGAAATTCTTTAAAATTCTATCATAACAATTAAAACACTTTTATGTCTCTTAAAATCCATTAGAAGTATTAGAAATCTAATCAAATTCCATGAAATCCTTAACAATTCCATAAAGTCTTTTAAAAATCATAAAAATCTCTTAAGGTTTCTTAAAATTTCTGGAAATTTCATGAAAACACACGAAATCGCTAATTCGTTGGAATTTTTTTAAATTCTTAGAATCTTATTAATAATTATTCCTCAAAATTTCAAAATATTTAAAATCCCTTAAAATTCCTTTGAGTTCTTAAAAAATCTTTTAAAATTTTATGAATTCCTTTAAAATACCACGAAATATCCTGGAATTCGTTAAAATCCTGGGAAATCTTTAAAAAATCCTAAAAAATTATTTTAAAATTCCTCTCTGCAAATGTGATGTAACGAAATGTCTCTAAAATCTCGCATACATTTTAAGCGGAGTTTCGATAGCTTTTAACTTAACTTGAAAGAAAAAATTTAATCTTTGATATAATTAAATATAAGAGAACTTAATCGATCATCAAAAAACAGTTGAACCCAAAATTGTGACCGGTAGTGTATACGTAATTACTTTTTCATTAAAAAATCATTCCCGTCTTTTCTGCTATAAAGAATTGTATAAAAAGGTGAAGAAAAAGCGTGAAAGAGAATGAGCACTGCGAATGGAAAACCAGATTTGTGGTTTTCTATTGGGTGCCCATTACACTAATGAACTCTCTTCGATGTGATTGGCAAATAAAGGTGAATGCAAACGAAACTACATTGTTTTTATGATCCAGACACGGGATGTTAACTTGTGTGCGCATAAATCACATGAAGAGAGTAAAAAAGATGGAATTGAAGAAAAAAGAGAAAATGAAAAGGCGTGGGAGACAGAAAACAATACGAGTTGAGTCAAGAGAGTGGTGGTAAAGTAAAGAGGAACCGAATGGTAATAGAGGATAAAAGATAAAAAAAAAATGTTGAAAAGGATCTGCCCACGACGGCTTATATGAAAAGAAAGAAGAAGAAAGAGAAAGAAGTTGGTGTACCTATTAATAGAAAAGAATTAAAGAGATAATAAAAATGTTGAAAAAGGTATAATCCGAATATCAGTGATTGTTCAGAAAAAAGAGTTTGATAAACGAGAAAACATTTTCTGGTATTATCTATTTGTCTTTCAACGTCATTCGTCGTTTCATTCAATATTCCGCTTTTCAATATTCAGTTTGAGTACCATGCAGATTTGCAGAACTGTGCATTCTATGCTATAACTTTTTTTTAGGTCGGTGAAAGAATGGAAATTATATTTATAAAATGGATTTGGAAAAGGATGAAAAAATTTCACCGAATTTTAGGATGCAGTTTTGTTTAATTGGAATTGGATTGAAATTTCAGACGTCTAGCTTAACGAATTTTTTGTATTTTATTTTTTTAGAGTTACTGAATTAAGAATGTCAAAAAGAAGTTCCCAAAATCATTTTATTTTATTTTTATTTACTAGCAGAAATTTAACTGACGTTTCTTGGGATTTTAAGGGATTTTAAAAGTATTTTGAGGGATTACATGGGATTTTAAAAATAGATGTAAATAATTTGAGGAATTTTAAGGGATAAAATGAATTGAAGTATTTAAAAAATTGTTGAAGAGTTCTAAGAGGTTTTATTAACTTTTATGAATTTTTAAAACAGTTCAAAGATTTTTGAGACAATTTTATCCATTTCACTAGATTTCAAGGGAATTTTAAGAATCTCACTTTCATTAGATTTTATGTGATTTAAGGGATTTCGAGAGATTTCAAGAGTTTGTAGGGAATTTTAATGAATTTCAACGGAATTCAAAAGATTTTCTGCAGATTTCAAACCATTTAAAATGATTTTAAGGAAGTTCAAGGAATTTGAGGAGATTTCAATGATTTTAAGGATTTAGTATTAGGAATTCTAGAGGATTTACAATTATATAAGGATTTAAAAAGAATTTTAAAAATTTGAAGGGATTTACCCAAATTTTCTAGATATTTAAAATGTTTTTATAAAGGTTACAAATATAAGATTAAAAATTTAAAAGAAAATTTAAAAATTATTTAAATTAATTTAATTATTAATTTAATTATAATTAATTATATTATAATTATTATTATAATATAATTATTTAAATTAATTTAAAAATTTAAAAATCTCAATTTCAGGAAATCTTTTAAAACTCCTAAAAATATCTTAAAATATCTTAAAATTAACATTAAAATCTCTTTAAAAACTTTTAAAATTTTACGAAAATTTTCGAATTCTCTTACACTTTCTTGAAATCTCTCCAAATTCCTTCAAATTCGTTAAAATCTGTTAAAACATCTTGAAATCTTGTGAAATCTCGTTAAAATCCTTTTATAATTTTTGAAATCTTATGAAATCTCTTGAGATCTCTTGAAATTTTACGAAATCTCTTAAAATCCCGGGTAACGCCCGGTAAATTTCTGGTATTTCTGGGTATTTCCACTGAGAAAAAAAAGTATTTGAATCAAGAAATATTTCTTTGATTCAAAGAAATGATCGAGCAGAATGTGGCTGCATAAATATTTCTTCAGTTCAAAGAAATATCTTTTTGTGTCTAAGAAACGTAATGATGAAAAGCAAAGAAATATTTATTTGATGCTGTAAAATTGTTAAATTTAAAAAGCATAGTTTTTAATTCAAAGTTTCGATAACATCGAAGTAAAGAAATATTTCTTTGAGTACAAAAGTTAGACTCAACAAAATTAGGTTCTTCCTCTCAAAGGAATCAATTCCTTGACTTTAATAATCACATACTCCGAAATTAGGAAATATTTCTTTGTATCAAAGAAATGGACCCCAAAGAAATTATTTCTTTGACTCAATGGATGAGTTTTTTGACTCTAAACAAAATTTAATAAAATCACGTAAATAATTCCTTTGACTGAAAGCAATGGAGCCAAAGAAATGCATTTCTTTGGATCTAAAAAATTTTTTTCTCAGCGTCCGGGTAAATTAAATAAATACAAATTTAAGGTTTTGGAAACTTTGGAAAATTTGTATTGTTGATATTGTTATTCCAATAAAAAAAATTCATCAGACTAGACGTCTGAAACTTCAACCAAATTTAATTGGATAGGATTTAAAAATAAAAGATACTGAATGTAATGAAAGATGTTAAATCCTAGAGTGATATGAAATTAAGTATCCATTATTTCATATGTCTTTTGGATGAGAAACTGTAGAAGGATGGGAAGTGTTAAAAAGAAGTTTTTTGTGGTTTAATGAAGATTGTTTAACTTTTTTACAGCGACATGGGTTGGTGGCGCCTTCGTGAATGGAACTGCCGAGGCGATGTTCACAAGAGGTTTGGCATGGTGCCAAGTTCCCATTTGCTACAGTCTCAGTCTTCTTTTTGGTACGTGAAAATGTAGGGGCTATCTTGATCGCATATCTTGATAATAAAAGAAGCCCTCGAGGCTCCAAAAAGATTTTAAAAAATGCCATTTACTCTCTTCTGTTGTAAAAATGAGTAAACGTCTAAACATTCATGATACTTTAATGTGAAATTATTACAGTAACGTTTCTTCTGCACGTTTCCTGCGCAGAAATTTTTCTGGGTTTTTGATGGGGTCCTGGCCAGTTTTCCCTAGTTCTAGTGTGGTCTTTATCTGGAAAACTGGAAATTCATTATTTGCAATAGCTGATTACTTAAGTAATTAATTTTCTGAAAACAAAAATCCTATTATAGAGGATTAGAGAATTAAAGAATTTAAAAATAATTTACAGAAGTTTCAAAATTTTAGTCATTTAAAAGTTTTAAGTATTTCAAGGGATTTTCAAAAGATTTCAAATGATTTTAAGGAATTTAAGGGACAATTCTTCAGGACATCATATTAAGTATATTCCACTTAAAATATGTTCAAAAAAATCTTTTTTTAGAAACTGGATTTTTGTCACAAAATGGTCAAACTAGACGTCTGAAACTTCAACCAAATCAAGACCCGGTAAATTTCTGCTAGTAATATTTATAAGATGAATGCTGCTTTTTTTGAGCAGGTGCTGTCATTTTTGCAAAACCGATGAGAAAGGCTGAATATATTACAATGCTTGATCCACTGCAGCAACGTTATGGTGCCAGGGTAGGTGGTTTATTGTTTCTGCCGGCACTTTGCGGCGATTTGTTTTGGTGCGGAGCAGTCTTACGAGCTTTGGGAAGTTATCTCTCAGTAATTGCTGGACTAGACGCATATCTCAGTGTTTGTGCATCCGCCTTCTTGGCAGCAATGTGAGTTTGGCATTTTCAACTATTATACAACCTAAACAAATCGACGATTTCCGTAATTTGTATGAAAAACTCTATGTTGTTTTCAGATACTCGCTTTTTGGCGGAATGTATTTCCTCGCGTGTACTGACGCTTTGCAATTAATTTGCATAATGCTTGGTCTCGCAATTTCCGCCCCCTACATTATATTCCATCCTGCAGTTTCGCTGGAAAAAAATTTGGCTCGACAAGATTGGTTAGGAGATATTCGGAATGAAGATCTCGGTTTGTGGGCCGACGGGGCACTTCTTTTAATTTTTGGTGGAATTCCTTGGCAGGTAATATATTATATATTATTTTTCAATATTTCATACGGTAAATTACATCCGATTTGTCTGAGTAAAGATAAAATATGGAGTTAAACTAATAAAACCAAAGATTCATTCTATAGCATGTGACTTGACGCATTGTCTGACCATGTGCGGATTTTCTACTTAATTCGAAATTTCAGTAGTCGTGAATTTTTAGTCAGACGGCAGATAAATTTGTTTATTTTTTAAAATGTCGGTCAAGAATTGAATTATCTTTGGCTAAAAAAACAGGTCGAGTTTGTCTGACTATCTACATCCTTATCTACTTAAATGATCTCCGTTCTTTCGCAGCAACGATGGAGAAAATTGACTATTTCCTAAACGAGTTTCCTAATTGCAACCGTATTTCGACAATCACTTTTGTCCAAGATTCTGTCCAATTTTATCCAATCCTTTTCCCTTGTAAACCTTGTAATAAATAAACCTTCTTTCTTCATGAAATAAACATGAATTATTATTTTTTATACGGAAAAAATGATTTATCGAAACTTTCCTTGACTATCATCGACTTTTGGATATATAAATGATATATTTTGAAAACTTTTTCCTATCCAAAAGTTGCAGTCAAGGAAACTTTCGATAACACAGGCACACAAAAAAAAAGTGGTCTGAACCAAGAACGAGACCTATATATTCTTATGCATTAATAGCGGGTATCATATCCGAATGTAAAATTTTCCGTTTTTTCAGAATCTGCACTCAAAAATTCACTTTTTTCACATTATAGAAATTTGACCTTGAATTGACCTTGATGCAGACATGATGGAATCAAACTGATTCCAGATTCGGATTCAGCGGCCCTCAAAACCATAGAAATGATAGTCACCTGCTTTCAATCGATTTTTTTGCCGATTTGACCTTCAAATGCCCTTAAACTTGACGTACTGGATCCAATCGGATCCCGGATTCGGAATCAGCGCGTCAAAATACATAAGAATATATAGGTCTTGTTCTTAATACAGACCACTGTTTTTTTTTGTGTGCCTGTCTTGACCTTGAAATGTCCTTGAGGATCATCTTCAGAAAAATAGCGGATATCATATCTGAACGTAAAATTTTCCATTCTTTCAGAATCTGCAGTCAAAAATTCACTTTTTTCACATTATGTAAATTTGACCTTGAATTGACCTTGATGCAGACATGATGGAATCAAACTGATTCCAGATTCGGATTCAGCGGCCCTCAAAACCATAGAAATGCTAGTCACCTTTTTTCAATCGATTTTTTTGACGATTTGACCTTCAAATGCCCTTAAACTTGACGTGCTGGATCCAATCGGATCCCAGATTAGGAATCAGCACGTCAAAATACATAAGAATATATAGGTTTCGTTCTTGGTACAGACCACTGTTTTTTTTAGTGTTCCTGTCTTGACCTTGAAATATCCTTGAGGACCATCTTCAGAAAAATAGCGGATATCATATCTGAACGTAAAATTTTCCGTTCTTTCAGAATCTGCAGTTAAAAATTCACTTTTTTCACATTATGTAAATTTGACCTTGAATTGACCTTGATCCAGACATGATAGAATCAAACTGATTCCAGATTCGGATTCAGCGGCCCTCAAAACCATAGAAATGCTAGTCAGCTTCTTTAAATCGATTTTTTTGCCGATTTGACCTTCAAATGCCCTTAAACTTGACGTGCTGGATCTAATCGGACACCGGATTCGGAATCAGCGCGTCAAAATATATAAGAATATATAGGTCTCGTTCTTGGTTCAGACCACTTTTTTAGTCACAAAAAATCACAATGCATCCCTAGTTTTTTTGTGTGTCTGTGTAATTAATTTTTTCCGTATATCATCAGTATTATTATGTTTGTGTCTATAAAAAAAATTGTTTGTAATAGAACGCAGTTGATAATTTAAAATAATTTTTTAAAAATTCTTCCATAAGGGTTACTTTCGAAAAGTCCTGAGTATGAAAAGCAGTTCGATGAGCAGGACCCTCTCGATCACTTCGATGATCGGTTGCCTCGCTTTGGCAGTTCCTGCGGCTTTAATAGGGGTTGTAGCCCGTGCTACAGATTGGTATTTAGTCGAGGGCTACAATAGAACTATATCAACGGATAACGGAAATGCAATATTGCCCCTCGTATTACGGCTTTTAACTCCTCAATGGGTGTCCTTTATTGGTAAGTTTCCTTTAATAAACGATAATTTCTTATATCTTTACGCATCTCTGGCTAAAGTTTCGAATTAAAATTCATTCCGAACCAATCCGAAATTTTTTTAATCATTCCGAAATTAAATTCGATTCCGAATCAAGCAGTTTCATTACGATTTAATCCGAAGGAAGCTTTCAATCTGGATCATTTCAAGGTGCATTCAAAATTAATCCGAAATTGTAATCCGAATGAATCCGAATGAATCCGATCATTCATGAATACGAATTCGAATTAATCCGAATTAATTCGAACTTTCAGACCGAATGAATCTGGTCAATCCGATTGAATCAGAATTTATATGAATTTTTTTGGAATCATTCGGATTGATCGGATTCATTCGGATTGATTTTTAATGGACATTGAATTGTTTTCAATCCTGTTTCGGATTGAAAACTTCTATCGGATTGAAACTGTTTGGTTCGGATAAAAATTCCGAAATGATGCGGATTGGTTCGAAATGAAATCCCAATTCGAAACTTTCGCCAGAGATATTAATTGAATTAATGATTAAAATGGGATCACGTAAATTTAATGGAATTTAAAATTCCTTAAATTGAAAATCATTGAAATTTAAAATTCCCGAAATGGAAAATTCCCGACAAATAAAAATTTCCGAAATCGAAAATTTTCAAAAGAAAATAATAATACCGAAATTTAAAATTCTCAGTTAAATATTCCCGAAATTGAAAATTCCCAATATTAAAAATTCCCCAGATTTTGTTTAAAATTTATTTCTAAAACTTTTGTTTAAAATTCCTCTTCAAAATGTGAATAAAAAGTTTTAAGCGAAATTTTGAACCAATGTTTCAGAAATAAATTTTGAATAAAAATTTCAAGAATTTTTAACGTTGGAAAATTTCAATATCGGAAATTTTCAATTTTGAGAGTATGTATTTAAATTGGAGAATTTTAAATTTCGTGAATTTTATAATTTCGGGAATTCAAAATTTCAATAACTTTATTTCGGGAATTTTTAGTTTGCGTATTATTACTTTATTTCAGAAATTTTCTATAATATTTCGGAAATTTTCGAGAATTTTCAACATCGAAAATTTAAAATATCAATTATTTTGAATTTCGTAAATTTTAAATTTCGACAAATACATGATCCGAATTAAAATATTCATGGTTTTGAAATCTATTGATTCGATATTTTTCCAGAAATATATAAATGAAAATAAATTTTGCAGGCTTAGGTGCACTTGGAGCAGCAGCAATGACATCAGCAGATTCCAGTATTTTATCAAGTAGTTCTATGTTTGCGAGAAATGTCTACAGGTTCGCGTTAAGGCCAAAGGTTAATTATCATATTTTAAGAAATTATTATTAAAATTTCTGAAAATTTTTTGAATTGAGAAAATTTTTATTTTATAAGTCTAAAATTGTTGAATTTCAAATTTGAGTTATGTAATTTTGTATATATATATATATATATATATATTTTTTTTTTTTGTATTTCAATATTATTAACTGTAATAATTGTAAATAATAATTATAATAATTGTAATTAATGAATAGAATATTTAAAATTTATTTTTTTTACTTTCCAGGCTTCTGAAAGAGAATTGAATTGGATTCTGAGATTAGCAATCATCGTTTTGTGCTCTCTTTCAGCTGCAATTGCACTCTTCGAAGGCAGTATTTACCGCATGTCGTAAGTGCATAGAAATTTAATTTAATCTAATTTACTCAACTAGAATTAACTGCTATAATTAATAACTAACTTGTTATAATTAGTCTAGTATGCTTAAGTACTATATATTATTTTCTAATTCCAAAAACGAGCTCTCTAGTGAATTTAATCGTATTTGAATGTTCTCCACTTCAGATTCTTGTGCTCTGATCTCGTATACGTTGTCCTCTTTCCTCAACTTCTGGCAGTTATTCATTGGCCATCTTTGGTAGATACCTATGGCTGTCTTGCTGGATATTTAGTCGCCATTATTTTACGAATAGCTGGTAAACAATTTTTCCTCATTTCCTAGAATAATTTGCAAATAATTTTAATACGCCTATGTTATTATTGTTTATAATAATAATTTATAATAATAATTTTAATTTTATAACAATAATTTATAATAATAATTTATAATAATAATTTTTTTTACTTTTAATATTGTTCAATACTTTTAGTATTGTTGAATACTTTTAATACGTAAATAATTATCTTAAATAAGTCGATTTAATTTCAGGAGGCGAGAAGGCTTTGGGTATTCCAATATTTCTTGAATATCCTTACTTTGATCGAAAGACAAACACTCAGAAGTTTCCATTCCGAACTGCAGCAATGTTATCCGCTCTCTTTACTCAGCTTTTTGTGAGTTTCTTGACAAGAAACCTTTTAGGAAAAGGATATTTTCCAAGATGCTGTGACGTGTTGAGTGTTTACTCGACAGGCAAGTCAAAAAATCAATCTGGAGTAGTTCAGAGTAACTCAGGGGCTGCTTTAATCGACTCGACTATAAATGTAAGTTGCATTTACAACAAAATACCTTATATACCATTAAATACCATTTTTTACTTAAAAATACTTTAAGAAAACGATATTTAAAATCAAGATCAATATATCTTTTGACTGCCCTATTGAAAAACTTGACGTAAAAAATTACGTAAAAAATAACGTAAAAATAGACGTAAAAAATTACGTCAAAAATGAGGTACAAAATGAAGTCAAAAACGACGTAAAAAATGACAACACGA
>CAJFCP010000689.1:82668-140749 GCA_904066005.1 Synergus itoensis | reverse complement strand
TCGTGTTGTCATTTTTTACGTCGTTTTTGACTTCATTTTGTACCTCACTTTTGACGTAATTTTTTACGTCTATTTTTACGTCATTTTTTACGTAATTTTTTACGTCAAGTTTTTCAATAGGGTGTACTTTTTCAGGAATCATCAAGTGGACCGAGTACTTTAGATGGTGACAGAGTCAACTCGAACATGACAGTGAGCGGTCAATTGGAACGCTACGAAACCACCAACGAATTTTATCAAGTTTCCAAGAGTTGCACTGAGGAAAATATTGTGCACAAAGCGAATCAAAGTCTCCGAAATTTGCAGAATTTGCAAGAATCCGTGCGATCGCCTCATCGATTGAATCCAATTGCGATTCCTCCCACGAACAACCACAATGGTCAGATTCTTGGTGTGAGGAACTTGATGCCCTGCAAGGAGATGAACAATTGCATGGGAAATTCCATGAAGCATGCAGATGCGGTGATGTTGAATAATACGACTGGCTATGCCAAGTCTCAGTCAAACTCGGAGAAACCACGAGAAAATGAGAAAGTTGCTGACAGGAGCAACATGGAGCTGAATTTAAATCTTCATGATGGGACTGGAATTGCGAAGAAAAAAATTGGGGTCAAACTGATAGGAATGGAAGGTGGCACTTTAAGAAGGCCTTCACTGCAGGTGACCCTACAAAAAAAGTCGAATTGAAAAGTATTTAAAAGTATTTAAAAATTTTGCACTTTGAATGCGAGGTTGTCGCAAAGCGGAATTCAAGACAAAATCTCCAGAATGCGATTCAATGCGATCCAATACTTGGTCATCACGAATTTTCTGCTTCGCATTCAATTGCATTCAGCACTATTGAATCAAAATCGAAGTCTCGCATTAAATCGCATTGAACGTAGAATTTATCACTTTTGTATTTAGACGCATTCAACATTTAGATGTAATATACGAACTATCGCATTAAAAAGTATTGGCTTCCGGTCCAATGCAGTTCCAATACGAGGTTGTCGAAAAGCGGAATTCAAAACAAAATCTTCTGAATGCGAACCAATGCTTTTCAATTTGACCTTTTTTACAGGGGAATGTTAAATTTAAAATTTAGTTTTTAATTTCAATTTAAGGAAAACTTTAAATAAATAAAGTGTGTTATTTTTAGGGAACGTTTTCACCAACTCCTTCAGTGGAATTGGTTCATATTCTAGATAGGAGGCAAAGTGGTGGGTCTTATGGGGGTCCAAGTTCTTTATCTCCTGTCCCAGGTGTGGAAGCATGCAAAACACATGGGACTGGTCAGGGAGGCAATGAACATTGCAGAATTAAAAGAGGCATCGTCAGACATCACAGGTAGAAGATAAAATTCTCTCTAACAAAAGTGGTGTAACGAAATGTCTGGAAAATCTCGTATATATATTGTTTTTGCAAACCTAATTGGCTTTTGAATGACGAAATTGTAAGAAGGAACCTAAAATAATAGAGCGCGTTATTTTTTGAAATTCCACAAAAATCTTTAAAATCAAAAATCTCTTGAAATCCGATAAAATTCGTGAAAATCTAAAAATACCAAGAAATCTCTTAAAATTTTGTAACATTTAAAATTTCTTGAAATCACTAGAAATCTCATCAAATTTCATGAATTCATTGAAAATCCTACAAAATTTTTTAAAAAGCAGAAGAATCTCTTGAAATCTTTTAAAATTTTACGAAAATTTTTGAAATCCTTTTAAATCTAAAAATATTAAAAATCTAAAATCCCTCAACAAAATTCTCCGACAAACTTCAAAATCCATCTAGTTCTATACAATATTTTAGGTCATAAAATTTTTTTTGAAATTCTTTACAATCACTTCAAAATCCTCAAAATCCCTTACAATTCATTAAAATCTCTTAAAATTCATAGCAACTTCTTAAAATTCCTTAAAATAAAATAAATCCTAGAAACCTTTAGAAACCTCTTAAAATTTCATGAAACCTTCAAAATCCCTTGAATTTAATTGAAATCTCTTAAAATTCTACAACCTTCGAAATTCTTCTAAATTCTATAAAATCTTTAAAATATCTTAAAAATCTTCTAAAATTACTGAGGAAAATTCTCCGATAAACTTTAAAATCCTTCAAGTTCCATAAAATATTTTAGAAGTCATAAAGATTTCTTTCAATTCCATTTAAATCACTTAAAAATCCTCAAAATCCCTTACAATTCGTTAAAATCATGGGTATGTGTTACTTACCATATGATCAAATTTAGATAACCCGGATTTTTTTTCTACAATTTTTACATTTTCAAAAAAATTATAGTTAACATCCGTCAAGAACATGAACACGGACGGATGTTGACTAAAATATTTTTGAAAATGTAAAAATTGTAGAAAAAAACCCGGGTTATTTAAACTTGCTCATATGGTAAGTAACACATGCCCTTAAAATTCCTTGAAATTCCATAACAACATTAAAAGTCCCATAAAAGTTAAAACCTCCTAAAACTCATAGAAACCTTTTGAAATCTCTTCAAATTCCTTAAAAAACCTTGAAACCCCTTAAAATTCAACAAAAATCTTCAAAATCTTAATATATACCTCTAATGTTAAAATTCCTTCACATTTGAAATCCCTACAATCACTATAAATCTTATCAAATTCTATGAAATCATTAAAAATTCTACAAAATTTTTGAAAAACTCAGAAAAATCTTTTGAAGTACCTTAAAATTTTACGACAACCTTCGAAATTTTTTAAAATTACATTAAATCTTTTATAAGTATACCTTAAAGATCTTCTAAAATACTTCAATAAAATTCTCCAATAAACTTTAAAATCCTTCAAGTTCTATAAAATATTTTAGAAGTTACATAAAATTTTTTGAATTCCCGTACTATTACTTAAAAATCCTCAAAATCCCTTACAATTCATTAAAATCTTTTAAAATTCCTAGAAACTTCTTTAAATTCCTTAAAATTGCACGACAAAATTAAAAAGCCCTTAAAACTCCTAGAAACCTTTTGAAACCTCTGAAAATTTCACAAAACCTTCGAAATCCCTTGATATCCCTTAAAATTTCACAAAAATCTTCAAAATCAGAAATCTCTTGAAATCTGTTAAAATGCGTGAAATCATTAAAAATTCTACAAAATTTCTAAAAAATTAGAAAAATCTTTTAAAATCTCTTAAAATTTTACGACAATCTTCGAAATTCTTCTAAATTCTATAAAATCTTTTAAATAAAATTTTAAATTAATAATTGAATTTTAATATAGAAGTTATAAATATTGGTTTGAGCTCCCTTAAAATCACTTAAAAATCCCTTAGAATTTTTAAAAATCTTTTAAAATTGCACGAATTTCTTTAAAATTCTACAAAATACTTAAATCCTGAAATCCCTCAAAATTGGACGAAATTTTACAAAATCCCATATTTGCTAGTCCTCATAAAAAAGAGGTTGCGATTATATCGAAAATAGATTATCTTAATCTCGAAAGAAGCCACAATTTCCTTTCACCAATAATGAATTAAGGAATTTTAAAGAAATTTTAAAAGAATTTCAAATAAATTTCAGAGGAATTTCAAAAGCTCTTGAAATCTTTTTAAATCTCTTGAATTCTTTAAAATTTCTAAAAATAATTAGAAAATCGTTTTGAGTTTGGAATTTAAAGAAATCTTTTAAAAGCTGTTGAAATACCATTTAAATGGCTTGATGAATTGAATTTCTAATTTACTGTTACTTTTTCAGTTTTAATGATACTGGGGATCGTGCCTTGACGACTCTTGCCAGACAACCATATTATCCATCAATGCCTCTTCGCCCTGAAGACTGTCGCATGACACTGAGGAAAGAAAAAAGGCCTCATTCAGTAATGACTCGCTACTCATCCGTAATGGATGAAAAAAGCATGCACAGTAGCAGTTTTGGGCCCGTTATTAGTCCCACCTGCGGAATGTACAATTCAACTGTACAAAGTTGCAATTACTTTTTCGCCGACGACGAAGCTGTTAGCAGGTTCTAAGCATGACTTTCGTATGCATGAGATTATTCATAAAATCGAATCCTAATTATATGTAATTCAAGTTACATTCAAATTATTTATTGTTTTCTCTTAGTATTGAGTAAATTAACGAATTTGTTAATTATTGTTGTGCAATATTAGATGTTACTTTATCATTTTTTTTTTCATTAAATTAACTTTATATACTAGGGTGGTTCAAAAACAGTTTTTTTTTTTCTAGAGGGCAACGATCCCCCCAATTCGATTCGAAATCCGAAAAAAGAAATTTTCTATTTTTTCTTTTTTTTAAATATTTATTAAAATTGGTTAATTAATTTTCAATTATTTAAACAAATTGAATAATTTTCACCAGAGTGAAATAAAATCGTCAGAGTGTCTAGAAAAAGATTAGTCGCATTTGCCTTATATTGTTTTTTTCAAAAAGTACTATGTGTACTATGTGCTAAATTTAAAAAATTACATTTTGGGCTGATATATATATATTTTTTTTTTTTTAATTTAATTACTCAGATTCTAGGAATTAGAAGATGCCTAATTTAACAAGATCATTCACACAAGATCATTCAAAGTCCCGATCTAGTAACGAAATGTACTATTCTCGTTAAGTTACATCGACTCCCATCCAATTATAAACGAGTCAAGCGCTGCTTAACTTCGTTAATCGAACGAGGAGTCTTTAACAATTCATATGTGTCTATGCAGACGAAAATAAAGAATAAATTATTATTTACTTTCAACTAATAATCATGGTCTTATATTAATTAATTTAATATTTATTTTTAACATTCATTATTTAAAAAACCATCATTTTTTTCAACAAATTTAATTTGCTTAAACGATTCTCATTGGATTTTAAATAAAATTGGGGGGAGCGTTGCCCTCTAGTATCAAAAAAAATTTGCCATGCATTTTTGAGCCACCCTATTATAGACGTTTTCAAAATCCGGGGAAATTTTTCAAAAATATGATGTAAATATCGATCTTGTGTGGTTTAATACTGCTCAGTTGATTTCTGATGTGGAAATCAAATTTGTAAATACACCTTAAATAATTTTCATTCTACATTTTCCACCATTCGTGAAAAAAAATGTCTCTCGTAGCTCAATAAATATCCCTCCATTGCGTATTCGTACTACAAAATCTATATTTGCTTTTCTGATCTATTTAAAGAAATATAACTTTCTTATATTTCACTGAATCACTGGGAGACGATTCTCGGGTTTTAAAAAGAAATAACTCAAAATAATCATTTCTTCTCAAGATGTATGTCTCTGCAAAATATATCGCTTCAAGAAATAAATGAATTAACAACTATTCTAATAAAAATGATTGAAAGTCAATGTAACAAATTAACGTATAAATCTCCCTTTAATAAGCAGGAGGAAAGAGAGAGTCAAATGAAATGTTCGTCATTTTTTATTATCAAATTTTTCTACAGCTATTTTAATATATCACCCTTTAATAAATTCTTTTTTCGTCCATTTTTCGAGACTGAAAACCTTTTTATAGTCGAATTAATCAATCTTTTTTATATATCATTCATTCTTCAACGACAAACCCTCAAACATTTAGGAATATAAAATTTTGAAAGAAATTATCAAATTCCACTGTTTCAAATATCTTTACAAAAAATTTGGGGTCCAAAATAATACCAACACTTCTGAATGGGTCCAGATTTTACACTTTCATAAAATGCAATTTCGTTTGAATCTCTCCTTATAAATATGTAAAACCTTCACGTTTCATACATTATGAGAACGTCCAATTTGGAAAAACAATATTTTTGCACCTATATAGTTCGTTAAATGTAGAAAATAGGGCATCGCAATTAAACAATCTATAGATAAAACAAATACTTAATACCTAAGATAATTGTAAGTAAAATATTCTGTAGGATCGATAATATACTAAATTAACCCTTTGTATTTAAAATATCATTTCTTTTTGTAAATTAGCTTATTCACATTCGGCAATAAAGTCAAATTTTCAATTTTAATAAAAATTTTATGTATCTTATTAAACATTCATTCATGAAAAATAAATTTTAAAAGTGTAGCGACTTGATTTCAAAGGGTTAATAATGACATGTGTATAAAAATATTAATTGTTAGTAAATCTATCGCATCTTCCCTTTGCTCAATACTATAAATTAGTAGGTAGATTAATCCTCGTACTTTTAGCTGTTTTTCATTCAAATTCCAAGACTGAATTGTTGAAATCACATTTTATTATGTAATTTTTAAATTGTAATTGTAATTTTTAAATTAGAACTTGGTCCCAACACCCTTAAATTATTAATTTTAATTACTTATCATTTCTAATAATTGTTTAAGATCAAAACATTTTGTACGAGTCTTTCTACCTCCAACTTTTTCTGTACTTTTGTAAAAAAAAAAAAACTGTACATCTACAACCTGCATCAGTATTATTAATGATAAGCTTGAAAATCAATCTTCAGTGATCGATTGTCCAAAGATAAATCTCTTTATAAAAAAACTGTAGATGTAATTGATAACATTAATTAATATAATTATTATGATTACGCGGATTTAGTTTTCAGACAATGAAAAGCTTTTCGCGTATAGTTTTTTTTCGCTGAATTTTAATCTTGAAGAGAAAATTTTCTGCCATCTCAAACAATTTTTCAAAAATATCAGGCGTTTTTGGGGGTCTCAATTCTATTTTTCTCAAAATCCTGACGGAATAGGATGTTTTCGCTTGCAGATTTGAATTCAGCACACAAAAAACAAATTTTTAATGACTTTTCCATTGTCAGACAACTGTAAACAGTAAAACATGGAATGATGTAATATAAGCTACTCGAGAGAAATCTTTTGCCAAAATAAGCAGATTAGTGATGTAAGAATAGTTAATAAGAATATTATGTAGCTGTAATAGAAACTTCCGCAATGTTTGGCATTAAATGTGTTCAAAATAACTGTTATGTACCAGATGTGTAAAAATGCGAAGAAAAATGTTTAACATTATCATAAATGAACAAACTGTTTCAAAAATTCAATTTCCCTTTAAGAATATTAATTTCACGGTTTTTACCGATTAAGTTTTTCAATTTATATAATATAGATAATTATAAAAAGATAATTAGTCATTTTCCGGTTTTTCTCGGTCAATTAAATTCTTGGTTTCCCGGTCAAGTCGCCAGGACATTTACCTGTGAAAAATTGAATTATTTAATTATTTAATTAAAATTAATTACTTGGATATAAAACATTTCTTTAATAATTACCTCGAGTCTGCATTCCGGTTTTTTAATTAAGTTCTCGGTTATTTTCCTGTTTTCCCGGTCAATTAAATTCTTAATTTCCCGGTCAAGTCGCCAGCACCTTTACCTATGAAAAATTAAATTATTTAATTAATTAATTACTTAATTACTTGGATATAAAACGTTTTTTTAATAATTACCTCGAGACTGCATTACAGACTTTCAAAAAATAATTCAGTCCTTATAAGAAGGTGATTCAAACCCTTTTCTTCGCTGAAACGTACCTAATTATATGCAATAAAATGTATAAATACGGTAAATTATATAAATTATTGATAATTGTCAAATAAAATATGCGTGATAAACCTTAATTTTCAAATCCATCATTCTTTTTCTAATTAGCTTCTAAAGCTTGTACGTCTTTAGGGAATAGTAAACTTAATTTCGAAAAAGAAAATATTTTTATCAAAAGAGAGAAAAAAACATTTTTATATCATTTAAAAAAAAAAAAACTTCAATTTTTACATAAAACGAATTTTCAAAATTGATAACTAAGGTTTATCATCGCCGTTTGTTTTAATTACTGTAAGGAAAACACAATGAAAATTGTGTTACGTGAATTACGTGCCAAAAATTAGAAATAAGTTCGCGTGAAGAAAATTGTTATACCTTTCGAGAGTAAACTCTCAAAAGTTTTATAACTACATCACGAGAGAACTGCGTAATTTAGTTATAGTTCTAACGATGTAAAATGCGAGCGTTTACATTTACTCAATTAATCGCCTAAGAATCAACGATAAATGGAATATAATTACTGATCCATAAAAAATGATATCTACATATTCATCGGGTTGATAAGTTTAAAAAAAAAAAGTTGAAATCGTTTAATTGTGAAGATTTATCCTCAATGAAAAAATGTAGAGAAAAAAATTCATTAATTTGACAAGAACACTTGTTAAAATGCATGACAATTTTTATCTGCAACGTTTACAAAAATTCCATAACATTGGTAGAAATGATTTAAGATTAACAGAGCTTCTGTAATATTAACCAATGATTTATAGATTTTACAATAGAGTACTTGAAATTTACAAAAAGTTTGAGTTGTAATTAAAAATTTTTGAGTTGTAGTGACGCTTGTACTTAATTTGAACATTTCAATAAAATAACTTGACAAAAAAATGTCACTTTTCTAGATTTAGAACTATTTTCTAACACTTTCTTCAATACCCACCTATCCTGAAGGACTTTAAATTTAAAAATGATTGATTCAAGGAGTCTTAGAAAAAAAAGACAACAGTTGCTAATATAGAAAAGAAAATTAAATTTATTAACTGCATTATGTTTATGACATATTTATATAACATATTGTGGCGCAGATTCATGTTTTCTTAAGTCAAATCTCTCATGGATATATGGGATATATTTCTAACAAAGTTTCAGATAAAATTAAAAATCTTTTTCTTTAGTGTTAGAAACCCATCCTGTATAAATGTATGAGTTTGCCTACATTTTTATTAATTTTCTTGATATAATTTAAAATAAAAAACGACTATTAAAAATGAATACAAGCGGAGTTGTGATGAATTCATATTGTATGGTGAATACATTGTCAAAGCCTTAAGGAATATTTCTTATAATACAAAAGGCTCTTCGTAAAGTTTCATCATAAAGTAGTATAAGAATATGTATCGCTTATGAAAATGTGATTAAAATTGTAGGCTTCTTATACTACCCCGCGTGTTTTTCAAAAACTACCTACAGTTAGACGTTATTTTTATGTCTCACAAAAGTTATTTTTATATTTTTACATTTTTTTCTCCATTTTCATTCAAAATAACAATATCTCATACAAAACTCAATATTCTTTTCTTCACTCACTCACAAAATACACTCATTCGATGCTATAATAAACAATATAAAGTAGATACAATTCATTGAAATAATTTATCTTTAACTTGCAGACAAGAAAATATTAAAAAATATGTTTACTAATGTTATTAAAGCCTGTTTAATCTAAACCAATAACAATTGTTTATACATATTACTAATTGATTTACATTTAGACATAAAACTTAAATTAGATAAAAGTTGGATAAGTGTTAAAAATTAATTTTTTGAATTCTTTTGTTGCTTAAAAGACAATCACTATGGCAATTAATCAACATTTCAGTCGCTTTTGAGGAATTCAGTTTGGAATAAGGAAAAATGTATGTAACAGTATGAAGAAAGAAATTAAAAAAAAGATACCTTCAAACAAAAATTCTTCCATTTGCGTTACTTTCATATAATTAAGTGACAATGTTCACTTACACTCAATAACTATCTGTTTATCGCATTATAAATCTAGGTAAAAATTATTAATTAAAATTAATTTAGAGTAATTCTTCCATAAAGGAAAGGAATAATTATTTTCACTAATTATCATATTTACAACTATCATTCCATATATAAAGACATGATAATGAAACTCGGTAAAGGACCATTTGGTTCTTCACTCGCACACGAGGAATTATATTTTTAAAAATATTTTAAGTATGATAAATTATAGTTCATAATAAAAAAATCTAATCAGGAATAACATTTTTTTTCATCTTGAAACATTTCACTTTTGGTCCTTACCGAGTTGTCATCCTCATGTCTTCATATAAATCGCTGAGATTCAGCATTTTTGTCTTAAATTCTAATCGAAACTTAGCGTCAGAATCAAACGATTTATTGTTTGAAAAATAATTAGAATAAATGTGAGAATAAACTTTTTTATAGATATATTTTAGAAAATATACTATATTACTACAACAATTCCTTAAAAATAAAAATAATGTAAAAAAAAACAATAATGAACGAATAGAAATGACATGGAATTTTATACCTAAAATAATATTAGTTTAACAATATTGAGTTGCAATATTCAAAGTTCAGAATTTCTCCTCAAAAAAAAAAAAAAAAAAAAAAAATATAGAGATAGAAATATGCCAATGTAATTTTTAATTCTCTATAAATCAACTCAGTTAAATTAAAGGTGAATATAATTGCAAGTGATTTGTAGTCTGACGCTAAATTCCTCGATTAGTCAAACGTCTTTCAATAATTCTGGATCAATTGTTGACGACTGTCCGAGAAAGACTTTCATCTCGAAACATCGGTTAATTAACGTGTGCGATAATAATACATTCTTAGAAATCTTATACAAAATTATGAAATTAGAGAAATATCACCAGCCATTCTGAAAAAAAAAAAAAAATCTTTTCAGCAACTTTCATTACACAATGTCTTAATCCAATGCATGCTGATAAAATGTCTCTAAAGTGAAAAAAAAGGTTTATTGTTCAATCTTTACTTAAAAGAGGAAATATACAAAAATTTATTTATAGCAGAGTTGTCAAACGGCAAATTTTTCTAGAATTATTGCATTGAGAATTAATTAATTTAACTTAATGCTTTAATTAAATTAACATAGAAACAATTTGCAAAATTCTTCAACCAAATTAGGCAATTGTAAATCAACGAATGAAAAATGCAAAATCGAAAAAATCAAAATACATTGTAATATATGAATCTTTCAACTTTCAAAGACTAAATGCTGAATCAAGGCACTTGAGAATTATTATGGAGAATATTAGAAAAACAATATGTTTATAACAGGTATACCTGTAAATAAATAAATATAAATACTATACAGTGATTACTGCTTTGCATTCTGAAAATGAAGTATGTATATTATTTCACCTAGTTGAGTAAATAACATTAATACTGCTTTTATATCAATAATAAAATAATATCAACTAAAATCAGTGAAGAAAATTCAATAACATATTATACAAATTTTTGAATGAAAAAGATCATAATATGAAATCCATTTTTCTTTTAGTGCAATATATTCTAGATATTAACTTTTTTTTCAAATCTTTTATATTTTCTTTGGTTTATTTGATAGAAAAAGAATTCCTACAAGATTTTGAAGGACAAGCAAGGACATTTTTCATGATATGACAAAAAATGAGTACAATTTATTTCTAACATAAATTCATAAGTGTTTCAGCATCCTTTCAAAAAACATCAACAAAACCTTTTTCATACAAAAGAAACTTCTTAAAGCTATATATTAATTATCCGATCCCTAACTTACCAACATTTTTTTCTCTGTAAAGCCATTTCTACATTATAACGATATTGGGTTGAAAAATTGTAAAGTTAAACAAAATACACTAAGATACGTTGTTAAAAACTTTTATAATAACAAGAAAAATTAATAATCTTTAATAAATGTAAATATTTAGGACAAGATAAATGTACAGGTACATATTTAGTTTACTTTTACAATTTTTTCACTCGATATCTCAATAAACTTGGAAATAAATTTATTATAATTATCATAAGAGCAAATTTAGTTTCCCCAACTTTATGCTCACAATAACAAATATTTTTTGCAAAAACTAGGCTATTTACCTCTGTTTCGTACAGACGGAGGTAAATGGCCTAGTTTTATCAAGAACTATTTATTATTACGAGCGTAAAGTTGCGGAAACTAAGTTACTCTTACAGTAAAGTATCACATGCCCTTAATGCTGGACCGAATAATTGATACATGGCTTTAAGTGCATGTGGTAATTATCGTAAGAATAAATTTAGTTTCGCCAACTTTACGCTCGCAATAATAAATATTTCTTGCTAAAACTAGGCCATTTACCTCTGTGTCTTACAGACCGCCTAGTTTAAAAAAAAATTATTATTGCGAGCGAAAAGTTGGGGAAACTAAGTTGTTCTTATGGTAAAGTATTACATGCCCTTAAATTCCTTTTTTTTTCAAGTGCATTGCCTTCTAGCACGTGTCTTATTAAGTCTGATTCTCCAACTTATGACTCAACACATGACTCTGTAGCAGTTCCCTAGACGTGCATCGTAGCGAGCAAATTTGACATACGTGATTATGCAAAAAGTTCATATGTTTTCTCAAGTTAACTTCCGACTCAAAAATCTGTGGCGTTTCACAATAATCGCAAACAAAGCATACCGTACTTGAATCAGCAGTTTCTATGAGAACCTCTTTGCGAGTTTCTTTATGAGAACTATTCAAATGTCTATTAAACTCTTCTTGTGACTTAAATAGAAATTGGTTACACAATTGACACTGGAAAATATCACCGCTTACCCTAGTGTAAAGACTGACACCACTTTTGTCATGATTAGTCAACGTAGCTGGTTGATTTGGTCTGCGCGTCTCAATCAGCTGGGAATAAGTTGGAGCAAAGTTCAACTGACTCTGTTGTTGTTGTTGCTGCTGTGTTTGGAAAGTTTGTTGAATCATCTGATGATTTTGCAAACGTTGTAAATTCTTCTGCCGCATAACTGCCACCGTCGAATGATTCTTCTCATGAAGACGAAACGAAGCTTTGGACTCTGTTCGAAAATCACACAATTGACAAGCGTAGACATATTGCGCTGGAGTTTGCCAGACTCCACTGGCCGAAGCAAGTTTTTCGTTAATCACATCGCCCTCCGATATAGATAAAGTCTGACATCCTGAGGTGTTCGGATTGTTCCTCAAAGCTTCAATCGATTGATTGTGATTTTGAAGATGGTTATGATTGACACTATGGTTCGTTTGCTGTGTTGAATTCTCCACGTAGTGCATTAGCAAATGGGAAGAGAACTCAGGCAAACTTTTAGCAGTGAAGTTACAAGTTTGACAGGTCAACGAGCTGCTGGGATTCTCTAGTCTAGGTAGAATAGTCATTGATCCACCAGAGGTATAATTCGAGGGTGGTCTAGTCAAAGTTCCAAGGGAATGACTTGTTTTCCCAGATTGCCTGCTCGTGTAAACTTGTGGGAGGCCTCGATGTTGAATCACACTAGCAGTCATAGATCTTTGAGAATGGGAGAGATTTTGAATCCTCGTTGCAGCACCTGAGGGTCGTTTCTGCAGGACATTTACACCAGTTCGTTCCGGTAATTGAATCGTACCTGAACGAGGAGCGCTATTAGAACCTGAAGTGTTGAAGCGTGACGTACTGGAAGGTGTAATCACACCTGTATTATTACTGTAGATTTGTTGACTCTTCAAGACAGAGTTTGCCTGATGCTGCCTTTTTTTTGTGTCTGGAATGACGATGTTTGGTGAAACAGGTGTCATATTTGCCTTAGACATCGATGAGTTAAGCTCTTGAATAGCCAAGGGCACTAGAGAAGGAACAAAGTCCACATTTTCAGGAATGACACCTCTCCTCACTAAATTTTGTGTCAAAGCTTCCCGGTAATCAAATTCATTTGAATTCCTGGTTTGGGACCTTGAATTTTGAATAGGTTCTCTATAAGGTGGTGGTGGTGGGTGTTGTAGAAAATCTGCAGATAGAGCCTCTCCACAATGTAATTGGTTATGTTCCTCGAACTTCTTTCTTGAATCGAAATTCTGTCCGCAATAATCACAGAGATGCATTTTTATCTCCTGTAGTTCCGCCAAGCTCCTGACACGCAGACGCGAGGGAGCTACTTTCTCAACCTTCGAGGTAACTTCAACGGGTGCTGGATTATCAAGAACAGGATCCTTTGCTTTAGCTGGAGACTTGTCACCTGCAGCTTCATCCATCATGATGTATTCGATGTACTCCTCAATTATGCTTGCGGTATTTGTTTCGGATGGAGTATCTTTATCACTGGAAGTACTGTTGTTATTAGTGAACTGATCAGGAACATCAATTTGTGCATTTTCTGGATTCGTTGATTTATTAGAATTAATATCCACTTGAGCAGTTGAAATTTGAGAAACAGCTCCTGATTTTTGACTATCGGTTTCTTCATCCTGTAAAAGGACGACTTCAAAGGGAAGAGGAGTTTCTTTATCTGTCTTCTTTGAAGATGAGGATGTTTCGGATACGATTGATGAACAAGTATCTTCAAAAATATTCGTAGAATTTTCTGCACTTAGAGTATTTAAAAGTGAAGTCTCGTGATTAAATTCTGTACTTGTGGATTTTTTTCGAATATTTCTGAGAGTATCCGACTTCTTTGAAGGTTCGGTAGTTTTTTCTAAATTTTCCAATTCTGAGAGCAGGAATTCAAACTCTGGATTAACGGCAGTCATGGCTAAATTCGTTTTCTCTGAATCTATACTGGCAGTGTTCTCCTGCGTATTAGTTGCGTTCGTGGGATCCTTTGTCAGTGTCGGTTTTGGCCCAATTTTAATATTCTTCCTTTTTGGTGGATAACAGACAACAGATTTAGAAAGTGAAGCATCTTTATGTCTATGTTTATTCTTCAGATTACCAGGAATGTAGGAATCAAATGGATCAATTTCTGAAGTTGAGGTTTCATCATTTGTATTCAACACAGGATTTTTCTTTCTATGATCTTCAGCTACGGAACTTCTTGAACTGCTTTCGGAAAGAATGTCAATTATTTCCACGTCTTGATTGACTTGAGGTTTCTTTTTGGATTTTGTCGCGGGAGCTGAACTCAACGATAAGTACTTTTTTAACAAATTAACAGAAGTAAATTTAGGTAGATTCTTAGATGCAGGTTTCGGTAAAATAGGGATAGTTTTATTTGATGGTGATAGTGAAGGTGTAACTGAAACTGCAGTTGAAGTGGGTGAGACTGAAGATACAACTGCAGGTAGAGCAGCAGGAGGAGCTGCAGATGAAACTGAAGTTGGAACTGAAGATTCAACTGAATCTATAGCTGAAGGTAAAACTGGAGGATTTGAGAGGTCATTTCCCAAGTCAGCGATTCTAATGCGAGTTGTTTGCGACAATGGTGAAGGCAAACACATTAAACAATGTTCTTTCCATTCCTTACTGGTTTCAAAATGAAGATTGCAGGATTTACATTGATGAGAAGCTGAAACCAAGACGACTGCGCACACTGCAACTAATTTTTTAAAGCATTTTTTGCAGTGGGCCTCAATTTCTTCAAATGAACTGGAACGTAATTCAGGACAGTTGGCACATACAAACTTTTCTCTCAACGCACGATGAAGAATCCAATGTTCTTTTATGTCTTCTACAGACATACGTACAGTTTTACATTGAGTACAGATATAAGCCTTTTCATTGTCATCTGAAGACACGCAAATATATTGTGGCTTAATAGAATTCAAATGATTGTGAACTCTCTCGTGTATGTCATATTCTTTTTTGCTAGGGAATACTTTACTGCACCCCAAGCAGGTTACCCTTACAGTAACATTTTGGGTTGATTGTGCTGTCTCTTGTGGCTTTCTCGGTGGAACTGGAGCTAGAACGGGAACTTGAGCTGAAGCTCGATGCATGATACAAGCATGCTTTTGCAAATCAGCCTCGGATCCGCAAGGTATTCTGAAATAAATAAAAAAAAGGTTTCATAAGTAAGATTTAAGACGGATAACATTGTATTTAAAGGATTTTCTAGTAAAGGCAATACTCACTTGCACTCCTTGCAAACGAACTCTGCAACGAAAAGATACTCCTCTCCCTGATTCTGTACTGTCTTGTCGGACGTGTTCACAATCTGTACTATAGACAACTTTGGGAATGAGTACCGACTGGCTAGGAAACTTACGTCCTTGTTATGATTAAACCAGTGACTGTAGAAAAGTGACCCAACACCAAAGAACATGACTTTGCAGATGTTGCACAGGAAGGTGATATGACCCTGTAGATTAATTTGTGCGTGTTTCTTCAAATGATCGCGCATCTCTGGTAATGAATTCAAAATAATCTTACAGTAGCTGCAAAATAATTTTGGAGTTCTACTCGTTCTGTCCATATTGCATGACTTGTTGACTCTATAGTGCACCTCAAAGCAATCTCGTCGACGAAAAAGAACTTGACAAATATTACAAAGAAGGACCATTTCTATTTGCATGTCTCCATTGACCATCGTAGACGTATCATTTCTATGACAAGGACACATTGTAACAACTTTCGAAGAATCTACATCACCTTCTTGGGCCGACTTTGTATTCTTGATAACAGAGCTTCGTGATGTAGATGAATTGATATCCAAAATTTCACAATCCTTATTGCTTTCTATGCACATTTCACTCTCTGAAGAACTCAGAATGATTTCTTCAGCCTGATTTTCATTAGGATCTTGATTTATAGAAACATTCTTATCCGCTTCGTCATTAGTGGTGATTTTATAAAGAATCCGATCTTTCCATTGAGTATACTTAGTCGGCAATTGTTTTTGATCCTTCTTCGGTTCACCATTTTCATTTGACGGGCTTTTACTCTTCTTACTTTCTACTGACTTGCCTTTTTTCTTTTTCGATTTTTCAACTCTATTCTCCGATTCCAGATCCTTGTTTTTCTTTGCGTCATTATAGGCATCCTGCAATTCTCGTTCTGTATGCTTGAGAATATGATCCCAAAGAGTTTCTTTGGATTCAAAAATGACCGAACAAACGCCACAAGATAAATGCTGAGTCGCCGGTATTAACTTTTTCCTTTGATGACCACTAGCACTTTTATTCTCATTAGCTTTACTTTTCTCATTAGTCTTATTACTTGTTTTGTCATTAGCCTTACTGCTTGTTTTCTCATTAGCCTTACTGCTTGTTTTCTGCTTTTGAAGGACAGAATTATCTTGATCATGAACACATTGAATATGTAACTTCAAAGCTCGGCTAGATTTATACTGATTACCACAATATTCACACATCAAGGACTGTTTATTTTTCACGTGGCATTCTGTTTTGTGCAAAGAAAACGTATGCAGATTTTTAAAGCTTACTTTACAAAATTTGCATGTAATGTACAAAGGATCTTCTTTCGGCGATTCTGCTTTTTTAGAAACATCTTCGCAGGTAACAAACTCAATGGGACTTATTTCATTATTACCACAGATAGGAGACTCGATTGATTGATTCGCATCATTCGGCAGAGGTGTAATTGTTGCTAATTCGGAATCGTGATTAACTGAAGAAGGAAGAATGTCTTCGGAAGCACTATTGTTACTACTTACGTCGGAAACCCATTCAACATTCCTAGGAACTTCTCTTTCAGCATCCAAGGCAATTACCAAAGGCTTTTCATCAACATAATCGTCTCGAGAATCAGTCTCCTCCAATTCATGTACCTCTAAAGCGTCTTCATTGGCATAAAATGGAGATTCACGATTTAACATCTCCAACTCCCTATCCTTTGCTCTCTTAGCATGAAGACGTTTGTAAACTGCGAAAAACGACTGTGACTGCTTGTCATAAGTAAAATTAGAGTTCATCATAAAATCTATGAACTTCTCTTCTAAGTTTTCAATTTCGAAAGCAGAATACTCGGTTTCAAAAGACCCAACTAGATTTTCTAACCGTATCAAGAGTACTTTTGGGTACTCGCTAAATTCAAGAGGGATGCCATCATCATCTCTCAGAAGATCATCTAAAGCTTCATCATCTTTTGACAGATCAACTTGACATATGTCATCCTTCAAATGTTGGGGTTCATCCACTGCGTTATTGCAATACTTCGTCATATCTAGCGTGGAATTACTGAACATTTGACCTTCACAAAGATTGGTCTTATCATAACCTTGATAAGGTGCGTGCATCGTGTCAGAATCAGTCATTTCTCGCATTTCTTGATATATTGGTTCTCTTGAAGCTTCATTCGATACGGCCCTGTCATCATGCATATAATATCTTGAATCTTTCCCATCATCATCTAAGTCTCTTTCAACTTCTTCTTCTCTTTCTTCTTCCTCCACTTCTTCCATTTCTAACTTGATCAACCTATTCCTCCATCTTATAACATCAAGATCATTATTTATCTCTTCCAATCTTTGAAGAAGAACTCGACTTTCTTTAAGAGGTCTGACCTTTGGTTTGTTGTATAAGAAATTAATGTGACCTTGATGTTCCGTATGCATACATGAAGAAGGACACAACGTTTGCATACCCGAATATGATTTTCTTTTACCTTTTGTAGAACTCGGACCTGGTTTCATTTCACTCGAACTTCTGCAATCAACTGTGGGCGATAATTTAGGCTTTTTCCTGAGAATCTCCTCTTCACTTGAACTGCTGCTGATGCGTCTGATTCTATGTTTTCTTTTATATTTCCACATATTAGAACTATTCCACGTTAAATTGTTGTCTTCCATATTCTCGTCATTATCGTAATCCCTCGAGACCTTTGGTTCTGGTACTTTGGTTTCATCAGTCTTTTCACAAACTTTGGATTCGAGTTCCGAGGGTCTTTTACGAATCTCAACAGTCGTGTCATTACTCAGTTTATGGAGACTTTGTTCTTTCTCTCTAAAACTGGTCTTTAACAGTAAAGGTTCTGTTTTGCTGCAACCTGAATATTTCTCAGTTTCAGAAATCCTTGTCTCCCTTTTCAAACAACTTTCAGAAGTTTTTTGTTTTAGTTCTTTGAGATTGTGATTTTGGACGGATTTTGACTGAGCTGAATGTTTACTACTCAAAGCTTGTGGAATGGTATTATTTGGCGAGTTAAGCAATGGTTTACACTTTGTTTTTCGTGTGTAAGGTAATATTCTTCTGCAGACAAATTCGTCTTCTACAGTTTTAGACGTAGATTCTTCCTTGGCAGAGGAATTTCTCTTTTCTTCAACTGGCAATAAAAGTAGGGAATGTGAGTCGTGCTTTTTTACAATATCAGTCGGAGTTTCGATCTCTTTTGCCTTTGAGCTAGAACGTTTGTCCTCCTGAGATAGTTTCTTGTCTCTTAAGAACATTGTTGACACGGCATGTTCCGTAATATTGGTGTTTGGAACTTCTGTTTGTGAGCGACCGGGCTCAATCGAGTCTCTGTTTTTGCTCAAGGAGGATTTTCTGTGATTCCTTGAATGATGTATTTCGAAAGGTATCATCCGACAACAACCCCAAGGATGTTCTGATTCCATAGATGAATTAGAAATATTAGCCTCTGAAAATTTCTGGAGTGTCTCAGATTTTCTAGATTTCTCAATCGACTTTTCAGTTGACATCTCAGTGGATTTCTCAGTGGGCTTCTCAGATTTTGATCTCTTTCTTACTTTATCTGCAAAACCTTTGCTCCACCTGTGTCTTCTCTTAGTGCGAACCACATGGTCAGATTTTGTTAGACTTTTGGATATTGCTAGCTGGGGTAAACGCTTTAATTTAATTGAGAAGGGTTTGCACATTTTGAATAACTCTATATTGTTCCTCTGGTAGTTATTTTCTTCTCTTTTTCGTTTCCTAGATGCTGGAGCTGGGCGATAATCTCGCGTCTTAATGGTATTTACTTTTTGCTCATTAATCTCAAGTACAGTGGTATTAGAACAAGAAGGTTCAGGGTCAAAAGAAGATTTTCCAGGGTCGGCCATTATTTAATTTAGTTATTTATTATTGTAGCTTAAAGTTTTCAATTTCTTCGTTTCGTGGTAGTCTTCATAAAAGTCTGAAACTAACAAATGAGATTCTTTGTAAGCATGTTAGAATATGAAAAATTGAAAAATAGGGAATTACTTTAACATTCAACGAGCTTAAAATTCATGAAACGGGGCTAACTTTATTGTAAGTAAGTATGACATTCGAAATCTTGAATTTTGTCATATATGACATTGTTTTGCCTTATAGATAAAAATGTGTCTGATAAAAAAAAAACCGTTTTTGTCACAATATGCAGAACAAAAAAAATTGCTTAGCTAAATTGATATCAGTTAATTCAGTGATTGAATAGACCCAAAGACAACACTCGGTGAACGCAATTCTCGCACAAGTAGACACTAGGGTGGTTCAAAAAGACTTTTTACATTCTCATCAGAGAAAATGTATTAGATTTGTATAAAATTTGATCCCCTCAGTTTTTGTCAAATGTCTACGTTTTGGGACCCCCTGAACCCGAAAAACATGTTTTTACGAATGTGTCTGTCTGTCTGTATATCTCATTTCTGCGAGCGAAACGCGCGATGAGAATGTGCCCGCGAAGCGGGCAGATTTTTTTTTTCTAGAGTCTCGATCCCCCCAATTTGATTCGAAATCCGAAAAAAGAAAGGTCATATTTTTTTTTTTAATTTTGATTTTAACACGTGCCGGTTTTGACTTGAAATTTCCCATGTAAATTGCATGGGGAAAAATCACTTTTTGGAGGTTTTGGAATAATTTTTCAGGGTTTCGGAAAATGTTACGGGAGATTATAGAAGCTTGTTGAAAACTATCCAACAAAGAATGTCATATTTCATATATGGGTTTGGCACCCCTAACACACCTCCACGGTGCCTTGAAAATTACCCTTAAAACAAAAATGTCAATTTTTCATAAAACCGGCCTTCTGAGCGCTTTATTCTCGTTTTTTTTTTAAATAAAAATTATTTCTATTAGTTTATTGGACTATTTATCAACATTGGTTAATTAATTTTTAATTATTTAAACAAATTCCATTTGTTTAAATAATTTTTTTTTTAATACGTTTTTCTTTATAAAAATTATTACTATTGGTATAATGAAATATTGATTAGCAATTTTTCATTAATTTTCATTTGTTTAAGTAAATTCCATTTGTTTAAAAAATATTTTTTCCAAAAATTCGAGTAATTCTAAACTTTTATCGTTGCGTAACATAAATTTATTTTTAAATATTTTCCAATCTCCAGATAGCAAGAAAACAACATTATTTCGCGTCATAAAGTAATACTTAATAGAATAAGATGTAGATAATAAAAGAAAAGAGCGAATTTCTTTATAATTCGATGAAATCTCATAAATAAATTATATTATAAATGTTTTATATCATAGATATTAAAATAATAATTTATTGTTTATACAATTATAAAATATTTGAAAATAAAATTACATCATTTAACGATAATAAACTGCAAGTAGTTTGAATTTTTGGAAAAAACATTTTTTAAACAACTGGAATTTATTTAAACAAATGAAAACTTATTTTTCAATGTTAATAAATATTACATTAAATCAATGGTAATAATGTTTAATAAAAAAAAGGATTTTCGAAAAAAAAAATTATTTAAACAAATTTGACAACTTTCATACCACTTTCCCTGACAGAAAAGTATTAAAGATGCGTATAAATTTTCAATAATAATACTATTGAAAGTTTTTAAAAATTTCGTATATCACTTTAAATCTTGTGAAATTTAAAATCACTTAAAAATCTCTTAAAACTCATTGAAATTTTCTGAAATTCCTATAAAAATCTTAAAATTCCACGAAATCCCTTCAAATTTGTTAATATTTCAGGAAAACCCTTAAATTTTCACTAATTGTTTTTGAATTCCTCAAAATCATTACGAACACTTATTTAAATTCCTTAAAAAACTTCAAAATCTTTTAAAATTCCAAAAAATTTCTTAAAATTTCCTGTAATCCTTCAAAATTCCATAAGAAATTTTCAGAATCTCGTGAAATATTTTTAAATTCAACGAGGAATTTTAAAAACTCTTAAAATGCATCCAAATTTCATTAAATTATTGGAAACCTATTGAAATCCCTTAAAATTCGCTGCAATCTTTTGAAATTCCCAGAAACATTTTTAAATATCTTAAAATTCCACTACAATATTTAAAATTCCATGAAATTCTTTACAATTATATTACAAAATCGTTTACAAATTATAAAAATCTCGTCAAATTCTTTAAAATTCCCTAAAGTTCATTAAAATCTATAAAAAAAAACTCTTGAAATAAAAAAATCACAAAGTCTTTTAAAAATCAAAAATGACTTAAAAATTTTTAAAATTCTATGAGGACTATTAAAATTCCTTAAAATTATTTTTAAAATAGTAAAATTACTTAAAATTTTTACAAGCTTCTTAAAATCCTTTAGAATTCCACGAAAAAATTTGAAGTCCCTTAAAATACGTAAAGATTTCTTTAAATTCTTGAAAGCCTGTTGAAATTCCTTAAACTTCTACAAAATCTTTTATAAATCATAAAAATGTTGTGAAATCCTTTAAAATTCCATGAGGAACATTTAAATTCTTTAAAATAACTTTAAAATAATTAAAATCTCTTTAAATTCTTACACAAAGAACTTTAAAATCCCTTAAAATACGTAAAAAACTTAAAAAATTTTTGAAAAGTTTTCAAAATTCCTTAAAATTCCTTGAATTACCTAAACTTTCTGAAAAATCTCTTAAAATTTCATGAAGTCCTTTAAAATTTCACTAAATCTTTTAAATCTTATAAATATCTCTTGTAATCCCTTCAAATTCCTAGAAACCCAAAGAATCTCAAAGAATGCTTGGAAATTCTTTATAATCCTTTGAAATCCTTGGAAGGTTTCTAAAATCTGTTAAATAAATTATAAAAGTTATATATGTAATACGAGGGGGGTCAAAAAGTGGTGAAAAATTTTCCACGTGGTTTATGGATGGCCCCATAGCAAATTTAAATAAACCCGTTTTTTTTCAATAATTTTTACTTTTTCAGAAAAATAATAGTGGACATCCGTCCGTGTTTCGCGTTCTTGACGGATGTCCACTATTATTTTTTTGAAAAAGTAAAAATTGTGGAAAAAAAACGGGTTTATCTAAATTTGCTTATATGGTAAGTAACACATGCCCTTAAATTGCGTTTGTATATTTAGTTGTAGTCAAAATTTTGAAAAAAAATCAAGTCAGTAAAGTAGGGATCTGATTTTTTTTCAAAATTATGGCTCCAGCTAAATATACAAACGTAATTTAATGTATCATTTCCTATATTCCAAAGTTTGAGAGCGATATATCATTCCGTTTGGACATGGTGAACGCCAAAAAAAAATTTTTCACAACCAAGCACAGAGCATGCCCTTAACAGTTAAAGGATTTTCGTTTTAAATGCTATCCTTTTATTGTCAAAGTATTTCCTTTGATGGGGAAGTGAAACCTTTTGTCGTACAAAAAATATATAATTTTAAGGATAAAAGAAAACAAATTGTATGATATAAACTATAAAAAATATGCAAAAGCACAAAATAAAATTATTGCCCATAAAGATTCTCCCTTAGAAAGAAAGCAATATACATATAAATAAAGTCAATAAAATACAAATCCTATCAAAACAAAGAGGTTGGAATTTTTATCGAAAATAGGTTCTCACAATTTCAAAATCTGAAGCCACATTCTCTTTTCACTTTTTGGTTGGATTTGTATTCGCCGCCTGTACTTTAGAATCGAGATAAAAGCTATAAACTTATTTTAAGGACTTTTAAAGGAATCTCAAAAAAATTCAGAAGAGTTTCAAAATTTTTAAGTAATTTAAAAATATTTTGAATGATATTAACATTTTTTAAAAGAATTTCGAGGAATTTTTAAAGAATTTCAAAAGAATTCAGAAAATTTTCTAGATGTTCAAGTAATTAAATATTTTTGCTAAATATTTTTACTAGAATATCTTACCTTTAACATAAGTCCAGAATCATGGAAGAATATTTGTCTTTCCCGAGACACGTACACGTAATTATTTTCCGCTACATAATTTCATCTGAAACAAAAAATGTTATTAATAATAAGATAATATATTTATGTAATTCAGTAGATTTACCTAGCTTTAACGCTAGCTTACATTATAAACAAATTATGTGTAAATTTACATTAAGAATCGGTAATATAAATACCAATAATTTGTACGGGAAATATACCAAAAACAAATCTAATACATCCTTTGATGAGAATGAACAAATGTAAATTTTGCCGAGCAATGATGTCGAATTATACAAACTAGTGTAAATTTTGTAGGATCGTGTTTTCTATTAAAAATCAATGTAATTTTACACTGATTTTTAACCCTTTAACGACCAAGCCTAGAACCCGTTGAACTCGGTTTCTATTTAGTATACGATAACTTAATACCACCTTAAGAGATGCGGAATAGTCCACTTTGATCCAATCCACGTATTTATTTTGTGGAATTGTAAGCTTGTTACACGAAAATGAAGAAAATCGAAAATAGTGAATATTGCTCAGATGCAACAGTGGCCGTTAAAGGGTTAAATGTACCTAAAGCTTTGAACGTTCAATTGAACGAAATATTTTTTCCCAATTCTATTTTATGTAGAAATAATGTTCAAACTAAAAAGAAAAATTTACACTCTTAGTTTCTTTGAGATTATATTATTTTGAATGTCGGTAAACCAATATTTTCTCATTGTTTCTAGATTAAAATGCGATCAATAAAAAATTTCGTTCATTTGAACGTTCGGAACTTGAAGTACATTTAATGTAATCCAGAATACAATCTTCTTGAAAATTTCTCCTAGAAATCATTGGTATTTTATGTTCAATAAATTCTACTGTCATATTACAATGTGCTTGTAAAATTCTTGAAATTATTTTATAAATCAACAGACATTCTCAAGAAAATCGTAAAATTGCAATGATTTATAAATGAAAGTAGTTGAATTTAAATTTACTCAGGTATTTTTACAGTGTATTATCGGTTGGTATTTTCGGATACTATGTTTGTAATTTTGTACATTCTGCTGACCAAATGAAAGTTTCCTATTTTATTCGTATTTTATTGCACTTTAGGATAATTAAAATTTATAAAAATATTCCTTCTAGTCCAAAGTATTTCTTCAGTATGACGAGATTGTAAAAATACACAATGAACTCATTTTCACTTCTTCCTAAAATGCTCTCAAGTAACAACAAAACCTAAAGTATTCACCAAAAATATATATTTACTAAATAAAATATTGTAAAAATGTTCGAGAAAATATATTTATTTTCTAAATAATAACAATAATAAATTCTTTAGACTTTCCAGAAGCAAATCTAAAGATTTTCAACATGAATTCTAAGTGTTCGAAAGTGTCTTTTAAAGAAACAATAACGAGCCCAGTGGCACGAATAAATAATGCCTCTTAAAATTAGTTAATAAATTAATGAAAAGCTTGGAATTAGTCTTTCAGGTCGCAAAAAAGAGAATAAAATGATGTAACTCCAAAAATTTTCTCGACAAAAAATGGCGTCGAATCCAATATATGACGCCATTATGTGCAAAATACACTGAATTTTAGGATGGGCACTTCTTTATTCTCCCTTTGAACTTGGAAACAAGATTAAAATCAAGAAACAAAAGCAAAAACTCAATAATAATGGTACTAACGTTCAACAATAGCTCATGGAAAGACAACAGTTTGGTTAGAATTTACCACTCGCGTATTGAGGAACATAAAGTATATTTAATTCGAAAACAGTATACTCACTACATTTACCTCAAAAATAAGAGATGTCTGGAGATTTTCTTGGATATTGTAATCACTTTATTTTGTAAATTACTTGCCCGGTGTATTTCGAATAAACTTTTAACAGCGCTCACGACAAACGACCGACAAACGAATTTTACAAACTGAAATCGGCGTTGGTTATCGGCGTCTCAGAATCTGAAATTCTAAATTCACGTCAGTTTTACACACATGCACACAACAGTACACACACACTCACTCAACAGTCGCTTCAAGCGACTCGCTTGTACTCTATTGCTACTGTAACGGACTAGGTAATCTAAATTTACAGAATCAATTAAAAATTGTTAAATACTGATTATTTAAAATTAAAAAATATTATATATTAAAGATTGTAATGTTGAGTTGAATTAATTATAAAATTAGTTTATTTTGTTATATATTTATAACAAAGAAATAAATTGTAGGGATAGTGTTTAAATTTCCCGCGAATATCACGAGCGTGTATACACGGAGGGTAGAATCAATTATCTAAAACACCGGAAGTTTAGTCACAAACTTCAGAATATGTAAATAATTATAAAAAGTTTAGCAGCTTTTTGACACGTTTCAAATTTCTGCAAGATAACATTTCATTTCATCCCTTTTTTTCACGCGAATCGTTTAGAAACTGACAAATATTTCTCATTATATAAAAAAATGGAAGCGAATTTGATCTCGTTTCGTCTTTTATGTAAACATTTTCTCAAAAGTCAACAAAGTACAATTTCCTTGGAAATTATTGAATAAACATTAAATAACCTTAAGATACAGTTGGTTTTAATTTTCTTTAAATGGCAAATGAGATAGTTTTAAAACCCATTTCGATTTTGGAAACAGTGACAATGAAATATATTTTGGAGATGACATAACCTATATAGACTTGTATAATATGTGATAAAAAATCGCATAAATACGCATATACAAAACATTTGTGATTTTTACGTTTTTGTGCATGATTTGTGTATTTCGGAATGGAGGAAGAAATAAACCCTGCCGTTGTTTCCGGAGATGTAGAAAATATAATAATTAAGCTTGAGCCCTCCGAAGACTTCCTGAATGATGAAGATCCTTCCGAGTTTGGAGGAATCAATTCGGAATTTAATCAAGGACCTCAGGATTCCGTATTTTACGGAGAATTTAACTCGAATAATACTTCTTTCCCATCTTCAGAAGAAAATGAATCTAACATTATTCAAACCCCGTTTTTCTTGGAGAGTTACTTCAGTGACAACGATAGTGGGAATGTAAACGAACTAATTAACGTAAATTATTTGACATGCGAGCATTGCAAAATTATCTTTGCCAATGAAAGATTATTGCAAGAACACCTCATCTCGCATATTGATATTCATAGAATGGGTTGTAACGTGTGTGATAAGGTGAGGATTTTTTAAATGTTATATACAGCTTTTTCGATCTCAAAATTAAGAGTGCTGTAACAAGTTCTAAACTCAAAATTTGATTGCCTCATTTTACTCGTATATTTATATTTAAAATGTGACAATTGTTACAATGAAGAAATTGAATTTTGAGATTATAACTTAGATCCAACGCCCTTAAGTCAATTTCCTATTTAAATTTAAAGTTTTCTTCAAAATAAATTGTTAACATTATTTAAGTCACTTATATCTAACACTGATGTTAAAGATATGATCTTGTTTTTATTGTTCAAGGATCTGATTATGGCAGAAAAATTTCAACTGCATGTTATGGCTATAAGTCGTCAGAGTATCTACTATTGCGATTTGTGTAAAAAATCCTGTGCTGGAGTTGTTCGTTCTAAGGTACATAAATAATTTTTTGCTTATTTAATATTTAACTTGTCAATAAATTCAGAAATTGATATTTATTTTCTATTTACAGTACCAAGCTCGTCCCTTGGGTAAGACTTACGCCTGCCACGACTGTGAAATCCAAGAAAGAGGAAAACCAACGGTCGTAAAAGGTTCACCTTTAATTAAACAAAATTGTTGCAATATCGAAAATTGCAGCTTGCATTCAGGCTCGTCTTCTGTACTGGAAATGCTTCAAGCCCACAAAGAAAAACACAACGATTTGACCTGCAACATTTGCCCCCTCTGTCCCAAAATCGTGACGTCGAACAGTGTTCTTCAATTAAAAAATGTAAAAAACGAGTGTAACAACATAGCATTCAATCTAAATGGTTCTAAGTTCAACCTCGATAAATGTTTTCATAAGTGCGAAGAATGCAGTGCATTTTTTGCTGAATCCTTCACTCTATCGAGACACATTCGAGAGAGACATAACAATTTTCAACAAAATTTACAACTAACAACCAAAAATGAGACTAAAACACTTACGTTCAAGTGTACATTTTGTGAAGCGGTTTTCCCTGAAAAGTGGATACATGAAAAACATTTAAAAGAGGAACACGAACCTCCTGATCATAAAAGTAAAAGTCTTAAATCAAATGTGAAAACTAAAAGTTCAGCTGAAAATAAGTTCAAGTGTAATGACTGCAACGTTTCGTACTCTGAGAACTATAATCTAACGAAACATTTGCAGGAGAAACATAAAAAAAACAAACCGAAGTTGGTCTGTAAATTGTGCCTAAAAGAATTTACCTTGCAAAGATGTTTCAACAATCATGTGAATATACACAAAATCAACAAGAATTACGTTTGCTTCGAGTGTAATCTTGCCTTTCTTTCGAAATATGAACTTCAGCAACATGTGAAAATTCACAATCGAGAAGAGCCTGAGTGCAAAGAGTGTGAGAAAAAGACTTTGACCGAAGTTAACCAAAAAAGAAATTCAAAGCGAACTCGTATCAGAAATTCAAGATGAAAGTAACTGTTTAATAATGTTTATTTTTCAATAAGAAAGGTTGAGAACTTTTCTGCAATAATTCTAATTAATTTCTTTACTGAAGTAAGTAAACTGAAAGAGACTTATTGAAATATTATTACATATATATTATATAAATTGTTTTCCGTTCCTTCAAATTTCTTAAAATAAAAATGAAATAAATAAAATGAAAAATAATTTTTGAAGACTAGTCCAAATAAATTATTTTGAAATGCGATGAGTATTTAGCTAGATTAGTTTTATCTTAAATTTAATGAATCTTCTTTTATGTGAAGATCTTCAGTTGGAGATTGAAATCTTAAAATCTACTGAAAGGAGAAATTGATTTAATTATTACTAAATAATTTTTTAATATTAGGTAAACAGCATGTGTACAATTCGATAACTTATTCAAACTTAACTGTAACGAAGTTATTTTTAACTGTAAATTTTATGCACAATTATACATGCATTAATACATTCGCGTCATTAAAAGTCGTATATTTTCAACTGAAATCGAACTCGCAGGTACATTTTCTGTAATTTCACTTATTAAGTTACGTAGTAATTACATGTACATAATTAAACAATCTGCAAATGTACAGAGAGCTGTTATACATACAAGTGTGTATAAACAACCACTACTTTTTTCATTATAAATCGTGATTCGAATCTCTCATAATTCACAGCAATTCGTGCCCAAATACATATGAAATATAAAAGCATAACATTTATAAATAAAATACATGATTTAAGGGAATGGTACGTCAGTCGGCGTTTAAAAAAAAAACGTCATCAATGTCTTCATACAAGTTACTTTCACGCTTTGAAATCTCAAAAAATGATTTTAAAAAATATCCAGAGACTAGAATCAATTAGCACTTTCAAAAATTGTTCTCTTAAAAAAGAGATGCTCTGTTCTTTGTTTTTATCACAAATCGAATCACGACTAATACCCACGTATTTTGCATTCTCTTTTATCTTAAAATGACTTCTGAAAGTTTAGAGATATTTTTATTCAACGCATTATGACAAATGCAGATTTAGCAATAATAAAATATTATACTTAAACATCACAATTAGATTTATAAATATAACATTTCTTTAGGTCTATCGAGAAAGTTGCACTTGCTGAAAGTACAAAAATATTTTGGAAAAATTATCAAAGATAGTTCAATATTCATCAAACGTAAACGATTTATATAAATTTGTCTCCCGTGAAATCAATGACAGAGGTAAATTGTTTTCAGGAAATCCAAGAAATGAAGACGAGTTTTAAATTTTAATTTAAATTCAATTATTTTACCGACACTACCAACCATGGCTTTCACCAAACACCTAAATTTTACTTCCTTTCAATTTAATCACTATCAAATTTCGAACGTGACTCAATGGGGGAAATTGTTTGGTTCTACCACCTTAAATTTAATTCAATTTCTATCGAATGTTGTTCAATTACTTTTTAACCCGAAGGTGAATCTATTCACAACCAAATGAGGAGACAATCGGAAAGTAACAAGTCTAGTAAAGACCAATCAAATTCAAGCATGTGTAAAAAACATAATTATCAATAAAATTGACAAAAATTTCATCAGTATAAAGCAACATTTATAATTTTAAAAACTCTATACATTCCAAA
Source organism: Synergus itoensis (assembly GCA_904066005.1). Taxonomy (NCBI): domain Eukaryota; kingdom Metazoa; phylum Arthropoda; class Insecta; order Hymenoptera; family Cynipidae; genus Synergus; species Synergus itoensis. The sequence continues at coordinate 110,967 of CAJFCP010000689.1, read as the reverse complement.
CAACTTGTTCTAATACTGAAGAAATTTAGGGTAATTGACTACTGTCTTTCTTACATCTTTAATAAAAGATGCTTTAAGGGCGTGGGTTCAAGTTCTAAACTGAAAATTCGATTTCCTCATTTTACTCTAGAAATATTATAACTAGATATTTTTTCTCTCTGTATGCATATTTCTATTTAAAAAATAAATAGTGTTACAGAGCGAAAAAATATGTAATTATAATATTTGTTAAGTAAATTGAAGAAATCGAATTTTAAGATTAAAACTTGGATTCAGTGCTCTTAAACTTGATTTGTATAATCGTTACATATTTACACATTAAAGTCTGTGTCACTCATTCTGTTTTCAGATACTCTTGTGCGAACTTTTACACTGTGGCTTAGATCGCAAGCGTTTACTAACTATTATACAAAAGCTAAACCTTTATTTACGACACACCTTTCCTACTATCTCGCTGGAATAGTTGGCATTTTCTCTAGAAAGTCTTGTTCGATGACAGTCTCGAGTTGTGCGATATTTAGGGGACCTTGTGAGTCTCCAGATCTATAGCTAAGTGCGGTGAAAAAGTAATGAAGATCTTGAAGAACTCGAATGCTGTTGGATATCAGCAATAGTTCCCCTGGTCGTGTGCTAAGCTGTACACTTTTTTCCTGGAACTAAAAGAGACTAGAATCAATTTATTGAAGATTAAGATATTGTAATAAAAAAATTTGTTTAAATCATCGTAAGCATAAATGATTGATAAAAACGCGTGTATGACATTCTAGTTTTTTAAATTCAGCCTGTGCAGAAAAATTCATCCGAAAGAAAAATACATAGAAAGCATCAGTAGACTTCAAACTTGGAAAGAGTCCAAAATGAGAATGACTGTCTTATTTATAACTCAAGTAAGTTTAGTGCAATTTTGAAACTTTCAATTTTCTCACATCGCATCAGGTATATTTTCGACCTGTGAATTTTTCGATTTACGTTTTTCGCAACGTTTTCAAAATGAACCCATCTTTTATTAAAAGCCAAGCCAAAAACGTTGAAAAAAATAATTTGAAAACATTTTTAAAAAATACACTAATGAGATTTAAATTGGTTTAGAGCTCAAAAATAAAGTTTACTCAAATTTCTTGTTCTTCTATTCTAGTATATAGTTAGTCATTGTATTTCAAAAAGAACCGTAAATTTGTTTTCAGTCTGAATCTATGATTTCTCAAGAGCAGGGTTATTGGCTTAGTTGCGAAAATAAACTTTGAACAAACTACCTAGCTGCTAAAACAAATTTTTCAGTTTCTCAATTGACTCGGGGATCTTCACAAGTTTTGAAATTTCAATAAAATAATTTTTCTAAAACATATTTCATTATTTATTAATTGAGAAGTGAATTTATCTATATAGTAAAAATTACTGTAATATAACCACTTCAATTTTTAATAAATTAATAATAATGTGACGATACGGAAGGATCTAATGAAGAATATGATTGGTTTTGTTTATTAGCAAGCTAAAGCTATCGATACATAAAACTCATTGAGCTGATTCATTGCGTTAGTGTGTAATATTATTAGAAGCTTCCTTTATTGTCGACCAGTGCAAAATCCTCCTCTGCAATGGATAGATCAAAAGTGATTATGTTCCTGGTGCTGGGAATTTTATCCCTAACTACTGCATGTAAGTTTAATTAAATTACTAATATCATAGATTACTAATACAATACTATAGATTACTTCCTAACTTGTAAAGTTTATAATAATTATGAAATACATAAGAAGATCCTTCTTCGTTTCGAATCAAGATCCCAATTTATTTAACTCCATTAAATCCATGAAATTTTTTATTTTTATTATTTTTATTTTTAATATTTGCAAAAAAAATATTTTTAAATAAAGCATAGATTTAAATAAGTGGTATTTTATTTCTGTTCTAGTTAGCATGTGAAAAATTTTGAATTGAGAAGCATGATTGAATTTAACTCGTTTAAATTGGATTCATTAGAGAGTTACTTGCTAATAATTAGTGAAACGAAGCCCGGTGTTAAAATTGCATCAAGATTATATTAATCCTTGTTTTTCTCTTTTAAATCAACGAGACCGAACGCGCGCTCTTCCGCGCGAGAGTTTACTTTGTTTTTAAATTTTATATTTTATTTATTTTTCTTCCGAACTAATAAATATACAGTTTTTTCTTTAAATCTTTAAATTTAATAAAAACAGCTAAGCTGTCTCTTTTAAAACCAAAAAAAGAAGCTAAATCAGGAAAAGGCGTTACGATTTTCATATATTTCGAGTTCCCATTCGTTGATTTTTTTTAGAGTAGGATTTATTTGCTGGAGCACCGAGTTTTTATTTTCAAAAGTCATTTTCTTATTTTTCAGACCAAACTGATGATTCTGACTACAACAATATAGAAACCTACGAAGATTATCCAATAATTTACAAAGAGAATTTCGAAAACAGCCGTCCAAAAGAAGTACCTGACGACTTTTACGTCGTCAATGATCTCGGGGAAATAGATAATCGCCCTGAAACTTATCCCCCAGTAATCGAGACCTTCAAAGAAGCTGAGAGTCGAAATACTATTTACTCCACACCAAATAAAATCCAAAAGATTTTCTTCAATAATGTAGATTCTATAAAGGCAACATCTTCTCCTCAAAAGAATTGGTACAAAGTGCAAGAAAAAATCTACAGGTATACTAAACACCGGATACCAGGTTACGACTATGATGAATTTGATATTTTTGAGGACAGTAGTGATCGCAAATGCAACGAGAAATCTGTTTGGACTCATTGTCTTTGTCAATTTACGTGTGCTGAACCCAACACTGTGGATTGCTATTCTCCTTGTATAAGTGGTTGTGAATGTAAAGAGAATTTTGTTTTTGATGAAAGAACACAGCAGTGTTTGCTGCCATCACAGTGCAAATTAGGCATCGACTATATTTACGATTACGAAATTTAATTAGAATTAGTAGAAAAAATGAGAGAAGGGATTTCATTAGGATAATTATCTACAACTTGTGCATTTTATTTGAAGAATTTAAGGGTGTTGGACCAACTGCTATCCTCGAAATTCGATTTCTTCACTTCACTCAACAAATATTGTAATTCGATATTTTTTCTTCCTGTAGTTGTACTCATCTTTCAAATATAAGTATGTGTACAGAGAAATTTCTATTTAAAAAGTGAATAGTGCTACAAAGTGAAAAAAAAAAAATTATTTCTAATATCTGTTAAGTAGAATGAGGTAATTGAATTTTAAAATTAGAATTTGAGTCCAAAACCCTTAAAGAAAGGATATTAATTTTTAAAGAAATTTTTAATATTCACTATTTTTAATTTTAGGATTTTTTAAAACTGTTTTGAAAACATTTAAAGACTTTGAAAAAAAGTTCTCTCTAAATAGAAACCCTTAAAGCTTCAAAGCATCGAAAGAAAATCAAAGCATATTTATTTAAAAGATACTTGATTTAAAAAATTTTAAACAAATTTTGCTAATATATATCCTTTTTTCTACATATATTCATTTTTTTTATATATTTTTATTCTACATACCTTATTATCCATTAGTTTCGCTATCCTAGTAATGTGTGGGACAAAATCAGACGACAAGTTGTTATTCTCAGTGCCAATGGCTGCAGCATCTCCCACAAAAGCCCATTTGTACCTAAAAAATAATTTGAGATGAAATAAAAGGTCCGAATAAATCAACATCAATTTTTCTTAGGGTGGGTCAAAAATAAATACTTCTGGATTATTTTTCCGCGTTGTAGCGATTTCGAATTCCAGAAGTATTTATTTTAGAGTCATCTCAATGTTTATAATCAATATCTGACTTACATTTGGAACTGAGGAAGGCGATGAGCAGGTAACAAAAGTGCCAAATCGAGTAATTTCGCCGCTGCAAGTTGTAGTTGCAACCAGTGTGGATGTCCATGAGCTTGAAGGCCATTATTTGTGTTCACTGCCCACGATGCATCCAACGCCGAAAGAAGTTTTATGTGTGAACTGTTAAATTAAAATAGAATCAGCTTTTGTTTTAGCACTGAGCTCGAATAATAAGACTGTAACACTTGAATTAAATAATGTATGTAGAGTAATGGAAATGAATTCTCGATACCTATATGAACATTCAACTTATATCTTTTATAACTATATATAATTATATGTTGATTTTTTTAAGGTCATTAAAGCTAAACAAAGTCACAAAAGCTGATGGTTCATGATTTATTTTCCCGCGGGTCCCATTTTAATTAAGGGCGTTGAACCTAGATCTCACCAAAAAATTCGATTTCCTCATTTTATTCAACAAATATTTTAACTAGATATTTTTTCGCTCTATAGACATATTCCTATTTTTAAAAAATGTAGACATACAGAGCGAAAAAATATCTAATTATAATATTTGTTGAGTAAAATGAGGAAATTAACATTTGAGTTTAGAACTTGGCCCAACGCCCTTAAGATTATTTAAATATTACTTAATTTTCTAAAGTATTTGCACATTATGTTTTTCCTGAAATTATTTGAAATTTATATTTGCAAATTTGAAAGGTGAGATATTTTATGACAGTTAAATATGCATTAATAATTAATGTTATGAATATAATACAAACAAAATTTGTGCCTATTAGCATGCTACACTGTACTTCAATAGTGAGTCTATTTTTATAACATTAGTACTAACATAATTAATAAGGAATCTTTGAAATCAAGTAATATTAATATTTTTTATTGGCCCAATTTATTGTTGTAATTTTATATGAGATATTATGTTATGTGCATTGCCTATAAGACATTTTTAACGAATTCGAAATGTTTTCAATTACCTGCTCTGACGACTGCCATCCCAACACCAATCAATCAAATCATGGTAGCACCACAAATTCCATCAAATCGCGGATGCCAAAACAGAGCCAAAAACATCACTTCATTAGCTATCGTTCTTGTTAGTTAGGAATGTAACATTAAGTTGGATGATATGTAATTATGAAGAATGAATGAGAAGCTAGTAAAATTGTTAGTGCATACGGTTCTTTGTTTAGGTTTTAAACCAAAATAACATTAGTATAAAAAAAACTAATTATTTTAATAATTAAAATGTTTATCTAAATAATTTTTTTCAAAAGAAGAATGCTTAACTTTATATAGGTTTAGCTTTACTTTGATCATATAATAAAAAAGGGTTCAATTTACTTTCGTATCAAAACTTGATAAAATGCATTTGGATACAACACTACACGAAGTATACAATTATAAAGTTAGTAAAGCAAGGGAAATTGACTTTCAGGGGATTTAGAAGCCGATAAATTTTAGTCTACGAACCAAACAGTTTTAGATTAAACAAGACTGTAAAAAAAGACTCAGGAATTAATTTTATTGAAAGTAATGGTATAAGTAATTTCGAAAAATAGAAAACTCACGAGTCCTTTTTTAAACCATCTATACATAAGTAGGATATCCCTTTTCCTTTTATAATGCGTGATTGAAAAATGAATGAAAACATGCAAAAGCAGGATAAAATACAAGCATCTATGATGTTTTTTGCTTCCTCATAGAGGAAGCTTTGTAATTTCTTATTTGATAATGTACCTGAACTCTTCAGTTTCGGTTGTGAGTTCCTGCTCGATATGAAGGAACACCTGCACTAATTCGCTGACGATTACAGGCCAAAGGGAAGTTGCGTGTTGTGGAGACATCCGCAAAAGCAAAACTCGGAAACATAAAAATACTTGAGCTTGGATTGACGGAATGACTTGAGGAAGGCGCAGACTATCTGCAAGGCGTTCTGGAACAAAATCCATGATTTTTATTACGCTAATTTAAATTAATTTAAATTGACGTAGAATTTTATCAAGAATGAATAAGTTAAGGCTTAAAAATAATAGTACATAATTATTAATAATTATATAAAGAATTTCCAATTAAAATACCTTGAATTTCGGGCATGTATTTGTGATACTGATCCATTTCACTGCAGAGTATAACAAAAGCGAGTCTTTTCAAAAGCTGCGCTCTTTGTTCGTATTCTTGTTCTTTTGAAGAGAAGATACTTATACTGCTACTTTGTGCTATCGATACCTTGTCTGAAAAAAATATTTATTAATGATTTTAACTATCGCAGCAATTTGAAAAGTTCATACAAAAAGCTTTTAGTTTTTTTTTTTAATTACAGAATTTAAAAAAAATATAAAATCAAAGTTGTAAAACTTACTTAAAAGATCTCTGAAGGTGGTATTGTCATGGGTCATTAAATTGTCAATAATGGTTCTCCAGTAAGGCAAACAAGGAGCCGTCATTTGGAAAAAAGCAGGATCTAGTAATAAATCAAGAACATCTTTACGCCATGCTTTTCTCGTATATTGATATCCAGATAATGAGCTCAGAAGTTGTGAGCAGGCAGTAAACGATGCAATATTTTTTGTCCTGTTCGAAAAATAAAATACATTGTCAACCAGAGATATTTCCAAAAATATATTAGAGAATTAAATATTAAATTATAATGTTCGAAAACTTACGTATGATTTTTGAGATAGGGTGTAACGTTGTACATAAGATTCGTTAGTAAAGTAGCGACTCTCTCTTTTTCTTGAGATCCATAGCTGACGTCTAGCAAAGGAGCCAAAATTTCAGCCAAGACAGTCTGTGCTTGGACACTATAAGCCGCATTCGGTGGAGTTCCGGGTGTAACTAAAAATAAGAATTCAAACACTTGAATAATCTCCATATTCCAAAGAAGAAATAATCAAAATGTTCAGACGATAAGCATTTGTAATCTACGCACCGGCACCACTTTTTCCTTCTTTACCTTCGGAAGATCCTTCGACAACCTCAAAAACATCTTCCCGTACTGCCAAGTTTCTTCGTAACCAGGTCGTTTGCTCTAGGCACGCACCGGCGATTTGGGAACAAGATTCAATCAACTGAAAAAGAAAAGTGTGAAAACTCAAAAATTAATTCGTAACAGTTAAGAGGTGGCGATTATATTGAAAATATATTCTCACAATCTCGAAATCTGAAGCCAGATTTTAACATAAAAATACCTTTGCTGAAATGTCTTGCAAGTCCCTGATATCTTTCTTCTCCTGCATAGGTGGGCACTTTTGTACATATTCATTGAGAATAGCTAGCAGTAGAAACTGAGCAGGTGCAGTTAGAGACAAGCCGTCTTTTAATAATCCAAGTAAAGAAGTCCAAGATTCAATAAGGGATTGTGAAGTATTGCTTTGCATGTAGACGTATAGCAATTCTAAAACGGAAACTTCCAAGGAAAAATCTTGCTTTATTCCGTGGATTGGCGGAGGAGCCTTTACAACTTGTTGCACTGTTTGCACAAGAGTGTCAAATGGCATTACTCGAATCGCACTGACGAGATGAACTATCACTTGCTGATTTGGACAAGCTTCAGGTATTACCTAGTTTTAAAAGAAGAGATAAGTAAAAATTTATGCAAAAAATGTAATCTTAATTTAGATACAAAAATCAATTCTCACCCTTTTTGTATTAGCAGAAGGTAGTCGCCTTTCATGCCACGCAACGGCGACTGCGGCAAGGAAGTTGACTCCATGGTGGAAAGATATCGGCGAAAGAAGTTCGAGAAGCTGATGTTTTACTACTCTTGGACTTCCAACGACACAACTTGCTTGCTCGCTGTAACAATATTAATTATATGATCAGCATTATAAGATTAGAATTTCAAGTTCAATTAATGGCAAAATTAAGAAAGATGAGGATAAAAAAACTTACTTGTCTTTGGTTGCAAGAACTGCTTGCCATAAAGCTGAAAGAGAAGCAATAATTCTTGGTAAATGACTCAAAGCAGTTCTTCTGGCATGGGAATGTTGCTCACTAGAGCCTGTCTTATCCTTTGTCGCAGCAAGTTCCTAAAGATAAAAGATAGATAAAAAATATTTTCAACTATAAAAATTTACACAGAAAATAAAAAAGCGACTTACAGGAGAGAGAGGACTGGGCATAAAAACATGGAGCAAATTATTGAAAATCTGGCCGGGTTTAACTCCAGAAATGCCAGTTTGAATAGCGCCACTCAGTGAATGATTAAAAGAAAATCCGATTTGCTGCGAAGTATCGAGCAGGCAATAATGCAAGAGGAAAGTTAAAGCCTCAAGATGAGTGACGGTATAATCCGCTGGCAAGCAACACTCGACAGTAGTAATATCTTCTAATTTTTTAACTGAGACTGTGCCATCGTTAACGTAGTAAGAAGCTAGTTCTTCAATGTTACAACACAATCGATGAATAACTGACGTGACTATATGCGTTAATGAAACTCCCATGAAAGGAAGACTCGACGTTACGAGAGTGGTCCAGTATTGATGTAAATGTCTCATATGATCCTGGAAGAAAGAAAAACATTACTGTAATATTTACACCTTTTAAGAAAGTAAAGAAAATAAGTACATTATCGAATAGACAAACTAACAAGCTTTAAAGCACTGATGATGCTTGCGAGGAACATCGGTTGTTGTGGAATAGGCGCCCCAGTGATATACTTTAAAGAATTTCCCGCAAGATTATGACCTGAAGTAGGAGTGGATGGGACCACTGATGGGATATCTTCTCCTTTTTGAGCGCCAATTTGATGTTCCAACATTATCAACGACAGAAGTAATCTGCAAAAATAATAGATTTGCAAATGAGTTTCAAATGACAAGTCGAAATTTCATTCTATCATAGACTGATTGAATTTGTATTCACCCTCTGTACTTTAAAATTGAGAACAGAGCTGCAAACTGAATTTTAAAGGAATTTCAAAAGAATTCAAAAGAGTTTTATATTTTCAAAGTATTGTCTAGTTTATTATTGTAAAATAGAGCTATTCAAAAAGAGAAGACTTACTGCAGTAATTGCATCTGGAAAGCTTCAGTGTGATCACTAGCTCGGCATTTACATTTATTTACATCGTTTTCAACTTGAGGATCATTGAACGCTACTATTTCCTCAGTAAAAGTAAAAGCGTCCTCATTATCCTTTTGTGCATTTTTCATATTCAAAACGCTCGAGGCGAGACAGTGAAGCGCCACTTTCTGTACCTTGCATTTCGTGAGAAGGTCTATGATATAGCAGCTAAATCCTTTTCCTGATTCGCGAGCAATAGGAATCAATTCTGAGAAAATCAAGGACAAGAGTTCCACGCTTGCTAGTTGAACCTGTAAATTATAATTAACAATAAAGTAATTTTTCATCATCACTTGAAAATTTCTAGTGGTTAACCCCTAGATTTTCATCAAAAATATTGCAAAAAAATGAGATAATTCAAGTAATTACTTGTCTGTTTCCAGAGATTTCTTCTTGAGTAAGTCTCATTTGACCAAGATTCGGGTAATAACTCCTTGCGAAGTAAAGGCACACACTTATAAGTACTTCCAAGTACATGCTGCTGCGATAGGCCGCCAAAAATTCCGTACTGGCTACATCGCCATAAAAGCTTCTTCCAAAAATACTCTTCCTGTGCCTTGCTAAGAGATTTAGTAAAGCTGTGCTTTTCGCATTGTTGGCTATTCCAGTGGTCGCTGCCGCACAGAGAAACATTCTTGCGTTGGTTAAAAGCTCGTTTCGCAATGTGCGAAGGGCGTAAAGCGTTCGCTCAGAGTCGTAAACACCACAGTAGAGTAACATATGAGAATGAAGATTGTGAACCCCGACGCCCATATTACGTTTCATTTCTCCATCCATCTGCATCGAATCGTCCGACTGAAAAAAATCAAATTTTTCTCAAACATCTAGACTGAGAAAAGTAGCAAGAAACTTTAATTTAAATACTCACGATTTTAGCAGGTTCTGAGTCATCACAAATCAGCATGACACGATCTACGACCTCATTAAGAACATCCTCAACAATGCTAACTGCACTTGAATTACTAAAATAATCTTCCGCTGTCGTGCTAGGTTCCAGTTCACCTTCATCATCTCCCATCGTCCAACTTGGAATCTCAGTGGTAGCTTCGAAACTCCCAACAACATCATTCATGTCATATCCACTGAATTCATTTGACGTATTCTGATATTTCCCCTTCAGAATCGTTCCTGCGATTTCCTTCGCACTTCCAGGCATAATCGTCAATTCCTTTTTAATATTTTTCGATTGCTTAGCCGTAACTTCAGGACTACTAGAATCAAAACTATTCGCTATAGAATCCAAAGACGACCCCATATCGCCATTAAATTTCTTAAACTCTCCTTTTTCCTTTAACTTTACACTTGTATTCGCCGTCTCAAACAAACTCTCATCCAAACTCCCTGTGGATCCTTTATCAAATTCTGGTTTTTTAAACCTCTTCGCAAGTTTCAACAGATCAGAAGTCGGAGGATTGATTTTCTTAACAGCCAAGGCAGAATCCTCTTCCGTGAACGTGTCGTTAAAATGTTCACTGCAATTTAGAGACAGAGGATTCACAAAAACGGATATCCTCCTATTTCCTGATATACTCGAAGGCACCTCAAGTTCCTTCATAGTCTGATTTCTCTCAGTGATATATCGATGTCCATTTTCACCAGTAGTTAACGTCGTCACAGCGAAAATCCTTTTCACCTTCACAGGATTGATGCTCTTCTTCTTCTTCCCCTTTCGCCACTTCTTGTCCTCTTCGGAATTATTGCTAACGTGGTAAATAACATTTCCATCCACGGAGCTAATCGCGTAAATATTCGTCGCTCCTTCCGAGTCATCTTGGAGTTCAGACTTTTCTTCAATCGGGTCGCTTTTCGTCAAGACAATATTGCTATGTTGAATGCTAACATGTAGGACACTCATTCGACAAGTCGATGGATCCAGAAGCATCAACAAAACTGGAGTCACAATCCGGGATATATCGCCTCGAACTAAACTATGAAGCAACCAAGACTGTGATTGTAGCTTGAGAGGCGAATTATCAGCAAGCTGTAAGTTATCTAGCATCTTCAACAAAGACTTGTCGAAAGTTTTGAGACAGCCTCTGAGTCTAGGATTAGTTTCAATTTCTCGACCGAGATGCCAAAGCATTGAGAATCTGTCAAAGGCTTCGATTTTCTTCTCCATGTTATCACTCATCAATGCTGATCCAATCACGTCTTCAACAGCGTCGCAAGACCTTTCCAAAGTATGATGCAATTCGTGGAGCAATTCAACGCACCTGATTCTGTATTTATGAGGTGGAAGTTCTCCCAGATGATGCCACAAAGAATGAGCCAGAACCTTAAACACATTCGTGTATTGCTCTAGATAAGAAACGTGCCACTGTTTTAGCAAAGGTAACATAACAACTGTCGTAACTCCTTCACCAGACTGCAAGTGAGGTTTGAAATCACTGTGAGCTTTCGATAGAGCAATTAAATCCAGCAAAGTAGCTATGCTAGTCATTTGCAGGGATGGTTGTTTCCCCAGCCAGCAAGAACAAACCACAAGGACTTTCAACCACTCAGGAAGTACGATTTTTCCCTGAGGTTCCTCATCTGTTAGTAATCCGTCGCCAGGTAAATAATAGGTCGGGAAAGTTGAAAGTTCAACGAACAAGCTACACCCAATTTTCAATACTTCTTCCCAAACAGATTGGGCGACTGATTCTACGTAGAGACAAAAGACGTCGATGTCTTTTGTTTCTTCCTCGGCGAAATTTAGATCTTGACTGAAGAATTCAGAGTCCTGGTTACTGATTTTAGAATTCAAGAGAGCTTCCAGATATCTTGTTTTCTCTTGGAAATTGTCTCGCGAGCAAGGCACTTTCAGATCGTCAAACATCTCAGAAACTGATTTTTCCTTGCTGAGAATTCTGGAGGTAATTAACTTAATATAAAACTGCTCGTATTGTCTTAAACATTTTTCGAGCATGGAATGTTGAGCTCGGAGTCCAGGGGAAGGTCCTCTATTCAGAGATCCTGTAGATCCCATGGAGTTATTTTTCGACGAATCTAAAGTAGATAGATTTCCATGAGTCGGGCTTCCTGTTTCTCCAAACTGTGTTTTCAAATTCTCCATACTTTTATTTCTAGTGAGAGGCTTTGCGTCCTCACTGACAACGACGGAAATATTGCTGCCGTCAGCGTGAATCGAATAATTGTCGTTCAGCTTTGAGGAACTTTTACTTGCCTTCTTTTTAGATTTTTTGTCGTTTTTTTTAGCAGCGCCGCTGGAATTCGATCTTCTTCTAGGACTCGGACTTCGGTCTAAATTGCTTTCTCCCTCTGGTTTATTTAATTTACTATCTGATTGACTCTTTTCTAAGGGAATTGCAGAGAGGGTATTATCATTGGAAACTGTAATGGACGTGTTGAGAGTCTCTGGTTTTGACTCCAATTCACGTTTTTCCAAGTTAGAAGCGGTTTCAGTCGGCTGGACTTTGGATAGAATTTTTGCGCAGAGGCTGAGGCTTTTTTCGATCTCCATGGGAGATAAAATATCGACATGGTTTGTGAGTTTGGATATGATCTCATGAAAGAGCTTTGGCAAGTGCTCGGACGGCGTGTCTATAAAAGCGTCGAGCGATACTGTTTCAAGAAGAAATTCGGTTAGGGTACAAACTTCCATCAAACTAGGAATTCCACTGCCTACGGGTTTCACTGAATCATCGGTTACTTCGTCGCGGTTGTTGATTCTTAATCGACATGCTTTTTCGTACAAAACTCCGCAGTGAGTCCAAACGTAGGAAGGTTCCAGGGTTGAGAATAAAAGATTAGCTGATTTCACTACTTCATTTGATTTTGGAACTTGGGCTGTTCTACCACAGGCGTTGTAGAAAGTCCTGTAATATAAAATTAAATGTTTTTAACTTTCCTTAGTCACTGCTTTTACGTTTTTCAAAAATGACCTTAGTATGTTTAAGTTTATTACCTAAAAATTTCATAAAGAATATCATCTAAAATCACTGGACCAATATCCGGTTTATCAAGTAGAGAGACGAGAATCCTGTAAGGCTTTAAATCCTGTGGAGATTCATCGCAAACAGTTTTCAGTAGTGATTTAATTGCATCGATCAACAAGCCTTTAGAGTACAAATCAAAATATGCCGCTGAAGTTTCAGTAAGTGCGGGATCTGCTTTTTTCTTGAGGATGGACATATTTACCTCGCTGCCCAAAAGCCAAGCAAACAATCGCCTGAAAAAAAGGAAAAAATTAAATAATACATACCATTATGATAAATCTCTCGCATAATTAATGTTATCCTTATTATTTTCATGAACGCAGTTTGTGTACTATATGTTGGATGAGAACAAGATTGTCCAGTCTAAAGTCTTCTGGAGAAATAGCGATGTGTATTTTTGGAATCGGTTTAATGAGAACTGATTTAAATAATGTTGGGAAATTTCCATTCTGTATCGAATGATTATAAATGTGTATATTGTGATAAATGACTTATTGGAATACCATTTGGATCTGTCGAATGATTGAAATAAAATATTTAAGTAAATTAAAAAATTTACCTATTTAAACTCATGTCTCTTCTCAAAATTGTGATTAAAGAAGCTGTTAGTAACAAAATCATATCGTCTCGACATAGTTGGCTATTGTGGACAGGAAATCCGACTAGTATTAAATCCAAAGCACTTCTCTGAACTAATACAGAACTGTCCTGCACTCCTGCAGAAATTGCAGTGACCTTTAAAAAAATAAATACATACCCTAATTATTAACAGTTATAAATAAGCAAAGCTAATTTTTATCTGGTTAAATATTCATTTTGAAAATACATTACACACTTAAAAATAAATGGATTATTTTAAATTCTTATCAAAGTATCGTAACCGTAGTGCAAATCCAGCTAATCTGACGATTAGTCATTTCTTTTATGGAGTTAAGTAATTTTAATCGAAAAGAAAATCCTAAAATGAACAAAAGTAAAAGATAAATTTATTTATTATTTAAGATTAGCAAAAAGCTGAAAGGATTGTATTATATCTGATAAAGATAGTGAGTCATTCTTTCTGGTTTATTGACTCTGCTGATTAAATGGACGTTAAACTCATAGATAGTGACAAGAACTTGACAGTTACGAGAAGATAACAATAATGAGTGTAGAGATACAAAAAAAGACCCATATAGGGAAAATTAAAAAAGTAATAATAATTTTAATTCTCATCTTGAATGTTTACCATTATTTCAATTTTTGTTCCCATAATGTAGAGCTGATCCTCCATTGGCAGTTTCTTATTGAAATGGGATAAGACGAAAGATATTGCCGGCAGTCGAATTCCAGAATTCGAGGCCAGGCAGTCCCATAAACATGCATAAAAGTGCTCACCGCCCACACCCTCGCACACTTTTTCTAATAGGAAATTGGTCCTGGAAACAAGATTCAAAAATTAGAATTAGAAAAAATTGGAACACCAATACTAACAATATGGAAATTAGAAACTCTTTTGGAATCTCTTAAAAAATTACATTAAATCCTTTAAAAATTCCTATAATCTTTTGTAATCTTGAAAATCTTGAAATCTGGTGTTCGCTCAAAATTCGAATAATCAACCCCTCGAAAAAAAATTTCAAAGAAACAAAACAAGCCAGTTTGAATTTATTGAAAGTATTTATTTTTTTCTAAAAATAAAAAATTACCTATCAAAATGATCTGAGCCCTCTTCTAAACCAGGGAGAACACCGCTGAGAAATCCGCTGAGTCCAGGTCTCAATCTTTCACCCAAAGGTACAAAATGAGTTTCATAAACGGTCAGTAAAGAAGGCCTTACATTCATAGCAGCATAACCGAGTAGTGGAAAAAGCCCTGAAAGGAGTAAATGCAATTGTTAAATGTACTAATCGATTGAGCTTACAGAACATTCGTCCTTGTTATAATTCTGACTTACCAGCACTATAAATGAAAAGTTCATGACTGAGTCTATTCGTTCCCATACATTTAAAAATAATGTCGTAAGTGTCTAAAGCTTTGAGGTGCACTCCAGCTGGCAATGCGGGATGCATACATTGTGCAAGTCTCTTCGATATTTTAATTCTTCTTGGGATTACAGGAAATTTCATATGACTTAGAAGAACCTTGTTGAGTTTTCCGAGAGCTGATATTAAATCGGCCCATTCACTTGTGTACTCGAAACTCTTTAGTGCTTTGTCTACGTTTGACACATACCTATAACAAAAAGTACAATTTAGATTACATTATATAAATATAAGTTGCAAATATTTTTAATTTGTAGGAGAAAAATTTCAAGCAGCTGAAGAGAGAAACTAATTTATGAATTTTAAATCTGGGTTTCCCTATTAGAAAGTTTTAAAATATAAAAGCCTTTTTATAATCTGAAAAGAAAAACAATTTTCTTTTGAAAGTGAAAGAAATCAATTTCAATCTAAAAATTGAAAATCTAAAAATTGAAAATTGAAAAAATCAATTCATGTCAAAGGAAACTATTTATGTAGAATATCACTCTTTGTTCAAATCTAGATTGCTATCAATAAGAATCTTTGATTGACACCTTCATTATGGAAATAGGTATGATTTACGTAACACAGAATTCATCGTTGCATGCTGCATATAATCTATATCACAGTTAATGTTTCACTATGAGTAATACATATTATGTATTTATTTAACTACAGTTTGAATATTCTTTAAATTTATGAGTATATTATTGTTTTTTCTTTAAATTATCTTAAAGTTCAAACTTATATTGCATAAGCGAAGCTATTAATATTTATTTGAAATTGTTAAGTTTTGTTGATAGTAAAGTATTTTTGTTGAATTTTCAAATTTTAAAGTTTTCGCACTCAGAATATTATTTCCTTTTTAAGTGGAAAATTCAAAATACTACGAAATGCCTAAAAATATGAATATTGATACACACGTCAAGATAATTTTCTTTGTTAAAATATCTGTAAAATTTTCTTACAAAGTTATGAATCTTAAAAATCAGGAGTCGTTTTCGTAGAAGTAATTGATACTTTACGTAAAGTAAGAATTGAAAGGATTAGTAAAAAACTTTAAATTACAAGTGAGCTCTTTTTCTATTATAAAAAGATTTAAAATCTTATGAAATAATAATTTAGTACTCTTTCGTCCTTCAAAAAATACTGTGATACAGTTTCATTCAATTTTAATTTCTTGTGAGCAATTTTAATTAGAATACTCCAAAATCATATCAATTAAATCTTTAGAGCACACATCTCTTTTAATAACTTTTTTCTATAACTTTATTGTTTAATTTACAATGGAAACACAATGGCTCATAAATATTTTGCGATTTATTAAACAGAATTTCATAGTTTTTTATATCGCATGACAAAAGGAAATGGTTTCCATTTCTGTGTTAAAAATATTTTTGACAGTTTTTAAATCATTAAATCATTTTTTTTTCTAAAAATAATAATAATTTTTTCTAATAATTCTTTTATTCTAAAAGGTACCTTTTAGAATAAAAGAATTATCTTTAAAAAAAATAGTCTTGAATGTGAACGAACAATTCAACTTCCTTAATGCTCCAAATTGACTTTAGATTTTTGGAGCACAATCAATTGCAATAATTTTTTATGAAGCTGCTAAAATACATTTCCGTTATGTTGCCGTTATACGAACAATAAAACAACTTTAAAAGTTTAAAACGACACCAGAATTTCAGAGCACAATAGATAAATTAAACCAGCAATAATTTTTTTTTTTGAAGAACTAAAGAAATCGTTTGAAAAGCCTTAAAATATGCAAAAAATAATGAACCGTTATACTTACACTCGATATTTCGAGTCCTTCATCAACTCGAATTCTTCTGAAGCGATGGAACTCATGTTTGCGTGTCGACACGAAACTACTCACAAAATTGACAATATGCTTTATATTTACATAATAAGAAATCAGCACTGCGCTCTGAATAGCGACTACACTCCACGCACAATTTGCATTTACTGTCCTTAAAACACAAATGAGGCCATTATAGGCACTGCTCTAATTTTCCCATATCATCGTAATTGATTCTCAAATATGCATCATTATTTAGGAAAAGTAAAAAAAATCCCGTTCAATCTTGAAGGCGTTCCTAACCAAGCTATGATGTTGACATTGAAAATATTCGAAGTTCAAGGCATAATCCATTCGAGAGAATAAAGGTGACGGAATCAAGATCAAATAAACTGGTTAAAGGTTAACGAGATAAATCTCTAAAAATGCAATCTGCGTGCAAAAGTGCGACGCTGTAAATGTTACAAATTTTTATGATTCACGCGAAATTTTTCATATAAATTTTTCATATTGACTTTTCCGTTATAAACGATTCTTTGTGAATGCACTGGAATGCGCTCACTAAGCACTGAATACCGAACTACACAAAAAAAACTACTGAAAGTCAGTCTGAAAGTATCAGACAATTATTATCTTTGTGAGGAATTGTGAGGAATTGATTGATGATATAGATATATATGTAATGAACAGTTTGAAGTTACCTGAAGGTCGTTTTCAAAAATGGCGTCAGTCAACCAATCGTCATGTAGTCATTGTAGTTTCTGCCTGCCTATTAAAAACTTGCTCCCAACGCGGGCCCCGAACTCTACTGCGCATGTGTCGCGCTCGATATCCGATTGGTTGCTATTCGCGCATAATTTGAAATGCATAATATTTTTTAACATTTCAAATTGCGCGCGAATAGCAACCAATCGGATGCCGAGCGCGACACATGCGCAGTAGAGTTCGGGGCGGGGCCCGCGTTGGGAGCACTGGCGGAACGGGCGGAACAGCTGATGATTAACATTGTAAACATACGCGCGACCGCCACACATATTCGACAATGTTAAATGGAAGATTTCTATGTACCTTTGCTCAGAGGAATTTTATTAGTATTTACAAAAGAACCTTCCTTACATTGCAATCTACTGCAACAAATATTATTAATGCAACCAACCACAAATGCTTATTTCAAAATTCAGTTCCTAACCTATACACAGTAAAAAGATTCAAAAAAAGAAATCATTCTATAAATGAAAAACAGGTAAAGTAATTACTTAAAAATTATCAGGTTATTTAAGATTTTCAATTCCACAGACATTTTTTTTTTATTATGCACGTCTAGAACGAAGTTTTTGAAGAAGAAGAGGAAGAAGAAGAATCCTTACCTGAACTTGAACCCTTGGAGAAAATTATAAATAAAAATGTCCCTTCCATGCGATTAGATGTTATCATTAAAGCAGGTTTAGGAATGGCACGCAAGTAAGTATTCAGATTATATTATTTAACAGTAAATATAGTGTAACGTCATATAGTGATAATATTTTAATATTTCTTTGGAACCGTTCGCAATTTATAATATATGTATCTGAAGTTTTGAACGTTCCCAGCATGAACGAAATATTTTTCCCTTCTGTACCTTTAATAAGTTTCTTGCGAAAAATTGTCTTTAAACTATATATTATTTATTTCACAGCAAAATAGATGTTGCCTTTTATGAAAGTAAAATTCGAGTCAATGGAAGGAAGGTTGTTAAAAAAAGTATGGAGGTAAGCAGTTTAAAATTATAATTACATATTAGGAAAGTAATAAGAGTCACAATTATTTTTTCTCTTATTCAAGTCTTAAACTACAATTTTGTTCAAATCTCAGGTTCGTGAAGGTGATGAAATTGATCTACTAGTTGGCAAAAGCCCAGAAAATCCCGATTTCTTAGTTGTTCATCGCATAAGAATTTTATCATCGAATTTCGTATCAGGTGGAAGAAAAGTAAGTTTAACTAGAGACAAATCGTTAATAATTGAAGATTATGAGAGACAATAGAGGTTCGTATATTACATTAAAAAATACCAATTATGTAAATATCAAAACGTAATAAACCTTTTATTACATAATTTAAATTATTGGTGTATACATTAAATTCATTGATATTAAACCTCGCTTACTTCGCCTTTTGATGTTTCTCGTAATAGTTGCACAGACTGAAGTAAAGAAAAAAGTATTACATTTTTATTTAAATTCTCTAAAAAAAATATAATAAAGAAGTATATCACTTACATATGAAGCTCCAAGGACTCCTTTTGAAGATAAAATTTCTAGTTTACTGATAACATCCAGTACATTGAATGACGTTTTAATAACCTGCGAATAAAACAGCAAATAATTTTTATTTACTATTCAATTTTCATTGAGAATATTTAAAGTTTTTAATTAATCCAATTACCTTTAAAAGATTATTCTTATGATCATCATCCAAAAATGGTAAAAGAATAACGACAAATTGGACCTGATTACAATCAAAGCAATACTGTATTACATCCTTGAAGTTTAACTTATTTACAATAGGGCAAGTGTATAAAAGTCTTAGAACTCTTATGCAATCATCTATTTGTTTCGGAGTGGGATTAGTATCTATTCTTCGGAAGGTTTCTAATATGATTAGTTGCCATCCTGCTGTATATCCCGTGCAATTAACAGCATAACTTAGAGTTGCTATAATGGGCAAAAATCTTTCGAGTTCGGTCACCTGTAAAATGCATAAAATAGTCAATTTATTTGTGCAATAATTTCTTCAAAAGGTATTCAATTCATCGCTTAATTCAAATCTCACCATTGACATTTTCGCCATTTCATTCAAAGTTTTATCCCATAAGTGATAATCCTCTACGTTAAAGTCTAGACAAATGCGTAAAACTAGAGAGAGTACAAATGGTGAATGAAATTGAGTCGTGAATAACATCTGAGCAAGTTCAGCTTTAGAGCAAGTTTCAAAACTTGTAACGCTGTACCTCAAGCCGAAGTTTTCCAATTCGCTCAAGTATTGTAAATGCTTCATGTATTGCCTAACAACATTAATATAGACACTGAAATACTTTGCAAATATTTAAAAAACGAAACTTAAGAAAGCAAAATACTCTAAGTGGAGCTTACCTAATATTGTTAATATCACGGCTTGTTAACTTTTCCAACGTTTTAATATCCGAGATGGTGTACAACACTTGAAGGGCACGATAACGAACTCCAAGGGCAAAATCTTTTGTTTTCTCATTGAATGCAATATTCATCAAAAAGTGAGCTGATTGTACTGAGTCTCCATGGTCGAGAATGTAAGAGGCCCTATAATAAATTTATCTTTTATTAGTCAAGAATCAAATAGTGTCTCAATTCGAGTCTGTTTTATTTATACCTCAATAAATTTTCATCGGTAACAGAATCCACATCTTGATTTGTGGACTCCATTGAAAACATTTCTATACAACTATCATTCATTTCCACTTCTTTTACTTCTGGCTTGAGCCACTCCAAAAGTAAATCTGTTCGAAGTTTAACCATATTAAGACTAAAAAGCTTTCCGAGACAGTCGGCAGCTGAATTTATGTCCGGTCTAGTTGGTGTAGCAGCTCTATATCTTAGAGGAATACTTTCATCCATGTAAATTTTTCGTATCAATTGTTCAGGATAAAATGTTAAACTCAAGTAACGTTCTTGCCCCAGTCCGTGAGTGTAAAGTATATGTTTCGAAGTAAAACGATGATATTTAGATTGAATTTTCTTAAAAGGGAGGATAATGTTAAGACTTGTCGAAGAATGATACATAATAATTTAGTAATTAGAAGACGTACCTCGAGCATTCCAGTTCCACTCCACTGGATAGTGGTATCTTTGATCTCCATACTGGAATTCTTTTCCCACAATTTCGCGTAATTGTAACATTCTTGAGCAGCTGCAACTTGATCAGCACCTTGAAGATTTATGAACATATAAATAGATAGATATTGATAATATCGGAAAATTAATTGAAAATTAATTTTAAATCTTAGAATTCTTTTAAATCTGTCAAAAAAATGTCAAACCTGGTGGTGTGTGATTAGCAACATAGTACAAAGCTGCAGTTCCATATTCCAAAGCCTTCGGTCCTGACATTAGCTGAATGCACTTTTTTATTTCCTTAAGTAAAGCACTGTGTTTTGGATAGAGCGACCATTCAGAATTATTTTCTGCTGTATGATCATTCCAAGTTTGAGCCACCGCACCTTTGATCGCTAGGGTGCAAATTAAGTCTTGTTGTAATTCTAAAATGGGAGCGATTTCTAACCACTTTTCATACGTCTTTAAATTTAATTCAGGAGCTGAAAATAAAATGATTGAATTATAGTCTATTAATTTAATATATACATTCCATGGCTACAACAAAACTTACTGATTATTTTCCACTGGTTTACGCTTGGTATGAAAGGAAGTCTCCACTCAGCAATCGGAGGCAAAGCACTATGCTCTGGATGTAGTTGCGCCCATTGTTCTTGTTCGACTTCAGTTGCTTTTCTAAAAGGACGAATTTATGTTATATATTGCAAATTTGTTGACATTAAAATTAAAATATTTTATCTTTCATACCCAACTCGTATGTAATTTTGCAAAAAGTAGAAATGATTGATTCTACTTTCATTCCTGTCACCCAAGATATCCATGATAATTAGAAATACTTCATAATAGTAGAAGTTTATCTAAAATTTAAGTTACATATAATATTAATTTAATTATATTTGATATGTACTTGTAAAAAATTTTATCTTTTGTTCAATTTACTTGAGACTCTATTGAAGTAATATGGCTCTCCAAACAGTGTTTGTCTTCGATTCTATTGACAATATCTTTACACGTTACTTCAAGTTTCTTCACTTCGTTCTCGTCAATCTTCAATTCTAAAGTATTTTTAATTATTACCATTTTTTAATTCTGTTCATTAGTCAACTTATTTTTCTATTTAGTACATAAAATGAGCTTACCTTTCATTCCATTTATAGTAACTGTATTTAGAGTTGGGTTCCACTTTTTTAACAATACTTCCAAGTAAAGCATCAGACAATCATTTAAATTGAACTGGAAATCTTCACAAAATTCTTCAATGAGTTCCACCGAAATCTCAATTTTCAAACCCATAAGGCGTTGTAGAATTTCTCGTCTACTCTCAATATCGCTGTTAAGCACTTCTATAAAATATTAACGTTAAAGTCTTCAACCTATTTACAATCAAGGAAAATGGTTAAAGTTAAGGTATAAAGATGTAAAGTAAAAACCTTTATAGGAAATTCCGAAGGGGGATAACTTTTTCGCCCAATAATGTAATTTTCTGTATTTATTGTATTCTTCCTGTAGCTGGTCTTTTATTAAATGAAAATATTCCCAACCAAGCTGCGATATCATTCGGTGACGAATATAATCCGATTGATAGCCACAACTATATTAGTATAAAAGTTTCTTTTTTAATATTCAAGGACAAATCGTTCTATAAATAAGTAACAGATAAGGTAAGGTACTTACGATTTAAACTCTTCACGGAACCATTGCAAACTTTTAGATTCAGGAAGCATAAAAAGGCAAACTAAGCCTAATTGTAAGTCAAAAGAACGAGTGCTCATAACTTTTTGCAATAGTGAAAGTAAATTCTGGTACATAGCATTTTTGATTTGGGAATTCTCATTTGCCGTTAAGGCGTAACAGCAACTGAAATGTAGGGTTTTGATAATTTGTAGAGTTGAGTAATCCAAATGCTCCATTTGAATTTTATTTATATTTTCTATCCACTGGATTAACAACTTTCCGACTTCATCCTGGAGACATTTTTAAATTAAAAAATGTGTAGTGCTGAGAATATTTAGAACTATTGAATAACAATATGGAATATAATACACAAACCTCTTTTGATGATTCATAATAATTCGGACTGCAAATAATATCGCCGGTTGCAGCTAAAGGGCATAAAATAAAAAAGAATTATGAGTGTAAATAATGTTTAACTAACAATATTTCTAAATCCGAGGGTTTAGTTCAATATTTTCTTAACGAATTAAAATTAATTTATGTACCTCTGCAGAGTAAGTAAACCTTTAACGAATCTTGAAAGAGTTTCAACAAATTCAACCTTGAAGAAATTGTAGTATCTCTATAAATCGTATACAGTTTCCATATGGTCGCAGTCGTTGCGCCGTAGTTAGAATCGGTTTCATTTGTTTTTAAACAATAAGTCTCATTATATATTTTCACCCAATTATTCAATGCCAAACTACTTTGTAATTCAGCTGAAAAACAGACAATTTACAACTTTAAAATATTTTATGCAAAAATGGGTCAGTTGGTATGTGAAAATATTGAGAAAATATCGAGAAAAAATGATAGACATAATAATTATGTATATGCTTACTGCTATGTCCTGTATTTATTGAAGCAATGGATAACTTTTGAATGCTTTCAGATATTTCAGGGCTGCTCTCTTTATTTAACAAAGATGTTAAACAAATTCTCTGCACATATGATACATTATATTCTTCAAATTCATTCGTCTCTTCAGCCACTTTTCTGATAAAGATAATTAATCGATTATTAATTATGTATCTGATTTATTTTTCTCAAAAACTAATATATTAATATTTTATAAAAGATCTATACATACGAAACCACATAATTTAACAAAGAGAGCTTTTCTATTTTTTCACATAAAAGACTCTCGACAAGCAATTTGGGTGCTTTTAGTAACTCTGCCACTTTCCGTGCATTTTTGTAAATTAAAGGAATCGAATTGGCACTTTCTTGAGTTTTAATTTCTGTAAAAAATAAAAGCATGATCTTTAGAATAGATATGAAAAGTGATCTCAATGTAATAAATATAGTTTATATAATTATATTTTACCTTTCATTAAATCTGTAATGTAATCCTCTAAAATTTGACTCTTCTTCGTATGATATTGTGAAAAAGAAACGTTCACATTGAACTTTGTTCTCAAATTGTAAATAGATTTTACGTGCGGTATAGTGTAAAGAGTATTATTGAATTTTATTGAAGCTGGTTTCGAACGCTGCAAAATATCTCTTAATTTGTCCTCCACAGGATTGAATGCTTCAATGAAATGTTTCAGTGATATATTCACTGTCTATAAAGCAATAAATAAATTTTACGTTTATTTCATGTTGTTTAAGACAAAATAAATAGTATAAATAAAAGAATTTTGAATGAATCTTATTAGAGGAATACCTTCAACTTTAGGGCACCTATCACATAATTAACGATCTGTTTGCAGCAGTATTCAGCCATATCGTCTTCTAAATTGTTTATTATATCCATTGCCTTCAAAATATCTCTGCAATAATATTTTTTTAATAATTGTACGAAATTTCTTTAGAAAAAAATGTAATTAATATTCAATTTCATAAATTACCTTTTAAGCAAGCATTTGTTAATAACAGAAGCAAAGGCTGAAATTCTCATGGAACGATCAGTTTTGGTCAATTCTAAAATATCATTCACCATGTTCGTGTCATCTTGTTTAATAATACAGCCTATCAATCTCTGAAACAAACGTGACTGTCTGTAAAAAAAAATCCAAAGAAGGGCCATTTTGCAAAAATTTGATTACTAACATTATTTATACCGATTTGCTCAAATCCGTACTTTTTAAGAATGAGTTTAACGGGAACAGAATTTCTTTCAGTTCTGATTTTAGAAACCAAAATGTGATCGTAAGCGTAACTTTGTTCGGCAAGAGAAACCATCGTAGAACTCCAGGGGACTGGGGCTGTTTTCAGAACATCCAGTATCAATTGCAAACGATTTTGAATATTGTGAATCAATTCAATGACTACAGCAACTCGTTTCTCCCAAGGCGCTTCTTCCCAGAACCACCAGTTTTTCGAATTCCTCAATAATTTCTGTAATTTTGGTTAAGTTTTTCTTTTCATTTGGCAATTGGTTCAATACAGAAGAAAGATAATTTAAATAAAATATTGTATTATAAAGTACTAGTTTTTAATTTTCTGAAACACACCTGGATATACAATGAGAAAACATGATCCTTTTTTAAGCCGTGGTTTAACATGTATTGGTGCAAGAACTTTTCATCTAAGTGGTTCATTTCTTCGATGTGCACTTTGTTTAATAATAAATGAATGACTTCCGTTGGATCACCCATGTACGTATCTAAAGGTACCACTATCCTATTAAATTAAAGGAATACTGATTAGCAAAGACAGTTTAATTTAACAAAAGAAAATTATTCTTCAAGTTAATGCTGCACCCACTTGTGACTTTCTTTCAATTGTTGTAAATCCGTCAAGGCCTGGAAAAGTGTCATAAGACGTTGTAGCGGAGAATTCTTTTCTCTATATTGCATTCGTGAAAATTCATGAGAATTTTCGATTTTCAAAAGGTTAATAAAACCTCTCACGAAATCCAAGCCGACTTGTGGCCAAGAACTGCGATTTAGCTTTTCTAACTGGTTAGTTTTTCTGCAACTCCATGATATAATTAGTGACAACGTATTGGGTAGAACAGATAATAAACTGGGCACAACATTCTGGAGCCATAGCCACAACTGAAAAGTTGGAATATTTTCTGGAATTGCTTCTAACAATTCTGAAAATTTTTTCTCTGACAAGTTCTCTTTTATGTACAAAAAGTGTTGCACCCATATAAGAGCCGCTGCTTCCATTTCACCCTGCATAAAATAAATGTTTAATAAGTTACTTTAAGTTAAAAAAAAAAACAATAAAAAATAAATTATACAAACTTACGAGTGTCAAATGTTTAATGCACTCGTTAAATAAATCAGCCTTTGAAAACTGTATCCAATCGTTCACTTCTTCCTCTTCGCTTTGATCTACACTTACGTTTATTTTCCGGATTATCTCGAAAGTTTCAAGTTTTTTCAACGTATTTGTTATCACAGAAAGCATAATGGATAATTGATTGTCGTCGTTGGATTCCTGAGGAAAAATAATTATTTATTCTGCAATTCGATTGCTAGTTAAGTAAATTAATATTGTTCATTAAAGTCTACTGCTACCTGAACACAACGAACAATTCTGTGGCGTGCGTATAAAAGCAATCTCTTCATCTGATTGTAGTTCGGCATTAATGCATTATTACAACAATCGCAGACGAATTTCATATCGCTTATTTTATCTAGAGTTGCAATAAATTCATCTAAATCGACGAGTTCGGTTTTGCCCCTTGCCCAAGGACCTAATCGATTAAAAAAAAATACTGCTTTTGCACAATAGATACTTTCTGGATTCAAATTATATTTTTCTGCAAAAGTCTCCGCTTCTTCAAACTTTTCTCTCTTCAATAAACGCGCTAAACAATATTCCGGCAAATTTTCTACAAGTGCCTTAACTCGAATCGATTCTATCTCAGCAGTCAAAGATTTTATGCCCTCAAGATAAATGATACTCTCTGTAGAGCATCCTATAGTTTCTACTAAATACGTCGATCTTGAAACTGATATTCGAAACTTTGTCTGTAAATCTGAGAATAAAAATGAATAATTATTTCGTTAAAATTTAAAATGTGAAGAAGAGAGGTTTATATAAATAATAGTTTACCCGAATAGGAGACATATTCCAAAAAAGTTGTAGTTTCATCATTTAAGGGTTCCCTTAAGATCAAGAGATGAAGAGGATCATTGATGTGGTCTTGGAGAATCAAAAAGTCGCTCACAGGAACATCGTATATTTTCCTTGAGAGTAGAGTCCACGGGCAAAGTATGCTCAAAGATTTGTCATTTCGAAGGCAGATGAGCACTCTATTATTTGGGAATAATTAAATTAACCTAGTTCATAAATTTGTATTGATGAAAGCTTGTTATTATTATAACTAGGACAAGACTATCTCACATTACATTGAATTAAATCAATTAAACTCACTAATGTTTGTTTCCAAGAGACATGGAACCAGTTTTCGGGTTTTCTGAGATATTCATGTCAGTGGAAAATTAAATTTTATTTCATGCATAATCTAAAAATTATGTACTGTGGAAAATTAAAATTTATATGGAAATATTATTTTTTGCATACATACTTTTCATTTTTTAGAAATTGGACTTTAACGTATTGATAAGGCAATGCTTTTAATGAACTGAAACATTCACTTGGCCACATTAATGCATTTGAACCAACCATTAATGCTAATGTCTCAGTGTTTAATGTACAAACAGCAACTTGGGATACCTGTAATTGGTTATTTATTTGCAATGTCATGTTTAATATAAATCTAGTTCTGATTATTTTTTATCAGAAAGATCGGTCGTAAAAAGATATAAAGAAAGAAATACCTCATTTTCTGCTGAACCCATAAATATCTTAGAGCAATCTATGCTTTCTGTAATTTGTTCGACTGTTTCTTCATTACCTTCAAGAAAGTGATTATGGACAGCCCTATCCTCAAATCCTGATATTCTGCATCAATAAAAAAAACTAGTAAATTCCACAAAAAATATATTTAGAAATTGTGGATACATGATCTCTACATATGTATCTTCATTTTCAAGATCGATTTATTAATTTTATATTTCGTTGCAAAAAATTTAATTTTATACCTGTAGATGCTACCATCTGATGCAATAATAATAATATCCAATGAGTCCTTTCTTTCTGTAAATATCTTCACTGCTTTGTTGTTTTGATTGTCTATCTTAGTTATGTCTCTGGAAAAGCATAAATTGTAAACAACAACTTCCAAAAGACTAAGTCTAAAAGATTTTAAATTACTTACTTGGAAAATGCCAACTTTCCTTCACTAGGTAAATGTAAACAGTAGAGAATTCCGGTATCGAGTATGATGAATAAAAAATATCCATCTTCAGAAATACAATAGCTAGTTACCAATGAATCAAAGCCACTGCTGAGGATTATTTCTTTACAGCTTTCGTCTTTAAAGATTGTAATTGATTTATCGATTGCCACGCAAACTTTTGAATATTGGATCGAAGCAATAACATTGGGAGTGTTAACAATCTAAAAAGAGTCAATTTATCAAAAAATTCCAGAAAGAAATAAGATGAAGATATTTTCTTTAATACGTACATATTTTATGAATGAAATACAAATAGCAAATTAGAGTAAACAGGAAAAATACCTCTCCATCAGCGTGAATTGTGGCAATTGTAGACGATTCATAAATGGAGCCATTTGTTTCAGCAACAGCTCTCTCACCGAAATTGACAGTTTCTTCCTCTGTATCGAATCCAGAGTACACTTTTGTCCATAAAGCCATAATTACCACAACATTATACAAAGAACTATCACCAAAGGAGCAAAAAATGCAAAAAAAAACCGTTTGAGTAACAGTTGACAGCGTGACAAATTTGAATGATTGAACATGATTGAATGGTAACAGCCCAACAGTTACGCCACCAATACAACGGCGGCAGGAACCCGGAACTTAAATTAAGGCACAAACCATAAAATACAGCTCTTTAAAAATAAAAAAATATTTAGAATCTAAAAATGATTTGCAAGCATTATCTTATTCTAAATTCATTTTTTAATTAACTGCGCTGATTTCATCCGATTTCTCTCAAATTTACCTCTCAAAATCAAAAATTTGTTTGAGGCACCTTATGCCGGGTTTTCAAATTTTTGGACTTTCTTCTAGTATCCACCAATAGAAAAAT